>CM038147.1:367653767-367993767 GCA_021437245.1 Aegilops speltoides | reverse complement strand
AAGTATTTCCCTCAGTTTTTGAGAACCAAGGTATCAATCCAGTAGCAGACCATGCACAAGTCCCTCGTACCTACACAAAACGATAGCAACTCGCAACCAACACTTAGGGGTTGTCAATCCCTTCACGGTCACTTACGAGAGTGAGATCTGATAGAGATAATATTTTTGATATTTTTGATAGATAGATGCAAAGTAAAAGTAAAAGGTAAGTAAAAACAAAGCAAGTAAATAAAGTGATAGAGATTGATATGATGAGAATAGACCCGGGGGCCATAGGTTTCACTAGTGGCTTCTCTCGAGAGCATAAGTATTCTACGGTGGATGAACAAATTACTGTTGAGCAATTGACAGAACTGAGCATAGTTATGGGTATATCTAGGCAATGATCATGTATATAGGCATCACATCCAAGACAAGTAGATCGAAACGATTCTGCATCTACTACTATTACTCCACTCATCGACCGCTATCCAACATGCATCTAGAGTATTAAGTTAAAAACATAGTAACGCCTTAAGCAAGATGACATGATGTAGAGGGATAAATTCATGCAACATGATAAAAACCCCATCTTGTTATCCTTGATGGCAACAATACAATACGTGCCTTGCTGCCCCTTCTGTCACTGGGTAAGGACATCGCAAGATTGAACCCAAAGCTAAGCACTTCTCCCATTGCAAGAACTACCAATCTAGTTGGCCAAACCAAAAAGGATAATTCGAAGAGACTTGCAAAGATAACTCAATCATACATAAAAGAATTCAGAGAAGAATCAAATATTTTCCATAGATAATACTGGATCATAAACCCACAATTCATCGGTCTCAACAAACACACCGCAAAAACAAGATTACATCGAATAGATCTCCACGAGAGAGGGGAGAACATTGTCTTGAGATCCAAAAGAGAGAAGAAGCCATCTAGCTACTAGCTATGGACCAAGGTCTGAAGTAAACTACTCACACTTCATCGGAGGGGCTATGGTGATGATGTAGAAGCCCTCCATGGTGGATGCCCCCTCCGGCGGAGCTCCGGAACAGGCCCCAAGATGGGATCTCATGGATACAGAAGGTTGCGGCGGTGGAATTAGGTTTTTGGCTCCTCTTCTGATCGTTCGGGGATACGTAGGTATATATAGGAGGAAGGAGTATGTCGGTGGAGCGTCAAGGGGCCCACGAGGTAGGGGGGCGCGCCCTCCACCCTCGTGACCTCCTTGGGCACTGCTTGGAGTAGGGTCCAAGTCTCCTGGATCACGTTCGGTTGGAAAATCATGATCCCGAAGGTTTTATTCCGTTTGGACTCCGTTTGATATTCAGTTTCTTCGAAACACTGAAATAGGCAAAAAACAACAATTCTGGGCTGGGCCTCCGGTTAATAGGTTAGTCCCAAAAGTAATATAAAAGTGGAAAATAAAGCCCAATATAGTCCAAAACAGTAGATAAAGTAGCATGGAGCAATCCAAAATTATAGTTACGTTGGAGACGTATCAGGCATCCCCAAGCTTAATCCTGCTCATCCTCGAGTAGGTAAATGATAAAAAAAAGAATTTTTGCAGAGTGATACTTTGGCATAATTTCAATGTAAAACTTCTTAATTGTGATATGAATATTCAGATCCAAAAGATTCAAGACAAAAGTTCGTATTGACACAAGAATAATAATACTTCAAGCATACTAATCAAAGCAATCATGTCTTCTCAAAATAACATGGCAAAAGAAAGTTCATCCCTACAAAATCATATAGTTAGGCTATGCTTCATTTTCGTCACACAAAGATGTTCCCAACTTCTATACCCCTGATGACAAGCCAAGCAATTGTTTCATACTTAAATAATCTCAAACTTTTTCAACCTTCACGCAATACATGAGCGTGAGCCATGGATATAGCACTATGGGTGGAATAGAATATGATGATGGGGATTGTGTGGAGAAGACAAAAAAGGAGAAAGTCTCACATTGACGAGGCTAATCAACAGGCTATGGAGATGCCCATCAATTGATGTCAACATGAGGAGTAGGGATTGCCATGCAACGGATGCACTAGAGCTATGAATGCTCAACAAAAGAAAACTAGTGGGTGTGCATCCAACTCGCTTGATCACGAAGACCTAGGGCATTTGAGGAAGCCCATCGTAGGAATATACAAGCCAAGTTCTATAATGAAAAATTCCCACTAGTATAAAAAGACAACTTATGAGACTCTCTACATGAGGAACAAGGTGGTACTTTGAAGCACAACATATGAGACTCACTACATGAAGAACAAGGTGCTACTTTGAAGCACAAGTGTGGAAAAAGAGATAGTTGCATTGCCCTTTTTTTGGGCCTTCCTTTTTTTTCTTTTGGCCTTTCTCCTTTTTTATTTGGGCAATGCTCTAATAATGATGATCATCACACTTCTATTGATTACAACAAAAAGATTACAACTCAAACTTAGAACAAGATATGACTCTATATGAATGCCTCCGTGATGTACCGGATGGTGCAATGAATCAAGAGTGACATGTATGGAAAATAATGCATGGTGGCTTTGCCACAAAACGATGTCAACTACATGATCATGCAATGGCAATATGACAAAAGTAATGTATGTCATGATGATGATGATGGAAGTTGCATGGCAATATATCTCGAATGGCTATGGAAATGCCATGATAGGCAGGTATGGTGGCTGTTTTGAGGAAGATATAAGGAGGTTTATGTGTGATAGAGCATATCGTATCACGGGTTTGGATGCACCGTGAAGTTTGCACCAACTCTCAAGGTGAGAAAGGGCAATGCGCTGTATCAAGAGGCTAGCAAAGGCGGAAAGGTGAGAGTCGATAATCCATGGACTCAACGTTAGTCAAAAGAACTCATATACTTATTGCAAAATTTAGAAGTCATCAAAATCAAGTACTACGCGCATGCTCCTAGGGGGATAGATTGGTAGGAAAAGACCATCACTCATCCCCGACCGCCACTCATAAGGATGCACAAGCCAGGTACACTTCATGTTTCAAATTTGTTACACAACTTTAACCATACGTGCATGCTACGGGACTTGCAAACTTCAACACAAGTATTTCTCAAATTCATAATCACCCAACTAGCACGACTTTGATATTATCACCTCCATATCTCAAAACAATTATCAAGCATCAAACTTATCTTAGTATTCAACTCACTCAAAAGAAAGTTTCACATATCTTGAATACTAAGTATATTAACATTAAGCAAATTACCATGCTATTAACGACTCTCAAAATAATCTAAGTGAAGCATGAGAGATCAATAGTTTCTTTAAAACAAATCCACCACCGTGCTCTAAAAGATATAAATGAAGCACTAGAGCAAAAATTATCACGCTCAAAAGATATAAGTGAAGTACTATGAGCAAAACTATCAAGCTCAAAAGATATAAGTGAAGCACATAGAGTATTCTAACAAATTCTAATTCATGTATGGCTCTCTCAAAAGATGTGTACAACAAGGATGATTGTGGTAGACTAACAAGCAAAGACACAAATAATACAAGACGCTCCAAGCAAAACACATATCATGTTGGTGAATATAAATATAACTCCAAGTAAATTACCGATGGAAGTGGACGAAAGAGGGGATGCCTTCTGGGGCATCCCCAAGCTTTGAATTTTTGGTGTCCTTGGATTATCTTGGGGGTGCCATGGGCATCCCCAAGCTTAGGCTCTTGCCACTCTGTCACATCCCTAGTTCTGGTATGACCTAGACTAGCTAGTCATGTGTGCATCATGTTTAAACTTCAATAAATTTTGAATTGGGGACATGTGAAAAGCCTCAGGAATCATTTCCGAAAATGACCAAGATAAAAATTGCTTCAAATAAGTCCAAGAAAATGTTCCTGTGAATCTCTAGAAATATTGGCAAGGGATAAAATTCAAACCAATATTTTAGAATCTCAGAAACAATTATTTTGGGCCTTTGAATTAATCCAATAAATATTTGAATTGGATCTATATTTGTTATATAATAAATATATGTTCAATAATTCTGAAAATTGTTGTGTGGCTTTGGACAAGACCACCTAGCTTACACAATTATTTTCATGAAGTTTAAAATTGATTTGGTATTTAGATCAAATCAAAACAAACAGCAGAAAAATAGAAAACAGAAGAAAAGTAAAATAGAGCAGAAACTTACCTGAGCTTACCTGGCAGCCCACCCGCAGCCCAACACTTTGTGCAGCCCAAAGAATGCCCAGCCCACCGGCCCTGCAGTCACCACCTACCTCCCGCCAGAGGACAGTGGCGTGGCCGCTTGTGCAGCACGCGCCCGCCACCTCCTGCTTCCCGCCATCGCCTTGCAGCGTCTCGACGACGCCACGATCACCCGGACCTCTCGCCCACCCCCTTGTCCTCATCCCCTCATCTCTCTCGCACGACACCTCCTGCCCGAGCGAGCTCGCCGACGCCGATCGCCGTACCCGTAGCCAGAGCCACCCTCTCGCCTCTCCGACCCGTCCCCGAGCTCCGCATCGTCCTCTTCTTCATCCACGCCGAGCCAAGCAACCGGGGAAGCACCACAACGCCGTCCCCGACGCCCTCTTCAACCTCGGTGCCCGGAGATCCTCGGCGTCGATTCGCTGCCCACCGGCCGTCCCCGCGCCCGCCGACCCCTCCGTTAGCCTCTCTGTGAGCTTCCGCGTCGAACCCGTCCCCTCCCTCTCTCGTTTACGCTCGCTAGCTCCGATCCCCACCATGTCGTGAGCTCACCGCCGGCGTCCTCTTCGCCGCCATCACTTTAGCTCGCGGTAGTCGCACCTGAGCGCACGGTCGTGCTCCTGGTCACGCCAGGAAGCCGTAGACAACCCCATTCGGGCTCCCCATGCTCCATAGCCCATGCCTGTGCACCACCGAACTCCGGCCGCCGCCTCCATGGTCGTGGCCGTCGTTTCGGGCGACCCCGCCAGCCTCCCGAGCAGCCAGCTAGATGCGGGCGTGTGCGGGCTATCTTCTGGTGGCCTTCACGTGTCCACCTGCCGCCTGTAGCGCAGCCCCGGCGAGCTTCCGCCGTAGCTTTGGTCGCCGCCGGCGGAACACCGGCGAGAGCCGACGTGGCGCGGTCGTTAGCGCTAATCCCCCCTAATTAGCCACCTTACTTCCACAGACAGTCGGCCCCAGTGCCCACTAATCTTGTAATTAGGCTAAACACACCTGTTTAACCCTGTGACACTGACGTGTGGACCCCGCTGACGCCAAGTTTGACTCGATCAGCGCTGTTGACTTCGACGCAAGCATGACGCGATAATTGACTTTCTGGATTTAAAATAAATCAGAAATTCCGTAAATTGTTAAAACTTCAAAATTCATAGAAATTAATCTATAACTCCAATGTAAATAATTTATATATGAAAATGATCAGAAAAATCCAGTCTTTCCATCTGTACTGGTTTCATGCATGTTAGAACACATTAACCTTGCTGTTTAGGTGAAACAAGTTAATGCACTAATATGACTTCATGAAATGGGTTTGCATTTGAATCTTTGGTTCCAATGGACTCATTCCAATCTGTTCTAGCTTGCATTAGCCCAAAACACATTCATATTGCCATGTCATAGCATGCATCATATTGTTGCATTGCATTGATTGTGTTCCCTCTTATTTGCCGGTGTTTGACCCCTCTTAGTAGACGACGTTCCGACGATTTGATCGATGACACTGATGAAGAACTATACTATCTTCAGAAGTGCCAGGCAAGCAAAACCCCCTTGTTCATTCCGATACAATCCCACTCTCTCGCTCCTGCTCTATTTTACTGCGTTAGGACAACAACGATACAACTGTTACTTGCTGCGGTAGTTGAACCCCTTTATCCTCTGCATGACCTGTCATTGCCACGGTAAATAGATGAAACCCACTAGCATGAGTAGGAGTTGTTTGAGCCCTGATGTGCCTACTCATTCATGCTTATTTGTCATGCCTGCTATTGCTTAGAGTTGTGTCAGGTCTGATTCATCGGGGATGAATCGGAGGTGTGTGAACATGTCCTACTGTGTGTGAGCTAAGTGAGTGAACACGATTTGGTAAAGGTAGCGGTGAGAGGCCATGTAGGAGTACATGGTGGGTTGTCTCATTGCAGCCGTCCTCAGGAACTGAGTTCTGTGTTTGTGATCCATGAACAGTTACTACCATACATTGGGTTCCGGTAACTCGACCCCTCTCGGCTTCTTAATCACCCTTGTTCTCTGTCCAGGAGTTGCAACTAGTTTCTGGTGTTTGTAGGTAGTGTTAGTAGTCTACCAAGTGGCACCCGGTACATGTGGGCTTGGGACAGACTAGGCACAGTGGCCCGGTGTACCAAGTGGCACCCGGATGGTGGACTTGGGAACCCTGCACACATCGTTTGGGGCCGTGAGCGACACCCCGGCTGGATCTCCTTGCGGATGGAACCCGAATAGGCGATAAACCTGGACGAGAGACTTGAGTGTTTAGGTAGGCCGTGGCCGACTCCCTCGCCAGGCTTCCGCTTGAAGGTTGCCGAGATACACGAGGTGTACATGGCGGTAAGTGGCGAGAGCGTGTGTGAAGAAGTACACCC
This sequence comes from Aegilops speltoides, assembly GCA_021437245.1. Lineage (NCBI taxonomy): Eukaryota > Viridiplantae > Streptophyta > Magnoliopsida > Poales > Poaceae > Aegilops > Aegilops speltoides. Next base: position 367,987,212 of record CM038147.1, on the reverse strand, counting down.
CTGCAGGGTTAACATCATCTATTCGAATAGCCGTGTCCACGGTAAAGGACTTCTGGGTTGCCTGTACAGTTCATAGACAAGTGAAAGTGGATACTCTAAAATGCGCAAGATAAGCGTGAGTGCTATGGATGGCGTTCTCGTAGGGAGACGGGAGCGGATCCATAGTGGTGTATTGATATGGTGAATATGTGGACTCGTAGCGCCACCTCAAAAGAGTTACTTGCAATGTAGTTCAAGATAGCCATCGAGTCAAAGCTGGCTTGCTGCGGTCAAACTCCACCATCCCTTTGTTGATAATGATGCATATGTAGTTAGTTCGATGTAAGTCTTTTTGGGTACATTTGTACTCACGTTGCTTAATTTATGTTTTTTGAGAGAGACTTGGTCTCGCTAGTAGTTCCGCTTGGACTTGACGTTTAGCTTGTTACCTCAGCTACGATCTTGTGCCCTCGGCAGATCTCGGTAGATAGTCGGGCTTCTCGGCCTTTTTCATTTATAGTTGTGCGTACTCGGACATGTTAAGCTTCGCGTGTGCTTTGACTTGTATGTTTCAATGTTGGGTCATGAGACCCATGTTTGTAATATCTCGCTCCTCGGAGCCTATTGAATAAAATACTTGAGTTGTAGAGTCATGTTGTGATGCCATGTTGTATTTGCACATATCGAGCATATTGTGTGTATGTTATTGAAATGCTTGGTATGTGTGGGATCTGACTATCTAGTTGTTTATCCTTAGTAGCCTCTCTTACCGGGAAATGTCTCCTAGTGCTTCCACTGAGCCATGGTAGCTTGATACTGCTCTGGAACACTTAGGCTAGCCGGCATGTGTCCTTCTTCGTTCCTGTGTCTGTCCCTTCGGGGAAATGTCACGCGATGAATACCGGAGTCCTATTAGCCCGCTACAGCCCGGTTCACCGGAGTCCTGCTAGCCCAGTGCTACACACCGATTCACTCGGCGATGACCGACACGTTCGATCTTCGGGTCATGGATGCCTGTCCTGTAAGTTTGTGCCACTTTGGGTTTACGACTAGCCATGTCAGCCGGGCTCCTTATCATATGGATGCTAGCGACACTATCATATACGTGTGCCAAAAGGCGCAAACGGTCCCGGGCAAAGGTAAGGCGACACCCGTGGGGATACCGTGCGTGAGGCTGCAAAGTTATATGAGGTGTTACATGCTAGATCGATGTGGCATTGAGTCGGGGTCTTGACACACTCCTTGTTCCATAATCCATCAAAAGAATTCACCCAAAACTTGAAAACTTCAGAACACAAAACTCAACAGAAATCTCGTGAGCTCTGTTAGAGAAAGAAAACAAAAGACTACTTCAAGGTACTGTAATGAACTCATTCTTTATTTATATTGGTGTTAAACCTACTGTATTCCAACTTCTCTATGGTTTATAAACTATTTTACTAGCCAGAGATTCATCAAAATAAGCAAACAACACACGAAAAACAGAATCTGTCAAAAACAGATCAGTTTGTAGCAATCTGTAACCAACGCAAACTTCTGGAACTCTAAAAATTCTACCAAAATAGGAAGTCCTGGAAAATTTGTTTATTGATCAGAAGGAAAAATAATGAATGCAAAATCACATTCCTGTGATTTATAATAACTAAATTCATGCACGCAAAGTTTCTGTATTTCAGCAGAATCAAATCAACTATCATCGTAGGTTATCCTATAGGTTCTACTTGGCACAAACACTAATTAAAACAGAAAACCACATCCAAACAGAAGGTAGATGGATTATTTATTCCTAAAAAGAAGCAAAAACAAAAAACATAAAATAAAATTGGGTTGCCTCCCAAGAAGCGCTATCGTTTAACGCCCCTAGCTAGGCATAAAAGCAAGGATAGATCTAGGAAGTGCCGTAGTAATAAGATAGATCGGTGAAACTCATTTCATATTCTCTACGTTCGGCAGCAAGTTTTCTTTGAGGTAAGCAAAAGTAATCAAAAGGGCTAAATTTAATAGGGCAAAAAACCCCAAGATCTATTTTAGGAGGTATAGGTTCCTCTTTCGGCCCTTCATAATGCACAACCAATTCATCATTATAAGCATTCTTTTGACAGAACCTTGTGAGTCTACACTCAAGAGAATATCCTAGCTCATTATTTTGAATAGCCAAATCATCATTAAGTTCAGAGATTCTATCAATTAAAATATTGGTTGGCACCTTTTTTCTAAGGTTTTCATTGGAAGCAAGATAATCAAGAGATTGAAAACGCATAATTTCTTCTTGATCGAAGAGGATAGATTCTATGGGAGGACGGCCAACGTCCACCCTATAATGTGCAAAGATTTCTTTGGCCTCTTTTATTATAAATCTGAATTCATGAGCCAAAAGATGGTAGCGGCACGCTTAACAGAGGAGTGTTCGATATTAGAAAATTCTAGGAAAATCCTTTGTATAGAAGGGTGCATATGCATAAATTGCCTTTCAAGTTCAACGATAAGCATGGCAATGGCATCAGCAAGACTGCTGGTTCTATGAAGAATAGAACTGCCCATAGAGGGCAAAGCACTGGCACAAGTAAAGAAATCTTGAATAACTCCTTTTCCAATAATATTACCACTACCAATTCGAAATCTTTTGTATGATAGGTAGGGATTCTTCAACAGAGCTTGAATTTTCATGACATTATTATCGCCCATGTCGGCAATAATTTCCCCAATTTCAGACATAATGATAAGCAAGCAAACTAACACACGAGCAAACAGAAAGGCGACGGGAAAAGGCAAACGGGAAAGAGAGGAGGAGAATGGGAAAGAGAGGGCAAATAAAACGGCAAGGGTGAAGTGGGGGAGAGGAAAACGAGAGGAAAATGGCAAATAATGTAATGCGAGAGATAGGGATTGCGATGGGTACTTTGTATGGTTGACTTGCTTGCGTGAGCCTCCCCGGCAACGGCGCCAGAAATTCTTCTTGCTACCTCCTGAGCACTGTGTTGGATTTCCCCGAAGAGGAGAGGATTATGCAGCAAAGTAGCGTAAGTATTTCCCTCAGTTTTTGAGAACCAAGGTATCAATCCAGTAGGAGACCACGCACAAGTCCCTCGTACCTACACAAAACGATAGCAACTCGCAACCAACGCTTAGGGGTTGTCAATCCCTTCATGGTCACTTACGAGAGTGAGATCTGATAGAGATAATATTTTTGGTATTTTTGATAGATAGCTGCAAAGTAAAAGTAAAAGGTAAAGTAAAAACAAAGCAAGTAAATAAAGTGATAGAGATTGATATGATGAGAATAGACCCGGGGGCCATAGGTTTCACTAGTGGCTTCCCTCGAGAGCATAAGTATTCTACGGTGAGTGAACAAATTACTGTTGAGCAATTGGCAAAACTGAGCATAATTATGAGTATATCTAGGCAATGATCATGTATATAGGCATCACGTCCAAGACAAGTAGATCAAAACGATTCTGCATCTACTACTATTACTCCACTCATCGACCGCTATCCAGCATGCATCTAGAGTATTAAGTTAAAAACAGAGTAATGCCTTAAGCAAGATGACATGATGTAGAGGGATAAATTCATGCAATATGATAAAAACCGCATCTTGTTATCCTTGATGGCAACAATACAATCGTGCCTTGCTACCCTACATCCTTTGGGTAAGGACACCGCAAGATTGAACCCAAAGCTAAGCACTTCTCCCATTGCAAGAACTACCAATCTAGTTGGCCAAACCAAAAGGATAATTCAAGAGACTTGCAAAGATAACTCAATCATACATAAAAGAATTCAGAGAAGAATCAAATATTTTCCATAGATAATCTTGGATCATAAACCCACAATTCATCGGTCTCAACAAACACACCGCAAAAACAAGATTACATCGAATAGATCTCCACGAGAGAGGGGAGAACATTGTATTGAGATCCAAAAGAGAGAAGAAGCCATCTAGCTACTAGCTATGGACCCAAAGGTCTGAAGTAAACTACTCACACTTCATCGGAGGGCTATGGTGATGATGTAGAAGCCCTCCGTGGTGGATGCCCCCCGTGAAGCTCCTAACAGGCCCCAAGATGGGATCTCGTGGATACAGAAGGTTGCGGCGGTGGAATTAGGTTTTTGGCTCCTCTTCTGATCGTTCGGGGATACGTAGGTATATATAGGAGGAAGGAGTACGTCGGTGGAGCACCGAGGGGCCCACGAGGTAGGGGGCGCGCCCAGGGGGGCACCCTCCACCTCGTGACCTCCTCGGGCACTGCTTGGAGTAGGGTCCAAGTCTCCTGGATCACGTTCGGTTGGAAAATCACGATCCCGAAGGTTTTATTCCGTTTGGACTCCGTTTGATATTCCGTTTCTTTGAAACACTGAAATAGGCAAAAAACAACAATTCTGGGCTGGGCCTCTGGTTAATAGGTTAGTCCCAAAATTAATATAAAAGTGGAAAATAAAGCCCAATATAGTCCAAAACAGTAGATAAAGTAGCATGGAGCAATCAAAAATTATAGATACGTTGGAGACGTATCAAGCCTCTAGTGAAACTTATGCCCCCCGGGTCTATTTTCCATCATATAAGTTTCCGATCTACTATTTTTCAATCTTTTACTTTCCGATCTATAAACCAAAGATACCAAAATATTTACTTTATCTTTTATCTATCTCTATTAGATCTCACTTTTGCAAGTAACCGTGAAGGGATTGACAACCCCTTTATTGCGTTGGGTGCAAGTTGTTTGATTGTTTGTGCAGGTATTCGGTGATTTGTGCGTTGTCTCCTACTGGATTGATACCTTGGTTCTCAAACTGAGGGAAATACTTATCTCTACTTTATTGCATCATCCTTTCCTCTTCAAGGGAAAAACCAACACAAGCTCAAGAATTAGCAGGAAGAATTTATGGCGCCATTGCTGGGGAGATCTACGCCAAGTCAAGACATACCAAATACCCATCATAAACTCTCATCTCTTGCATTACATTATTCGCAATTTGCCTCTCGTTTTCCTCTCCCCCACTTTGAAAATGATTTTTGAAAAGATTTGCCTTTTTGTTTGCCTTCTTGCCGTTCGTATTTTTGTTTCCCTTTATGTCTTATTTGGCTCGTTTGCTTGTTTGCTTGGTATAATTGTGTGTTTATTAAAAATCAGAAACAAAGTTTATGGATCCACTTAAAGTTTTCTACTTGGATCATCTTCCATCCATATGTGCTCGTGCTTAAACCCCAACTACTTTAGTTGAGGGAAAAATCTTTAGATGAGCATGCTCATTTTGTGCGTCACCGTTTGTCTGAAAAAGGGAGATTCCTATGGAATCATATAAATTGTTTGCTGCGTTATGCTTGGAATCTCTGTGAACTTCGTGATTTTACTTGTTGATCTAAGAACCCTAAAAAACACATTCCCTACCTATGTGAGTTTAATGATAATGAAATTTTGTCTTCTTATGAAAAGGGTGTTTATAGTTACTATGATATCAAACAAATTGAAGACTTTGCTGCTTTTAAGGGTGTTTACGAAGTTTCTTCTTTGATTGAAAAATATGATATTACTCTCTACAAATCTAATTTTTTGACATACTTAAATATTGTTATGAAAACTATGCTCATAATGCCTATGTCAAAGAATTTATTGAGAGAATGACTATTGCTTTGGAAGAAAATAATGATATGCATGAATCTATAGATAGTTATGATTCCGATGATTTGATTGAAATATCCCTTGATGAACATGATGCTTGCTATTCTCGTGGCCATGATGCCAATATTTATGGAGATGAATTTGCTATAGTTCCTTGTGTTAAACATGAGATTATTGCTATTGCACCCATACTTGATAGTTCCTTGAATCAAAAGCATGATTGCAATGATGTTATTATAAATTCTATTAATGTCAATTGTGTTAATGATACACAAAATCCTAAGCTTGGGGATGCTAGTTTTGCTATGTCCTCTACTTATTGCAATGATCATGATTGGGGTGATTCTTCTTTTTATCTTGAAAATTTATTTAAGCCTCATGGTGAATTTGTTTGCAATAATATTGAAAGTGGGTTTGGAAGAGTGTCAACTCTAGGAAATAATGATCCCACTACTTTGGAGATTGATAAATCTTATGAAATTTTTGATAAAAGTGGGCTTAGAGAAGTAATGACTTTATGTTATGTTAATCCTACTATTTTGGAAGAGTGTCAACTTTGCATGCATGTGGATCATCAAGATAAAATTTATGTGATAGTTGTTGTTGAATTTGATTATGATCCTACATGTAATTATTATGAGAGAGGAAAGCATGGTTGTAGAAATTTTCATGTTACAAAATTACCTCTCGTTATGTTGATATTGTTATTGTTTCTTTCTTCTTCCTTGCATATGGTGGTTTTTGCTTGTCTTGATAATTTGTTTGCTTATAAAATCCCTATGCATAGGAAGCATGTTAGACTTAAACTTGTTTGTCACATGTTGTATGGTGCTCTCTTTGTGTTTCAGTTGCTATCTTTCATGTGAGCATCATTAAAATTATCAATGCCTAGCTAAAAAGCTTTAAAGAAAAACGCTTGTTGGGAGAGAACCCAATATTTTTATTTTCTGTTTTTGAATAAATAATTCATCTAGCCTCTGGTTAGATGTGGTTTCTATGTTTTAATTAGTGTTTGAGCCAAGAAAGACCTTTGGGATGGCTTACGGTGATATTTGATTTGATCTTGCTGAAAAACAGAAATTTTTCCGCTAAGGAAAACAATTCTCATTTTTAAATAAGCGTGATAAAATACTGATTGTTTTTTAAGAATATTAATAAACAAATTTCTTAGGTTTTCCTAATTTTTCAGATTTTTTGGAGTTACATAAGTATTTGAGAAACACAGATTACTACAGACTGTTCTATTTTTGACAGATTCTGTTTTCTATGTGTTGTTTGCTTATTTTGATGATTCTATGGGTAGTATCAGGGGGTATGAACCATGAAAAAATTGGAATACAGTATATATTACACAAATATAAATAAAGAATGAGTTCACACTAGTACCAAAAGTGGTGATTTATTTTCATACTAACGGAGCTTATGAGATTTTCTGTTGAGTTTTGTGTTGTGAAGTTTTCAAGTTTTGGGTAAGGATTTGATGGACTATGGAATAAGGAGTGGCAAGAGCCTAATATTGGGGATGCCCAAGGCACCCCAAGGTAATATTCAAGTACAACCAAGAGCCTAAGCTTACGGATGCCCCAGAAGGCATCCCCTATTTCATCTTCGTCTATCGATAACTTTACTTGAGACTATATTTTTATTCACCGCATGATATGTGTTTTGCTTGGAGCGTTTTTTATGATTTGAGTCTTTGATTTTTAGTTTTCCACAATCATCCTTGCTATACACACCTTTTGAGAGGGACATGCATGAATCATGATTTATTAGAATACTCTATGTGCTTCACTTATATCTTTTGAGCTAGGCAATTTTGCTCTAGTGCTTCACTTATATGTTTTTAGAGCACGATGGTGGTTTTATTTTATAGAAATTGTTGAACTCCCATGCTTCACTTATATTATTTTGAGAGTCTTTAAACAACATGGTAATTTGCTTTGGATATAAATTTAGTCCTATTATGATAGGCATCCAAGAGGGATATAATAAAAAACTTTCATATAAAGTGCATTGAATACTATGAGAAGTTTGATTCCTTATGATTGTTTTGAGATATAAAGATGGTGATATTAGAGTCATGCTAGTGAGTAATTGTGAATTTGAGAAATACTTGTGTTAAAGTTTGTGATTCCCGTAGCATGCACGTATGGTGAACCGTTATGTGATGAAGTCGGAGCATGATTTATTTATTGATTGTCTTCCTTATGAGTGGCGGTCAGAGACGAGCGATGGTCTTTTCCTACCAATCTATCCCCTAGGAGCATGCACGTAGTACTTCGTTTCGATAACTAATAGATTTTTGCAATAAGTATGTGAGTTCTTAATGACTAATGTTGGGTCCATGGGTTATACGCACACTCACCCTTCCACCATTGCTAGCCTCTCTAGTGCCGCGCAACTTTTGCCGGTACCATACACCCACCATATACCTTCCTCAAAACAGCCACCATACCTACCTATTATGGCATTTCCACAGCCATTCCGAGATATATTGCCATGCAACTTTCCACCATTCGTTCCATCATTGTCATATTGCTTTGCATGATCATGTAGTTGACATTGTTGGAAATCGTTTCATGGAAAACAAAAAAAATTCTACGCACACGTAATGATCTATCCATGGAGATGCATAACAACGAGGGGGGGAGTGTGTCTATGTACCCTCGTAGACCGTAAGCGTTTCTCAATGGAGTTGATGTAGTCAAACTTCTTCGCGCTTCAACCGATCAAGTACCAAGCGCACGATATCCTCTACGTTCTCCACATGCCCAGCTCGATGACGTCCCTCGCCTTCTTGATCCAGCAAGACGTCGAGGTAGTAGGTGAGTTCCGTCAGCACGACGGCGTGGTGACAGTGATGGTGAAGTGATCCTCGTAGGGCTTCGCCTAAGCACTACGAAAATATGACTGGGGTGTAAACAGTGGAGGGGGCGCCGCACACGACTAAACAATTGTCTACCAAATCCTACTTGGGCTCCTCCCAAGCCGCCCCCTGCCATATATATCGGAGGGGGAAGGAAAGAGGGGGAGGGGGGAAGGAAGGGGGAGTCTGATTCCCTTTCTTTCCTTTCCTCCTTTCCCTTTCCTTCTCCACCTTGGCCGGCCCATATGGGGGGCGCACCAGCCCCTTGTGGCTGGTGTGTTTCCCCTCTTGGCCCGTAAGGCCCATATCTTTTGACGGGGTGCCCGAACCCCCTCCGGTGATTCGATATGTACCCGGTACCCTCCGGAACACTTCCGATGTCCGAATACCATCATTCTATATATCAATCTTTACCTCTCGACCATTTCAAGACTCCTCTTCATGTCCGTGATCTCATCCGGGACTCCGAACAACATTCGGTCACGAAATCATATAACTCATATAATACTATATCGTCATCGAACGTTAAGCGTGTGGACTCTACGGGTTAGAGAACTATGTAGACATGACCGAGACACCTCTCCGGCCAATAACCAATAGTGGAACCTGGATGCCCCTATTGGCTCCTACATATTCTATGAAGATCTTTATCGGTCGAACTGTTATGACAACACACGTAATTCCCTTTGTCCATCGGTATGTTACTTGCCTGAGATTCGATCGTCGATATCTTCATACCTAGTTCAATCTCATTACCGGCTAGTCTCTTTATCCGTTCCATAATACATCACCTCGTGACTAACTCCTTAGTCTTTTGCTTGCAAGCTTATGATGTGTATTGCCGAGAGGGCCCAGAGATACCTCTCCGATACTCGGAGTGACAAATCCTAATCTCGGTCTATGCCAACCCAACAAACACCTTCGGAGATACCTGTAGAGCATATTTATAATCACACAGTCACGTTGTGACGTTTGATAGCACACAAGGCATTCCTCCAGTATCTGGGAGTTGCATAATCTCATAGTCGAAGGAATATGTATTTGACATGAAGAAAGCAATAGCAATAAAACCAAAAGATCATTATGCTAAGCTAACGGATGGGTCATATCCATCACATCATCTATTTATATATAAAAAGTGCTTGACGGGCTGACCAGAAAAAAGAGAAATATACTAGAAAATCCAACAAAAATCAGAAACATCCAACCATTTATTTAATACAGTAAAAAATTATAGCCATTAGATTTGTTTTAAGTGAAATAATTACCCACCATTGCCATTATGAAGAAAACAATTCGTTCACATTACCTACAGATAAGAGCGTGCAATTCAAAAGAGACTTGGCTTGGTGTGCATGCATAAAATTCCCTAGAAAAAAAAACTACGTGCATGAATGCACAACGTGGCCTGACTTCTTTTTATATGCATGCGTGCATGCATAGGACTTCCCTTAAAAAACAAAGATACATGCATGACGTGGGATCATTCCTTTTTATATGCATGCATGCATACATGCTTCCCTTAAATATGTACACATTTTAAAAAAATATACATGCACCTATGTACTACATGCTAAAATTATTTTACGGGTCCCCTCAAAAAATTAAGGGTTAACCAGAAAAGCAAAAATATAATAGAAAACCTACAAAAAATATATAAACATATGCCTGTTTAATCATGCTTGGATTTCTTCACAAGTTGGGAGTTTGATCCTATAATTTTAAATTTCATGGAATTGGCTATGTACTTGGATGCTTTTTAAGGTTATATTCTATGGTGTGCCATGGTGAAATCTTCAAATTCGACAAAAATGCGAGGATCTATTTAGTTTCTATTTTAATTTATTTGGTTCCCTCTCAGTGGAGATGGTCACTATTTATTCACTTCACTTGACTACATGATTTGAAAAAAAGTAAAATATGATAGAGAGACAACCAAATACTTCTTAGAAAAATGCGTATATGTAAGATATAATTGTCACGGGGAGTTTATTCCAAAAATATTAGTACGTGCCATTTAGTTAGTTTCCACCCAATTCAGTACTCGATAATCAAGTGCAAAAGAAGATAATTATTCTACAAAATTCCACGTTAATCAGTAAATACTGGCCCTTGATCTAGTGGGCCTTTTAAAATTATAACAATGTAACTGTCAGATATGCGTAACATATACAACATCGTGGCCACCAAACGTGAGTCCTAATATGCCATAGTTTTTTTAGAACCTAACGCATATAGCTAAAGTGCCATACCTGGTCTCTCACGAAAACTAAAACTCTCTATTGGAACGTGTCCTACGGAAGCTAACTATCCCTAAAGCCCAAAAAAATTAGATTACTACATCTTCTTGTCAAAATAAGAAAAACTAACAGAGAACTACATATAATATGATCGTCCAGTCATCCACCGCATGGAGAAAACATGTCTCTTGCATGCATCTAATAGCAAGGTGCTAGGTACCATATCGCTTGAAGAGTAGCCATGCACACAATGTCAACTAGATCGATCAACTACTGGTGCATGCTCGATAATGATGATGCCAAACTGCCAAGAAAATCTTGCGACCATGTGCTCGCCCCTACCGCCAAATCATATTTCTTAAACTTATGGCCAGTGCAGTTGTATTCCGATGTTTCGGCTGCTGCCGCCGCAATATTCCATCTATGCATCATCTCAAGTTATGTACGTTGTTCAGCCAAAATCGCCGTATTCCAATCTACGTATCATCTTAGATATGTATGATGTCCCTTAGATATGTATGATGTCCGGCCGCTGCTACCATATTCTGATCTACATATCATCTTAGGTATGTACACTTTTCGGCCCCGTACTGCCGTATTCAGTTTTAGGAATCAGCTCAGATATGTACCCTGTCCGGCCGCCGTCATGTTCCGATCTATGTATCACTCGCACGTAAGCTTCCGTCTGCCATAATCCATATTTGGCTTGGTTCCCTCAGCCGGCCGTTCGTAGCCTCCACGTACATGCATACTAGCATTGTGAGATTTTAATCTTGCCTAGGTAAGCACCATATATGCAGCCATGCAATGCAAGACCGTTTAGCCTAATGAAATACTACAATGCAAGACAGATTGATGCATGGACAACCTAGGGCGACATAAAGGCACACGTACATTAATTATGATGTTCATTATGGAAAAAATGTCATTTCGGTTCCTCTGAAAGATACATGCCGTAATAAACAATGTGTGGTAATCCAAAATAATAAGGGTATGACACGAGTGAGGCAAGGAGATGTTTCCAGAATGTACAATCAATATACAATTTTCATAGATGATATCTCTAGGAAGTCCTTGATAATATAATACATATGAAAATAAATTAATGTTTGCGATGATTATTATCTAGGTGTTTAGACTGTACATTAACTCTAACCTCACATGAGCTAGGATCAGTTTCTCACGGATAATTATAGTGCCACAATTTGGCCGGCCATGTATAATAGGCAAAAACAACATGAGCAAGATAGAAAAGCAAGCTATGTGTATATGATGAGACTCAAGGAGAAAAAAAAATTTGGTTAAACTGTGGTAAACAACAAATAATCCCAAGTATGATTATATGAAAGTGCAACTAATCCCCGGGTGGTTTTGGTAATTAATAAAAACATATATATCATTGAACTAATTAATTCTTGAGAATATTTCAGAAAGTTCAGTGATATGGGTATGGCAATGACTGATGATGTGGACCCCTCAAAATGCTAAGGAAAACATTGGCAAAAGCTCAAGACTCCATTTTTGGTTTAGTGATCCAAGATCACATTGAGTCCATAGGAAAGCCAATACTATTAAAAGGGGATGAGGTTATGATGATGATCTGGTTGCTCAAAGTGCTTAATGATTTATCTCTCAAACTATCAGCAATCTTTCATTCCAACATAAACCCATAAGTAATCTCGGTCCCACCGATTCCATAAACTCGTGCACACCGAGATGAACCACCTCACCATATACCCAAACCCTAAGAATCTCGGATTTTCCGATTCCAAACTCGGTCATTCGAAATTGGTGTTGCCAAGCTTCAGAACATACGTACTCAAATCGGTGTCACCGAGATGAGAAAGTCGGTCCCACCGAGATTGGCAAACCCTAGACTTTGGAAGAATCGGACTAACCGAGATTGTATTTTCGGTCCCATCGAAAATCCCAACGTTCAAGATTTGAACTTTCGGTCTCACCGAGTTGTCAACTTCGGTCCGACCGAGATTGGTCAAATGTGTGTAGCAGTTGGATTTTTGTGGAGGCTATAAATACCCTCCACCTCCTCTTCATTCGTGGAGAGAGCCATCGAAAGAACTACCACTCCTACCTTACATTTACGAGAAGAAAACTACCTACCCTTGTGTTGAGATCAAGTTGCTCCACTCCCACCATATGAAACTTGATTTCTAGCCTTCCCAAGTTGCTTTCCACTCAATCCCTTCCTCTACCATAGCCAAATCAGTGAGGAGAGTTGAGTGTTGGGGAGATTATCATTTGAAGCACAAGAGCAAGGAGTTCATCATCACCAACACCATCTATTACCTTTTGGAGGGTGGTGCCTCCTAGATTGGTTAGGTGTCGCTTGGGAGCCTCCGTCAAGATGTGGAGTTGATCCAAGAAGTTTGTAAGGGCAAGGAGATCGCCTACTTCGTGAAGATCTACCCGAGTAAGGCTAGTCCTCCGTGGGCGAGGCCATGATGGCATAGACAAGGTTGCTTCTTCGTGGACCCTTCGTGGGTGGAGCCCTCCATGGACTCTCGCAGCCGTTACCCTCCGTGGGTTGAAGTCTCCATCAACGTGGATTGACGATAGCACCACCTATCGGAACCACGAGAAAAATCTCCGTGTCTCCAAATTGCGTTTGCTCTTCTCCACCTCTTATTTACTACATGTGCAATTTACTTTCCGCTGCCATAACTCTAGAATTGCATGTGTAGGGTGATACTTGACTTGCTCATCATTGTGAACTTGCTAAAAACTTGCCCTAATCAAAAGGCTAAACTTTTAAGTTGTCAAGTAGTCTAATCACCCCCCCTCTAGACATACTTCCGATCCTACAAGTGGTATCAGAGCTTTGGTCTCCATTGGATTGGTTTTCATTGCATTGGATTCCATAAGCTTGGTTTCACAACCTAGGAGAGTATGGCGTCTAGTGAGGGTAATTTTCGTAGAGGTCCTTACTTTGATGGTTCAAACTTTGCTAGTTGGAAGCACAAAATGAAAATGCATATTCTTGGACATAACCCTGCCGCATGGGGCATTATTTGTGTTGGCTTGCAAGGTGAGTTCTCCGAGGAAGGAAAAGTTCCGGATCATGAAGCTGGCGATGAGTTGCGGATGTTCTGAACAATGCTCAAGCTTGTGACATTCTCTTCAATGCTTTGTGTCGAGGAGTTCAACAAGATCAGCCGTCTTGAGAATGCAAAAGAGATTTGGGATACTTTGGTCGAAATGCACGAAGGTACCGAGTCCGTGAAGGAATCAAAGCTAGATGTTCTTCAAGGTCGACTTGACAAGTTCAAGATGAAGGAAGGTGAAGGAGTCGCTGAAATGTACTCTAGGCTTGCTCTCATCACAAATGAGATGGCAGGCTTAGGAAGCGAAGAAATGACTGACCGATTCATCATCAAGAAGATCCTCAGAGCTTTGGATGGAAAGTATGACACCGTGTGCACTTTGATCCAAATGATGCCAAACTACAAAGATCTCAAGCCTACCGAAGTCATTGGAAGGATTGTTGCTCATGAGATGACACTTAAAGATAAGGAAGAGCTTCACAACAAGTCAAGTGGTGCTTACAAAGCTACAGTTGAAGCTCCCACATCCTCAAGTGACAATCTAGTTTCCAATGAAGAGATAAGCCTAATGGTGAAGAACTTCAACAAATTCTACAAGAGTAGAAGCAAGGAAAGAAGCTCAAAGTCTAGATCATATGATGAAAAGAGATCTTCTAGTCGTGATCGAAGCTGCTACAATTGTGGAAGACCGGACACTACTCAAATGAGTGTTCGACTCCCACAAGAGAAGAGAAGAATCTCCAAGAAGAATAAGCTCAAGAGAAGAGTCACCTCGAAAAAGAGAAGGAGTAGAGATGATCGTTATGAGCGAAGATCCTCTCGGAGAAGCAAGGATTAGGAAAGGAAAGACAAGTCATCAAGGAGCTACACAAGAAGAAAACATCAAGCTCATGTTGGTGAATGGGTCTCCGGCTCCGACTCGACAATCACTCTGAAAGAAGCTATCACTCCAACTCGAATATAGTCAAGATGAAGGTGTTGCCGGTCTTGCTCTCGTGTCCTCCAACTCCAACTCCTATGACATATTTGATTCACCAAATGAGGGAATTGGAAGATGCTTCATGGCAAAAGGCCCCAAGGTATCACATCCTGAGTTTATTGACTTTGATAGTGATGAAGATGACTTGCTTGGAGAAGATGAGCTTTTACATGATAAATCTAGTGAGCTTAGTAATGATGAACATGCTAATAGTCTTTATAGTCGAGAAGAGTCGAATGACAATGCTATGAAGGAGATTGAGCATCTAACTAAAGAACTAAACACTCTTAAGTTAGCTCATGAAACAACTCAAGAAGATCATAGAGAGCTCCTAAGATCTCATGAGAAGCTACGCTCGAGAAGCTCAATCTAGAGCAAGAACATGAGTTTCTAAAAGCTATCAATGACGATCTTCGAAAGAAGAGTTCTTCATATCTTGCCAAACGACTTCTCTTGTCTAATTTCTTGCCACCTATTAAAACTAAGCATGACAAGCATAAGAAAAATTCTTCATCTAGTAGTAACAATAATCATGCTAAATCTAATGTTGTTACTTCTAGTAGTTCTCTTGATTCCACTAACAATGTTTCAAGCCAAGTTTCACTTGAGCAAGAAAATAGTTTATTGAAAGGGATTATAGAAAGGTGTTTACAAGAGTCTTGCGGAAGCAAGAGCTTTGAGGAAATTGTTCGCAAACAAGGAAGACAGGAAGAATCAAGGAATTGGTTTTGAGCGAAAGTTCAACGCCGAGGGTGTTGAATGGGAAGAAGGTCAATATCCCACTCCAAAGTTTGTCTCTCAAAAGAAGAAGTATGATCCTACTTCTTCCAATGAGGAACAAGCTCAAGATGACCTTCCACCACAAGACCACAAGCTAAAAGGCAAGGACAAGCTTCAAGAGGAGATTGATGCATTCATTGAAGCACCCAAGGCCATGGTCAAGTGGGTTCCCAAGGCAACTTCAAGTTCTACTTCGACAAGCTCAACTACTACCCCAAGGATTCCCATCAAGATGATGTGGATGTCACACCCTGATTTTCATGGCACAGCACTTAAGCTCTTAATCATGCTAAAATGTGGTTTGACAAAAACTTTTGAGTGTTTTGGACTTTGCTTGATTTGATTTTTGTCTGCTGTTTGCAAGTGCTCTAAAAATAAAATAAATCCTCCAACTCCTATACTTCACCTCCTTGCTCCAAAAACCTTTCCCAATGATCATGCCATGTGTATAGGACATAAAAATATTTTCTTACAAAAATAATTTGGCCAAAAGTATTTTCAAAAATTAGTTTTCAAAAACCCTGAATTGAGGTTTGCAATTGCAAGTACTTAATTAAGGGCAGTAAAATCTTTCTAAAATGTATTTGACTCCTATTAGATATAGGATACCCAGAAACCACAAAAATATAATTTTAAAAGTTGTTGTCCTATTTTATTTAAAAGCTTTTTATCAAGGCCAGAAATGGTCTTTAATAGGGAAAAATTATTTTATTGCTTCAAAATATTTGACAAAATTTAGGGAAACTCATAGGACATATATTGTCCATATATAAGAGTTTCAACACATGGTCATGTTCAAAATATTGGTCAAATCCCTCAAAACCCCTTTCTGGATATTTCAAGCTTTTGAAATATTTACAAAGGAAATGTTCTCCAAAAATTCCAAGAAAATTCTATCATGTCACATATGACATATTTGGTGATCTTGCCAAGTCTCATGACTTGGAGAACAAGATAGCATCATCAAAACCTCTCAAAACCATTTCTGCCCATTTTGAAGTTTGAGCAACTTTACATTGCCAAACATGTCCAAATGTTCTCAAACCTTGTGAACTTGCTCAAATGGTCTAATAATTCATCTAGACCAAATGGCACAAGTTGGAGAGCAAGTTAACTTGATCAAAGTGCCCCAAAACCCTTTCTGTCCAGAACCATATTTGAACAACTTTGCATTACCAACTTTCTCTCCTTGACACCAACTTTTGTGAGCATGATCACATGACCAAATGAGGCCACCACACCAAGTGGTGCATCAAGGAGAAGTGATTTGCTCAACTAAATCTACACAAGTTCATTTCTGCTAAATTCTAGGGTTTACCAAAGTTGCATTGTCAACTTTCTTCTATTGAGCTCCAAATTGGTGGAAGGCCCTAAATATATGTGTCATATCACCCTATGGAGTCTCATGGCTTATGGAGATCACCTACTTTCCCAAACCAACATCAAACACCTTCTGGCATTTTGCAAAAACCACTATTTGGACCTCTTCCACTAATCTCCATGACTTCTCCTTTTTACCACAGCCCCTCCTAGTTCCCCTCTACCCCTGGTATGCTTCCCTGCCCGAGAGGCAATGATTAAGGGGGGAAGGGCTCCATTTTTCTTCTCTGGGCATCCACTTTTTCCCTCCCTTTGTCATCTCTCTCTCACTCCTGGCATGTTGCAGAGCATCCAAAGCCTCTTTCACCTTTGTTTATCCCCCCTGCAGCTACCAGACACAAGTGGACACGACAGAGCACGCAAAAGGCGCTCATGCCGGCCAAAAGCCTGCTCTGGAGCGCGCTACAGTAGCAGGCCGAGCCCTGCCGCCGCACTCCCGTCCACCTCGGGCCGCCCCAGCGCGCCAGTCGACGCCCCTCGACGTCCGCAACGCGCCACCACTCTGTCCCCTTCCTCCTTCTCCCTCCTGCTGCCTCCTCTCGCACGCGCGCCGGCCGCCCGAGAGCGCCAATGGTGCGGCTCACACGCGCGGCGCCCTGACACTTCCCCTGCTCCCTTTCTCCTCTCCTCTCGACCTGGTCCATGCCCACGAGCACCCAGACACGACCAGGGGCACCAATATGGCCTGGTGTAGCCCAGCCCGAGAGCATGGGCCGGTCCGCGGCACATCTTCCCCCCTCCTCATCTGGCCTTCCCGGCCCGCTTGAGCTCACAATACAACTCGCCGCCCTCCTAGCTCCCTCTTGAACCAACCCACTCCCCTCCTCGCGCTCTCCATCCCCTCCAAGGCCGGAGCCGAGCCGCCGCCGCTGCTCAAATCCACAGGCCTCGGCCCTCTCTCCCCCCGGATAGCTCCGCACCCTCTCGTCACCACCATAAGCCCTTCCCTTGCCGCCGTTCGTCCCAGGGAGCATCGCATGCTCAAGCCGATGATGGCGAGGGCCTCCTCCACGGTTGCCGGGCCGTCGCCGCCACGGCACTCCTCGACAAGCGACCCATACACCGATGGATGCGGCTCATCCTCCCGAAACACGCCGGTGGGCGGAGCGCCGGGGTGGCCGTGCCGCCGGGAGAGCACCGGCGCCGCTCGGCCTCGCCTCCCCTGCCTCTGCTCTGTTCGGCGGGAGGTAGGAGGCGGCTGGGCACGGGCCCTTCGTCAGCGACCGGTGGGCGGGCCCGCTGTTTAAGTGGAGCGGCTTTCCCGTTACCGCCTCCCATGGCGAAGACGCCCTCGAGCAATCGCCTTCGGCGTGGCCCTAGACGTAGGCGGCCGAGCAGCTGGGCGCCCAGTGGCGCCCGCTGCTAAACCTCGCCCGGTGCGCGCCGCCGCCGCCCAGATCCAGCCCATTTGGGTAAAAGCTTCTCCTTTTTTTCTTTTCTGCACAATTTGTAAAATCCATAATCAATTCATTCTAACTCCAAATTTGATGATTCAAATTTCTAGTGGTTCCAAAAATCCTTCCCTATCACATGGTGCTATTTGCACATTTTTTCAGAATCATTTCTTTCACAAATATTTATCTAATCCTGTTTTTCCATTTCTGTGATGAACTTTAGAAAATCACAGAGAGCTCAATATTGATCCAAATGCCATGATTCAAATTCCTAAGTGCATCTAAGTTCAAAACTTAGTTTTTGATCATTTTTACTAATGCTTTCTGTGTCACCTCAACTCATGGTCTATTTCTTTGTATATAGTCAACTTTGCAAATTCATAGGAAAATCATCTCAACTCCAAATCCAGTGAAACCAATTCCTAGATGTTTCTAAAATCATCCTTTGTTGAATAGGTGCCTCTGCTCATTTTCCAAAAATATATTTCTGTACACTTCTAGCAAATCCATAAACCTCTTGATTCCATCATATTGAAATGTTCGGAGATGTCCATTGATCCACTTCCAATGAAATCACTTTGGTCATTCCTCATATGACCAGAGGTATCAATAAAAGTCAACTTCACATTTTTAGAGCACATTTATTCTTGCCTTGTTGTGTTGCTTATTATGCTTGTTTCCGGCGTTAGTTGATGAAGTAGACAGAGTACTTGGAGAAGGACCAGAAGACTTGAAGACTCCGAGGAACAGGCAAGTAGCCCTTTGACCATGTTTATAAAACCTTCTTATACATGCCACATAGTTCGTTATACTTGTTGCATCAGATTCATGATGAGATGGTGAACCACGTGGTTGGTTGCCTCGGTTACATTCCTCGTTGATACTGCATTGTGCATGGCCCTACCTTCTTATGAGGGTTATGCGGTGGGAGTAGATAGGATGCAAATGTAGATGCTACATAAATGGGACGGGTTTGTGCATGATGAGGGAGGCAAAGTAATTTCAAAGGTATTTTGAAAACCCCATCGGGTGCCACTTATGCCCGAGGGAGATGATGAGATGGGTGACCACTTGATGGCGAAGTGGTGTGCCAAGTGAAAGAGGTGTGTGGTTTTCAAAACGGATTGGTCGGAGTTGCGACCGTTATTCCAACCTTACATGCGCAACCACTCTACCCTTATATGGGAAAGGGCATTGTTGAGTACCTAGACCGATACTAGCTTGGAGCCCGCATTACTAGTGACGGGGGAGAGTTGGTGCTCTCTCTTGGGACGGGGTCGTGCCAGGTAGGGCGGCCATGACTGTTTTCACAGGGCACCGGACACACCGTTGGTACCCCGTGCTTGTGGTATGTGATGAATATGGGAGCGAGGCTCCGCGACTTTATGATGGGAAATGTTTGGCACGGGGGTTACTACCAATCGAGTGGACTCCATGTTAGTGTCGTCTAGGGAAAGATAGTGATCGGGTGCTTACCCCGGGTACTTGAGGTACCGCGGGTCGTGGTTTGACACGGAAGTTCCCCGGATCTAGTGGGTAAAGTGTGCAACCTCTGCAGAGTGTAAAACTATTCGAATAGCCGTGTCCACGGTCATGGACAGTTGGGTAACCGCTCTTGGGCTACGTCCACTTGTTTTCAAAACCCGGTGTGTGTGAGATGATGGTGTGTCTTGGATCAAGTCAGAGGACTTGACATGATTGAGATGGGTTGGTGCCCACTCCGTTTGTGATAAATGGGTTGGTGCCCATTCTAATTATGTTGATATCTGTGACCAGTTCTTGTGGTTACTTGAATTCTCTTGATGCATGCTTTATAGGATGTTGAACATGTCCTTGCACTCAAAACTAGCTTTATGCAAAACTTTACCTATGTCATGCATTACTGTACATTGAACCAAAACCTGGGTTGCTTGCGAGTACATTCAAAGTACTCATTGGCTTGCCACTGGTTATTTCATTGACCAGGCATGAAAGAACCGGATATGATGAAGAACACTTCGGTGACGAGCATGCGAGCTAGGACGCTTCAGTCAGAATGCCTGTAGGGTTAAGGCAGATGGCATGGGTCCAAGTTATCGACGAAGTTTCATTTGCAAAGATGTACTCAAGGCTCGACCATAATGGTCCTACTTGTGTAATACGGTATGTATGGATGTAAGACTCTTGTTATTCAGCTTCGTGTGTTCGGTGAGCATTGATCTCGGGATCACTTGTACACGTGCATTCGGCGATCACGACTTATGAGTCGGGGTCCCCCAGAGCTGGTATCGAGCCATCGATTGTAGGAAGCCTTAGTTAGCATGGTCGTTAGTGAGGGAAAAACTATTTCCAAAACTACTACTAGTTTTCAAAACTATCTATGCTTCTCTTCCCCTTCTGAGTTTTTCGAAAGCTAAGATATACTTTCCTCTTCCCCTTCAAAATTTAATGGTCGCTAGAACCCTTATGTCCCTAGCCACTGGGTTCCTTGAAATCCTCGTGGTTAATCAAGAAGGAAGTTGCCTTGCGGACATTCACCCACATCTCCGAACACAAGATTGGCGACATCACAACAAGAAGATACCAACGAAGATGCATCCTCAAGGGATGAGGACCGAAGACCTGGAAATGGAGACACCCTTGACACGCTCCAAGATGATGCAACCTTAGCCTCTGACGACGACGGGGCATAGGTTATGCAAGAGCATGATATGCGTCGCTAATAGAGTAACCTGTCACTACCGTTGTTGTATCGGCAACCACCGGTGGATGAGAACCTAGCCATTTGGTCCGCCTCACTATTGTGAGCAGGAAAACGGTTCTCCTCATCCCCCGCTCTTGGTGTCGATGTTATCATCAACGTAACCGACATGATGGACCTCTATTATGCCTTGATAATGTCATTGCATAAAGGATTACCTACCTGGTACCATCGATGGCTTAGAAGACAAGAAGGGATCATCATGATTAAGAAGACAACAGAAGGCCGAGTCAATGCCTGCTATGAGAAGCCACCTTCACCCCATCACTTCAACAGGCAAGAAGTTGTTAATGGCTCTTCAAGCTCAACCGGGATCATCCCATGAAACAACTACAAGAGACATAGCAACACCTGAGGAGAACCCGGGAGACTGCATGAGGCACAAGGCACGACTATGGAGTCCGAGAACCCCTAGGGTAGGATGAGTCGTGTACCCCCTATGCGCAGTCGAGTCCGTATGATGGTTCGAGTAGAACCATGATTGTGTGTTGCTTGTTTTTATTTGTTTGTGTTTTGATATCAGTCGCCCTTTTGCCCTAGGCAACAAGTACGCGACTATATCACCTGCCTTATTTTGTTGTTTGTGTTTGACCCTTTTTGGCACTTGCTTGTTCGCACTTGCACTATAGAACCCCCTTTAGGCGTTCCCCTCCTCTATGCTACTTCCCCCTCTCATCTCTCTCCTCAACCGAAGACAAGCAAGACAATATGCACCAAGGATTTCACCTCGGCGACCAACAAGCGTTGATGACTTTTACTACAGCCTCCTCGACCAAGTGCAACCCGTAGAATTATGTTTAACCCTCAAGACTAGAAACCCATTCCTAGACCTTTCGAGACTTCACGAGATACCCCAGCTCGAAACCTTAACCACGAGCTTAACCTACGGAATTGCAAGAGAATCTGTTAAGCCTCTGTAACCTTGCTTGTCCTTTGGGTTCATTATGGAACCAGTGGACATAGTGAAACGAGCACATTATCATCCTAATATAGCACCGGATCGGCGATGCCATAGGAAGACCAGTTTGAGGATATAGGATTTGAGGACAGATGACTTGGTGAGTTATGTCAATAACTTTGAAGGATCGTCCGAGACTATTTGGTGGATTATGAGGCCTTCATGTTGGTGGATGAACTTGGTGGGATCATGATTATAGAGTAGCGTAGCTTTCACTACCCATGAGTGAATTGGAATTATAGGGCGAATTTGATGCAAGCTAAAATTCTTGGAAGTATTTGGATTTAACTTAGCCATGGGATATTGATAGGAGGCAGTTGATGTTACGTAGGTGACTTGGGGCAAACATGTAGGAATCCTCGTTGGGCAAGAGATTTGGATTTTAGTAGGTGATTCTAGTTGAATATGGATGTTGAGTATGTCTACATGGTTGAATGTCGGATTTAGACCGATGATCCGGATCGTGATACCATGTTTCTCGGTGGACAATAAACTAGGAGATTGGGTGTATTGTCAGAGTTTAATTAGGTATCTATATAAGCTTGACCTTGGAGTATTACTTGACCATGATAATGGGAATTGGTGGACTTACTCTAGTAGAAATAGCCTTTTCAAGTATTGGGGATTATAGGAACATTAGGAGATCATGTGGAACACCATCGACATTTGATTTGAGTAATTAATGGATTGGGTAGTGATCGATGGGAGTTGATTAATGGGCTTTTGGAGATGATTCATAGAAAGGAAACAAGATCTTGGAGTGGCTTACGACGTGTTTCCTTAGGGTAGAGATGCTTTATCGTAGACCTTGGGAGACCAGGCCGAGCACTGGGATTGTCACGTTCAAGCTTAGCAACTTATATGTTCTACCCATGGATTTTTAGGGGTAGACATACATATGAGTTTGGGGATTATAGACATGTATGATTTTGTTAGACCTCCTCTTGGGAGTCATGAGGATACGAGTGGCATGAGTGATGATTGGAGTTGGCCTATTCGAGATGATGCTGTCAGTGATATGATGTGATTGTTTAAAGGACTAGATAGACTATTGGCATCTCAGAAACCGTGCTTAAAGGTAGGATGATAAATGTTCATTCGCACACTAGGATCCTTGAAACCCTTATGCCCTACCAAGCCACAACATGGTCGGATCCTGACCTTGGGCTTTGGCTCAAGATCAATAAGACCTTGACCAATGCTCAACCGTGACCCTCACCAATGCCTCAGCCCGCTCTGCGAACCCCAAATACTTCATAGAGTACTTGGGCAAGTAGATCATTATCCTTACTTGAGGACATGAATGTCCACATGAAGACGGAAGAAGAGTTGATCAGCTGGTTAGGGAACATCCGAAGACCGCCATATCAAGGAGGAAGAACTATACCAACCACCGTCGTCAAGGAGTGGGCTTCCGCGTTGAAGCCGTGCATATCTGCAAGCCGCTCCTCTCAAAGGCAACTACGGCCTCATGAAGAGAACTATGCTACTCATGACCTTGAGCTAACAGCAGTGGTTCATGCCCTGAAGACATGGCGACATTACCTCTTACGGAAGGGATGTGAGATATACACGGATCACAAAGGTCTGAAGTATATTTTCACTCAAAGGGATTGAACACGAGGCAAAGTAGATGACTAGACTTGATCTAGATTATGACCTCGGTGTTCAATACCACCACAGGAAGGCTAATGTGGTAGCAGATGCATTAGCGTAAAGGCTTGTTCCTTGGATGCTATGCTTAAGGACAAGCTGCCGCCTTGTATGAAGAACTTGGAAGCTTGGGTTGGAACTGGTTGCACGAGATTCTTAACCAACCTTGAAGTCAAGCCTTGGTGGCACCATTTGAAGTGTTATACGGACGGAAGTGCCGACACCCTCAATTGGTCGAGACAGGAGAAGGACTTGTCTTTGGGTCGACATCCCCGTGAAGTCGAAGAGCAGGTCCAGCTTGTCGGGGGCGTTTGAAGACTGCCAAGTCAAGACATAAAACTCGCCGACTCACGTCGTCGAGACATGACCTTCCGGGTTGGAGGCCATGTTTATCTCGGGTGAACCCTCTCAAAGGAACCCAGCCTTCCATGTCAAAGGAAAGCTCGCCCAAGATCCATCGGCCTTCTTGAGATCACTCCAAGATTTAACAACCCCCCGAGATCTCTAGAAGGCGTAGAATAGACGGCTACCAGCTGGAGTTGCCACTGAGCTACAGGGGTGCAACGCTTTCCATGCATCCCAACCCCGGAAGTGTTTCCAACTCCCTAACTTGCCCGATCTCTATAAGGGCGTTGACCACCGAGCCACCGACCCCTAGTCCAACCCGACCTAACGCAAGAGACCCTCAAAGAACCTGGATCAACCGAGGCGTCATACATGAAGCCACACCGTCAAGTACTTCAAGTTCAATGGAGCACTACAGCAGGCGAAGCAACATGAAGACTTGAAGACTACCCCAGATCAAGTTTACGTATTCCTTTCGCGCCTAGCCTAGGAATCTCGGGACGAGATTCTTGTAAGGGGGTAGGTCTGTCACACCCGATTTTCATGGCACAGCACTTAAGCTCTTAATCATGCTAAAATGTGGTTTGACAAAAACTTTTGAGTGTTTTGGAGGTTTTTCCCCAAATTTCCCCCGGGTTTTTGATTTTTTTTTTAAAAAAGGGAATTTTTTTTCCCCAAAAAAAACTCCCCCTTTGGCCCGGGGGGGGAAAAAAAACCCCCCCAGGGGGGGTTTTTTTTTTCCCCTTTTTAAAAAAAAATTTTCCCCCCAAAAAAACCCCCCCAAAGGGGGCCCCCCCCCCGCCTTTTTGGGGGGGGGGGGGGGGTTTTTTTTTTCCCCCCCCCCCCCCAAAAACCCCGGGGGCTTTTTTTCCCCCCGGGAAAAATTTTTCGGGGGGGGCCCCCCTTTTTTACCCCCCTTTTTCCCCCCCCCAAAAAAAAAAAGGGGGGGGGGGAAAAGGGCCCCTTTTTTTCCCTTTTCCCCTTTTTTCCTTTAAACCCCCCAAAACCCCCCGGGTTGGGGGTTTTTTTCCCCCCAAACCCCCCCAAACCAAAAGGGGGCCTTTCCCCCTTTTCAAAATTTTATTGGAAAATTTTTTCCCCCTTTTCCCTTTTCCCCTTTTTTAAAATTTCCCTTTCTTTTTTTTCCCCCCCCAAAACCCGGGTTTTTTAAAAATTCCCCAAAAATTTGTCTTTTTAAAATTTTTTTTGGGGCCCAAAATCCCCCCCCCCAAAAACCAAAAAAAAACCCATTTCCCTTTTTAAAGGTTTTAAATTCAAAACCCGGGGAAAAACAAACCCCCCCATTTTTTTAAACCCAAAAAAATTTTTTTAAAACCCCAAAATTCCCGGAAATTTTTCCCCAAAAATTCCCTTTTTTTTTTTTTTTAAAAAAAAAAAAAATTTTTTTTAAAAAAAGGGGAAATTTTTTAAAAAATTTTAAAAAAAAATTTTTTAAAAACCCAAAAAAAACCCGGGGTTGGAAAAATTTTTAAAAAAAATTTGGTTGGAAATTTTCCACCCAAAATTCCTTGGGGCCTTTAAAAAAAATTAAAATTGGGGGAAAAAAAAAAAAAAAAGTTCCCTTAAATTTCCCCCAAACCCAAAAAATTTTTTTAAAAAAAAAACCCCCCGGAAAAAAAAAAAAAAAAAAAAAAAAAAAAATAAAAACCTTTTTTTTTTTTAATTTTTTTTAAAAATTTTTTAAATTTTAAAAAAAACCCAAGGGCCAAATTTGGGGGTTTTTTAAAAAGGGGCCCGGTGGGGTTCCCAAAAATTCCCTTTAAAAAAAAAAAAATTTTAAAAAACCCCAAAAAAAAAATTTTTTTAATTTGGGGGTTTTCCAAAAAAAAAAAAAAATTTTTAAATCAAAAAAAAATTCTTTTTTTAAAAAAAAAACCTTTTTTAAATTTTTAAAATTTAAAATTTATTTTGGGTTTAAAAAAAAAAGGGGGGTTAAAAAAAAAAAAAAAAAAAATAAAAATGCCTTTTTTCCCCCCCTTTTTTTTGGGGGGGAAAAAAATTAAAGGCCCAAAAATTGGATTCTTTAAAATTTTTTTTTCCCAAATTAAAAAATTTTTCCCCCCCCTTTTTTTTTTAATTTTTTGGGGGCCCCCAAAAAAAAAATTTTTTAATTAAAAATTTTTTAAAAAATTGGATTGGAAAAACCCAAAAAATTCTTAAAATTTTAAAAATTTTTTAAAAATTTTGGGGGGTTTTTAAAAATTTTTTCTTGCCCCCTTTTTTTTTCCCCAATTTTTCCGGTTTAAAAAAAGGGAAATTTTTTAAAATTTGTTTTAAATTTTAAGGGGTTTTAAAATTTTTAAAAAAATTTAATTCCCAAAAAAATTTTTTCCCCCAAATTTAGGGTTTTTTTTTTTCCCCCTTTCCCAAACCAAAATTTTTTCCCCCCAAAATTTTTTTGGGCCCCCCCGGGGAAAAACCCTTAAAAAAAAAATTTTTTTTTTTTCCCCCCCCAAAAAAGAAAATTTAAAAAATTAAAAAAAAGGGGGGAAAAAACCCCAAAAGGAAAAATTTTTTTTTGGGTTTTTGGGTTTTAAAGGAAACCCGGGGGAAAAAAAAAAACAAGGGGGAAAATTTTAAATTTTTTTTCTTAATTTGGAAGCCAAAAAAAAAAAAAAATTTTGGCCCCCGGGGTTTTTTTTTAAAATTTGGGGGGTTTTTTTTTTTTTTTGGGCCAATTTAAATTTTTTGGGGGGAAAAAAAATTTTTTTTTTAAAAAAGGGAAAATTTTTAAAGGTTTGGGGGTTTCCCAAATTTTGGGGGTTTTTTTTTTAAAAAAAAATTTTTTTTAATTTTTGGGGTTTTTTTTTTTGGGCCCGGGGGGTTTTTAAAAAAAGGTTTTTTGGTTTTTGGGAAAAAAGGCCTAAAAATTTTTTGGGGGGGGGGGTTTCCCAAAAAAAAAAAGTTTTTTTTTAAAAACCAAATTAAATTTCCCCCCCGGGGGAAAAAATTAAAAAAATTTTCCCAAACCCAAAAAATTTTTAAAAACCCCTTTTTGGTTTTTGGAAAAAAAAATTTTTGGGCCCCAAAAAAACCCCTAAAAAGGGGAAAAAAAATTTAAGGGGCCCCCCGGTTAAAAGGGAATTTTTTAAACCCCAAAAAAAATTTTTTAAGTTGGTTTTTTAAAAACCCCCCTTTTTTTTGGGGAAAAAAAAATTTTTTTTTAAAAAAAAAAGGGGGGTTTTTTTCCCCAAACCAAAATTTTAGTTTTTTTTTTTTTTTTTAAATTTGGGGGAAAAAAACCAAAGGGGAAAAAAACCAAAAATTTTTTTTTGGGGGGGGAAAAATTTTTTGGGGGGTCCCCCCCAAAAAAAATTGGATTTTAAAAAAATTTTGGGGGGTTTTTTTAAAAAACCCAAATTAAGGCTAATTTTTTTTAAAAAAAATTTTTGGGATAAAATTTTTTTTTTCCCCCCCCCCCCAAAGGCCAAAATTTTGGGTTTTAAAAAAAAAAAAAAAAGGGAAAAAATTTTTTGGGGGTTTTTTTTTTTCCCCCAAAATTTTTTTTTTTCCCCCCAAATTAAAATTCCCCCCCCCGGAAAAAAAAAACCTCCCTTTTAACCCAAAAATTTAAACCCCCTTTTTTTCCCGGGGGGTTTTTTTGGGTTTTTCCAAATTTTTTTTAAAAAAAATTTCGGTTTTTGGGGGGGAAAAAAAAATTTTTTTTTGGAAACCCAAAAAAAAATTTTTTGGAAAAAATTTTTTTGGGCCCCAAAAAAGGGGGTTTTTTTTTTTCCCCCCCCAAAAATTAAGGTTTGGTTTTTAAAGGGGGGGTTTTTGGGGGAAAAAAATTTTTTTAAATGGAAGGGGGGGAAAAAAAATTTTTTTCCCTTTAAAAAAAAAAGGGGGGTTTAAAAGGGGGTTTCCCCCCCCCGGGGGCCCCAAACCCAAAAATTTCCCCTCCCAAAAACCCGGGGGGAAAGGGGGGTTTTTTTGGAAAAAAGGCCAAAAAAATTTTAACCCAAAATTAAATTTTTTAAGGGGTTTTTTTTTCCCCCCGGGGGGGGGAAAAAATCCCCCAAAAAAAAAAACCCCTTTTTAAAAGGAAAAATTCCTCCCGGGGGGGAAAAAACCCCAAAAAGGGGTTTTCCCCCCCTTTTTGGGCCCCCTTAAAATTTTCCCCCCCGGGGGAAAAAAAGGGGGAAAGGGCCAAAAATTCCCAAAAAAAAAAAGGGAAAGGGGTTTCCCAAACCCAAAAAAAAAGGTTTTTTGGGGAAAAAAAATTTTGGTTGGGTGGGTTTGGCCCCCCAAATTTGGAAAACTTCCTAAAATTTAAATTTAAAAAAATTTTTTTTCCCGGTTCCCAAAACCCCCCCAAAATTTTTCCCCCAAAAAAGGGGGGAAAAAAGGGGGGTTTTTTTTTTTTTTTGGTTGGTTCCAAAAAAAAATTTTTTTTAAAAAAAAATTTTTTTATGGTTCAAAACCAAAAAAAATGAAAAGGGGTTTTTCCAAAAAAAAAATTTTTCCAAAAAAGGTTTAAAGGGGAAAAAAGGGGAAGGGGGAAAAGGGGGAAAATTTTTAAAACCGCCCGGGAAATTTTTTTTTTTTTGGGTTTTCCCACCCTTTAAAAAAAAAAAAAATTTTATTTTTCAAAAAAAACCTTGGGAAAAAAAAAAAAATTTTTTTTCCAAAAAATTAAAAAGGAATAAAAATTTTAAAGGTTTTTTTTAAAAAAAAAAAAGGGGAAGGGGAAAAAAATTGGTTTCCAAATTAAATTTTGGGAAAAAATTTTAAAGTTTGAAAAATTGCCTTTCCTTTAAAAAAAAAAAAAAAAAAAAAAAAAATTAAAGGGTTAAGGAAAAACCCCCAAAAGGAAGGGGTTTTTTAAAAAAAAAGTTTAAATTTTTTTCCCCCAAGGGGAAAAAATTTAAAACCCCAAAAAAAAAAAAATTTAAAATTTTTAAAAAATTTTGGGGGGCCTTTTTGGGGTTTTTTTGGGAAAATTTAAAAAACCCCCCCCCCCCCCAAAAAATGGAACCCCAAAAAAAAAAAAAAATTTAAAAAAAAAAAAAAAAAAAAAAAAAACCCCAAAAAAAAGGGGAAAAAAAAAATTTTTTTAAAAAAAAGGGGAAAAAAAAAATTTTGGGTTTTGGGGGTTTTTTTAAAAAATTTTTCGGGGGTTCCTTTAAAGGGAAAAATTTTAAAAAAACCCTTTTTTCCCCAAACTTTTCCCCCAAAAATTTAAAAAAAAGGGGTTAAATTTCCCCCAAAAAAGGAAAATTTAAAAATTTCCAAAAACCGAAAATTTTGGTTTTTTTTTTTAAGTTAAAAGGGAGAAAGTAAAAAAAAAAAATTTTTTTTTCCCAAAAAGGGGCCCCAAAACCCTTTTAAAGGGAAAAAAAAAAAAACCAAAAAATTTTAAAAAAGGGAAAAATTCCCCCCCCCCCCCAAAATTTTGGCCAAAAAATTAAAAAAATTGGTTTTAAAAAAATTTTCCTTAAAAAAATTTTTTTAAATTTTTTGGGGGTTTCCCTTTTTTTAAAATTTTTTAAAAAATAAAAAAAAAAATTTTAAATTTTAAAAAAAAAAATTTGGTTTTTCCCCTTTTTCCCTTTTCCCAAAAATTTTTCCCCTTTTTACCCCCCAAAAAATTTTTTTTAAAAACCCCGAAGGGGAAAAAAAGGGGGGGTTTTTTTGGGGGGTTTCCCCCGGGGTTTTAAAGGAAAAAAAACCCCAAAAATTTTAAAAAAAACCTAAAAAAAAAATTTAAGTTTCCCCCCCCCCCCCCCCGGGGCCGGGGGGGAAAAAAAACCCCCCTTTCCCTTTTTTCCCCCCCCCCCGGCCCCGGGGGGGGGTTCCCCCCCCCCCCCCCCCTTTTCCCCCCCACCCGGGGGGCCCCCCCAAAAAAGGGGTTTTTAAAAAAATTTTGGGAAAACCCCCCCCTTTTTTTTTTTTTTTTTCCCCCCCCCTTTTTAAAATTCCCCCTCCCCCTTCCCCCCCCCCCCCCCTTTCCCAATTCCCCCCCCCTTTTAAAAAAATTAAATTTTTAAAAAAAAAAACCCCCCCCCCCCCCCCTTTTTTCCCCCCCCCCCCCCTTTAAGGGGGGAAAAAACCCTTTAAAATTTTTGGGGGCCCCCCTTTTGGTCCCCCCCCCAAAAAAAAAAATTTTTTGGGGGGGGGCCCTTTTTTTTCCCCTTTTCCCCCAAAAAGGCCCCCAAAAAAATTTTTTGGGGTTTTTACCCGGGGGAAAAAGGGGAAATTTTCCCCCGGGGGCCCCAAAAGGCCATTTTTTTTTTTTAAACCCCCCCAAAATTTCAATTTTTAAAAATTTAAAAAAAAAAAACCCCCAAAAAATTTTTTTTTTTTTTTTCCTTTTTTTTTCCTTTGGGAAAAAAAAATAAAAAAAACCCCCCAAATTTCCATTTTAAATTTAAATTTCCTTTTAAAAAAATTTTTTTAAATTTTTTTAAAACTTTCCCCAAAAATTTTAATTTCTTTTTTTTAAAAAGGGAAAAAATTAAATTTTTCCCCCCAAAAAATTCCTTTTTAAAGGGAAATTTTTAAAAAATTTTGAATTTAAAACCCCCCCCCTTTTTAAATGTTTGCCAAAAAAAACCCCCACCGGGGGGAAAAAAAAGGGTTTTTTTTTTTTTTTTTTTAAATTTCTTTTTTAAAGGGGGGGGGGAAAAAAAATTGAAAAAAAAGGCCCCCAAATTTTAATTTTTAAATGGGTTTTTTTTAAATCAATTTTTTTTTTTTTTTTTAAAAAACCCCCCTTTTTTTAAAAAAAATTTTTTTTAAACCCCTTGGGGTTTTCCTGGTTTTTAAAAATTTTGGGAAAACCCCTTTTTCCCTTTGGGCCCCTTTTTTTTTTTTTTTGGGGAAAATTTTCCAAGGGTTTTCCCCCAAAAACCCAAAAAACCCAAATTATTTTGGGGGGGGGGGGGGGCCGGGGTTGGGCCCCCCCGGGGGGGGCCCCAAGGGGCCGGGCCCCCGGGGCCGGGGGCCCCCCCCCCCTTTTTTTTTTCCCCCCTTTTTTGGGCCCCCCTTTTGGGGGGCCCAAAAGGGTTTGGGGCCCCCCTTTCCCCCCTTTTTTTCCCCCCCCCGGGGGGGGGGGGCCCCCGGGTAAAAAAAAGGGGGGGGGTTTCCGATTCACCAAATGAGGGAATTGGAAGATGCTTCATGGCAAAAGGCCCCAAGGTATCACATCCTGAGTTTATTGACTTTGATAGTGATGAAGATGACTTGCTTGGAGAAGATGAGCTTTTACATGATAAATCTAGTGAGCTTAGTAATGATGAACATGCTAATAGTCTTTATAGTCGAGAAGAGTCGAATGACAATGCTATGAAGGAGATTGAGCATCTAACTAAAGAACTAAACACTCTTAAGTTAGCTCATGAAACAACTCAAGAAGATCATAGAGAGCTCCTAAGATCTCATGAGAAGCTACGCTTCGAGAAGCTCAATCTAGAGCAAGAACATGAGTTTCTAAAAGCTATCAATGACGATCTTCGAAAGAAGAGTTCTTCATATCTTGCCAAACGACTTCTCTTGTCTAATTTCTTGCCACCTATTAAAACTAAGCATGACAAGCATAAGAAAAATTCTTCATCTAGTAGTAACAATAATCATGCTAAATCTAATGTTGTTACTTCTAGTAGTTCTCTTGATTCCACTAACAATGTTTCAAGCCAAGTTTCACTTGAGCAAGAAAATAGTTTATTGAAAGGGATTATAGAGAAAGGTGTTTACAAGAGTCTTGCCGGAAGCAAGAGCTTTGAGGAAATTGTTCGCAAACAAGGAAGACACGGAAGAATCAAGGAATTGGTTTTGAGCGAAAGTTCAACGCCGAGGGTGTTGAATGGGAAGAAGGTCAATATCCCACTCCAAAGTTTGTCTCTCAAAAGAAGAAGTATGATCCTACTTCTTCCAATGAGGAACAAGCTCAAGATGACCTTCCACCACAAGACCACAAGCTAAAAGGCAAGGACAAGCTTCAAGAGGAGATTGATGCATTCATTGAAGCACCCAAGGCCATGGTCAAGTGGGTTCCCAAGGCAACTTCAAGTTCTACTTCGACAAGCTCAACTACTACCCCAAGGATTCCCATCAAGATGATGTGGATGTCACACCCTGATTTTCATGGCACACAGACTTAAGCTCTTAATCATGCTAAAATGTGGTTTGACAAAAACTTTTGAGTGTTTTGGACTTTGCTTGATTTGATTTTTGTCTGCTGTTTGCAAGTGCTCTAAAAATAAAATAAATCCTCCAACTCCTATACTTCACCTCCTTGCTCCAAAAACCTTTCCCAATGATCATGCCATGTGTATAGGACATAAAAATATTTTCTTACAAAAATAATTTGGCCAAAAGTATTTTCAAAAATTAGTTTTTCAAAACCCTGAATTGAGGTTTGCAATTGCAAGTACTTAATTAAGGGCAGTAAAAATCTTTCTAAAATGTATTTGACTCCTATTAGATATAGGATACCCGAAACCACAAAAATATAATTTTAAAAGTTGTTGTCCTATTTTATTTAAAAGCTTTTTATCAAGGCCGAAATGGTCTTTAATAGGAAAAATTATTTTATTGCTTCAAAATATTTGACAAAATTTAGGGAAACTCATAGGACATATATTGTCCATATATAAGAGTTTCAACACATGGTCATGTTCAAAATATTGGTCAAATCCCTCAAAACCCCTTTCTGGATATTTCAAGCTTTTGAAATATTTACAAAGGAAATGTTCTCCAAAAATTCCAAGAAAATTCTATCATGTCACATATGACATATTTGGTGATCTTGCCAAGTCTCATGACTTGGAGAACAAGATAGCATCATCAAAACCTCTCAAAACCATTTCTGCCCATTTTGAAGTTTGAGCAACTTTACATTGCCAAACATGTCCAAATGTTCTCAAACCTTGTGAACTTGCTCAAATGGTCTAATAATTCATCTAGACCAAATGGCACAAGTTGGAGAGCAAGTTAACTTGATCAAAGTGCCCCAAAACCCTTTCTGTCCCGTAACCATATTTGAACAACTTTGCATTACCAACTTTCTCTCCTTGACACCAACTTTTGTGAGCATGATCACATGACCAAATGAGGCCACCACACCAAGTGGTGCATCAAGGAGAAGTGATTTGCTCAACTAAATCTACACAAGTTCATTTCTGCTAAATTCTAGGGTTTACCAAAGTTGCATTGTCAACTTTCTTCTATTGAGCTCCAAATTGGTGGAAGGCCCTAAATATATGTGTCATATCACCCTATGGAGTCTCATGGCTTATGGAGATCACCTACTTTCCCAAACCAACATCAAACACCTTCTGGCATTTTGCAAAAACCACTATTTGGACCTCTTCCACTAATCTCCATGACTTCTCCTTTTTACCACAGCCCCTCCTAGTTCCCCTCTACCCCTGGTATGCTTCCCTGCCCGAGAGGCAATGATTAAGGGGGGAAGGGCTCCATTTTTCTTCTCTGGGCATCCACTTTTCCCTCCCTTTGTCATCTCTCTCTCACTCTGGCATGTTGCAGAGCATCCAAAGCCTCTTTCACCTTTGTTTATCCCCCCTGCAGCTACAGACACAAGTGGACACGACAGAGCACGCAAAGGCGCCATGCCGCCAAAGCCTGCCTGAGCGCTGCCATGAGAGCAGGCCGAGCCCTGCCGCCGCACTCCCGTCCACCTCGGGCCGCCCCAGCGCGCCAGTCGACGCCCCTCGACGTCCGCAACGCGCCACCACTCTGTCCCCTTCCTCCTTCTCCCTCCTGCTGCCTCCTCTCGCACGCGCGCCGGCCGCCCGAGAGCGCCAATGGTGCGGCTCACACGCGCGGCGCCCTGACACTTCCCCTGCTCCCTTTCTCCTCTCCTCTCGACCTGGTCCATGCCCACGAGCACCCCAGACACGACCAGGGGCACCAATATGGCCCTGGTGTAGCCCAGCCCGAGAGCATGGACGCGGTCCGCGGCACATCTTCGCCCCCTCCTCATCTGGCCTTCCCGACCCCGCTTGAGCTCACAATACAACTCGCCGCCCTCCTAGCTCCCTCTTGAACCAACCCACTCCCCTCCTCGCGCTCTCCATCCCCCTCCAAGGCCGGAGCCGAGCCGCCGGCCGCTGCTCAAATCCACAGGCCTCGGCCCCTCTCTCTCCCCCCTGGATAGCTCCGCACCCTCTCGTCACCACCGCAAGCCCTTCCCTTGCCGCCGTTCGTCCCCAGGAGCATCGCATGCTCGAAGCCGATGATGGCCGAGGGCCTCCTCCACGGTTGCCAGGCCGTCGCCGCCACGGCACTCCTCGGCAAGCGACCCATACACCGATGGATGCGGCTCATCCTCCGAAAGACGCCGGTGGGAGCGCCGCCGGGTGGCCCGTGCCGCCGGGAGAGCACCGGCGCCCGCTCGGCCTCGCCTCGCCTCGCTCTGCTCGGCGGGAGGTAGGAGACGGCTGGCACTGGCCCCTTCGTCCGACCGGTGGCGGGCCTCATTGTTTAAGTGGAGACGGCTTTCCCGTTACCGCCTCCATGGCGAAGACGCTCGAGCCAAGACGCCTTCGACGTGGCCCCTCCTCACGCGACGCGGCGCCGAGCCCCTGGCCGGCCCAGTGGCGCCCGCTGCTAAACCTCGCCCGGAGCGCGCCGCCGCCGCCCAGATCCAGCCCATTTGGGTAAAAGCTTCTCCTTTTTCTTTTCTGCACAATTTGTAAAATCCATAATCAATTCATTCTAACTCCAAATTTGATGATTCAAATTTCTAGTGGTTCCAAAAATCCTTCCCTATCACATGGTGCTATTTGCACATTTTTCCAGAATCATTTCTTTCACAAATATTTATCTAATCCTGTTTTTCCATTTCTGTGATGAACTTTAGAAAATCACAGAGAGCTCAATATTGATCCAAATGCCATGATTCAAATTCCTAAGTGCATCTAAGTTCAAAACTTAGTTTTTGATCATTTTTACTAATGCTTTCAGTGTCACCTCAACTCATGGTCTATTTCTTTGTATATAGTCAACTTTGCAAATTCATAGGAAAATCATCTCAACTCCAAATCCAGTGAAACCAATTCCTAGATGTTTCTAAAATCATCCTTTGTTGAATAGGTGCCTCTGCTCATTTTCCAAAAATATATTTCTGTACACTTCTAGCAAATCCATAAACCTCTTGATTCCATCATATTGAAATGTTCGGAGATGTCCATTGATCCACTTCCAATGAAATCACTTTGGTCATTCCTCATATGACCAGAGGTATCCAATAAAAGTCAACTTCACATTTTTAGAGCACATTTATTCTTGCCTTGTTGTGTTGCTTATTATGCTTGTTTCCGACGTTAGTTGTGAAGTAGACAGAGTACTTGGAGAAGGACGAGAAGACTTGAAGACTCGAGGAACAGGCAAGTAGCCCTTTGACCATGTTTATAAAACCTTCTTATACATGCCACATAGTTCGTTATACTTGTTGCATCGATTCATGATGAGATGGTGAACCACGTGGTTGGTTGCCTCGGTTACATTCCTCGTTGATACCTGCATTGTGCATGGCCCTACCTTCTTATGAGGGTTATGCGGTGGGAGTAGATAGGATGCAAATGTAGATGCTACATAAATGGGACGGGTTTGTGCATGATGAGGGAGGCAAAGTAATTTCAAAGGTATTTTGAAAACCCCATCGGGTGCCACTTATGCCCGAGGGAGATGATGAGATGGGTGACCACTTGATGACGAAGTGGTGTGCCAAGTGAAAGAGGGTGTGTGGTTTTCAAAACGGATTGGTCGGAGTTGCGACTGTTATTCCAACCTTACATGCGCAACCACTCTACCCTTATATGGGAAAGGGCATTGTTGAGTACCTAGACCGATACTAGCTTGGAGCCCGCATTACTAGTGACGGGGGAGAGTTGGTGCTCTCTCTTGGGACGGGGTCGTGCCATGTAGGGCGGCCATGACTGTTTTCACAGGCACCGGACACACCGCTGGTACCCGTGCTTGTGGTATGTGATGAATATGGGAGCGAGGCTCCGCGACTTTATGATGGGAAATGTTTGGCACGGGGGTTACTACCAATCGAGTGGACTCCATGTTAGTGTCGTCTAGGGAAAGATAGTGATCGGGTGCTTACCCCGGGTACTTGAGGTACCGCGGGTCGTGGTTTGACACGGAAGTTCCCCGGATCTAGTGGGTAAAGTGTGCAACCTCTGCAGAGTGTAAAACTATTCGAATAGCCGTGTCCACGGTCATGGACAGTTGGGTAACCGCTCTTGGGCTACGTCCACTTGTTTTCAAAACCCGGTGTGTGTGAGATGATGGTGTGTCTTGGATCAAGTCAGAGGACTTGACATGATTGAGATGGGTTGGTGCCCACTCCGTTTGTGATAAATGGGTTGGTGCCCATTCTAATTATGTTGATATCTGTGACCAGTTCTTGTGGTTACTTGAATTCTCTTGATGCATGCTTTATAGGATGTTGAACATGTCCTTGCACTCAAAACTAGCTTTATGCAAAACTTTACCTATGTCATGCATTCTTGTACATTGAACCAAAACTGGGTTGCTTAAGTAGTACATTCAAAGTACTCATTGGCTTGCCTTGGTTATTTCATTGACCGGGCATGAAAGAACCGGATATGATGAAGAACACTTCGTGACGAGCATGCGAGCTAGGACGCTTCGGTCAATGTAATGCCCGTAGGGTTAAGGCGGATGGCATGGGTCCAAGTTATCGACGAAGTTTCAGCCGCAAAGATGTACTCAAGGCTCGACCATAATGGTCCTACTTGTGTAATACGGTATGTATGGATGTAAGACTCTTGTTATTCAGCTTCGTGTGTTCAAGTGAGCATTGATCTCGGGATCACTGACACGCAGCATTCGCGATCACGACTTATGAGTCGGGGTCCCCACAGAGCTGGTATCAGAGCCATCCTGACTGTAGGAAGCCTTAGTTAGCATGGTCGTTAGTGAGGGAAAAACTATTTCCAAAACTACTACTAGTTTTCAAAACTATCTATGCTTCTCTTCCCCTTCTGAGTTTTTCGAAAGCTAAGATATACTTTCCTCTTCCCCTTCAAAATTTAATGGTCGCTAGAACCCTTATGTCCCTAGCCACTGGGTTCCTTGAAATCCTCGTGGTTAATCAAGAAGGAAGTTGCCTTGCCAGACATTCACCCACATCTCCTGAACACAAGATTGGCGACATCACAACAAGAAGATACCAACAGAAGATGCATCCTCAAGGGATGAGGACCCGAAGACCCAGGAAATGGAGACACCCTTGACACTGCTCCAAGATGATGCAACCTTAGCCTACGACGACCAGGGCATAGGTTATGCAAGAGCATGATATGCATCGCTAATAGAGTAACCCTGTCACTACCGTTGTTGTATCGGCAACCACCGGTGGATGAGAACCTAGCCATTTGGTCCGCCTCACTATTGTGAGCAGGAAAACGGTTCTCCTCATCCCCCGCTCTTGGTGTCGATGTTATCATCAACGTAACCGACATGATGGACCTCTATTATGCCTTGATAATGTCATTGCATAAAGGATTACCTACCTGGTACCATCGATGGCTTAGAAGACAAGAAGGATCATCATGATTAAGAAGACAATGAAGGCGAAGTCAATGCCTGCTATGAGAAGCCACCTTCACCCCATCACTTCAACAGGCAAGAAGTTGTTAATGGCTCTTCAAGCTCAACCGGGATCATCCCATGAAACAACTACAAGAGACATAGCAACACCTGAGGAGAACCCGGGAGACTGCATGAGGCACAAGGCACGACTATGGAGTCCGAGAACCCCTAGGGTAGGATGAGTCGTGTACCCCCTATGCGCAGTCGAGTCCGTATGATGGTTCGAGTAGAACCATGATTGTGTGTTGCTTGTTTTTATTTGTTTGTGTTTTGATATCAGTCGCCCTTTTGCCCTAGGCAACAAGTACGCGACTATATCACCTGCCTTATTTTGTTGTTTGTGTTTGACCCTTTTTGGCACTTGCTTGTTCAAGACTTGCACTATAGAACCCCTTTAGGCGTTCCTCCTCTATGCTACTTCCCTCTCATCTCTCTCCTCAACCAAGACAAGCAAGACAATATGCACCAAGGATTTCACCTCGGCGACCAACAAGCGTTGATGACTTTTACTACAGCCTCCTCGACCAAGTGCAACCCGTAGAATTATGTTTAACCCTCAAGACTAGAAACCCATTCCTAGACCTTTCGAGACTTCACGAGATACCCCAGCTCGAAACCTTAACCACGAGCTTAACCTACGGAATTGCAAGAGAATCTGTTAAGCCTCAGAACCTTGCTTGTCACCGGGTTCATTATGGAACCAAGTGGACATAGTGAACGAGCACATTATCATCCTAATATAGCACCAGATCCGACGATGCCATAGGAAGACCAGTTTGAGGATATAGGATTTGAGGACGATGACTTGGTGAGTTATGTCAATAACTTTGAAGGATCGTCCGAGACTATTTGGTGGATTATGAGGCCTTCATGTTGGTGGATGAACTTGGTGGGATCATGATTATAGAGTAGCGTAGCTTTCACTACCCATGAGTGAATTGAATTATAGGGCTAATTTGATCGCAAGCTAAAATTCTTGGAAGTATTTGGATTTAACTTAGCCATGGGATATTGATAGGAGGCAGTTGATGTTACGAGGTGACTTGGGGCAAACATGTAGGAATCCTCGTTGGACGCAAGAGATTTGGATTTTAGTAGGTGATTCTAGTTGAATATGGATGTTGAGTATGTCTACATGGTTCGGAGTAATCGGATTTAGACTGATGATCTGGATCGTGATACCATGTTTCTCGGTGGACAATAAACTAGGAGATTGGGTGTATTGTCAGAGTTTAATTAGGTATCTATATAAGCTTGACCTTGGAGTATTACTTGACCATGATAATGGGAATTGGTGGACTTACTCTAGTAGAAATAGCCTTTTCAAGTATTGGGGATTATAGGAACATTAGGAGATCATGTGGAACACCATCGACATTTGATTTGAGTAATTAATGGATTGGGTAGTGATCGATGGGAGTTGATTAATGGGCTTTTGGAGATGATTCATAGAAAGGAAACAAGATCTTGGAGTGGCTTACGACGTGTTTCCTTAGGGTAGAGATGCTTTATCGTAGACCTTGGGAGACCAGGCCGAGCAATCGGGATTGTCACGTTCAAGCTTAGCAACTTATATGTTCTACCCATGGATTTTAGGGTAGACATACATATGAGTTTGGGGATTATAGACATGTATGATTTTGTTAGACCTCCTCTTGGGAGTCATGAGGATCTGAGTGGCATGAGTGATGATTGGAGTTGGCCTATTCGAGATGATCTTTGTCGGTGATATGATGTGATTGTTTAAAGGACTAGATAGACTATTGGCATCTCAGAAACCGTGCTTAAAGGTAGGATGATAAATGTTCATTCGCACACTAGGATCCTTGAAACCCTTATGCCCTACCAAGCCACAACATGGTCGGATCCTGACCTTGGGCTTTGGCTCAAGATCAATAAGACCTTGACCAATGCTCAACCGTGACCCTCACCAATGCCTCAGCCCGCTCTGCGAACCCCAAATACTTCATAGAGTACTTGGGCAAGTAGATCATTATCCTTACTTGAGGACATGAATGTCCACATGAAGACGGAAGAAGAGTTGATCACTGGTTAGGGAACATCCAAGACCGCCATATCAAGGAGGAAGAACTATACCAACCACCGTCGTCAAGGAGTGGGCTTCGCGTTGAAGCCGTGCATATCTGCAAGCCGCTCCTCTCAAAGGCAACTACGGCCTCATGAAGAGAACTATGCTACTCATGACCTTGAGCTAACAAAGAATGGTTCATGCCCTCAAGACATGGCGACATTACCTCTTACGGAAGGGATGTGAGATATACACGGATCACAAAGGTCCAAGTATATTTTCACTCAAAGGGATTGAACACGAGGCAAAGTAGATGACTAGACTTGATCTAGATTATGACCTCGGTGTTCAATACCACCCAGGAAGGCTAATGTGGTAGCAGATGCATTAGCGTAAAGGCTTGTTCCTTGGATGCTATGCTTAAGGACAAGCTGCCCGCCTTGTATGAAGAACTTGGAAGCTTCGGGTTGGAACTGGTTGCACCAGGATTCTTAACCAACCTTGAAGTCAAGCCTTCAGGTGGCACCATTTGAAGTGTTATACGGACGGAAGTGCCGCACACCCCTCAATTGGTCAGAGACCGGAGAAGGACTTGTCTTTGGGTCGACATCCCCCGTGAAGCCGAAGAGCAGGTCCAGCTTGTCAGGGAGCGTTTGAAGACTGCCAAGTCAAGACATAAGAGCTACGCTGACTCACGTCGTCGAGACATGACCTTCCAGGTTGGAGGCCATGTTTATCTCCGGGTGAACCCTCTCAAAGGAACCCAGCGCTTCCATGTCAAAGGAAAGCTCGCCCAAGATCCATCGGCCTTCTTCGAGATCACTCCAAGATTTAACAACCCCCCTCCGAGATCTCTAGAAGACGTAGAATAGACGGCTACCAGCTGGAGTTGCCACCTGAGCTACCTGGGGTGCGCAACGCTTTCCATGCATCCCAACCCCGGAAGTGTTTCCAACTCCCTAACTTGCCCGATCTCTATAAGGACGTTGACCACCGAGCCACCGACCCCTAGTCCAACCCGACCTAACGCAAGAGACCCCTCAGCAACCTGGATCAACCGAGAGCGTCATACATGAAGCCACACCGTCAAGTACTTCAAGTTCAATGGAGCACTACACGGAAGCAGAAGCAACATGAAGACTTGAAGACTACCCCAGATCCAAGTTTCTGTATTCCTTTCCGCGCCTAGCCTAGGAATCTCGGGGACGAGATTCTTGTAAGGGGGGTAGGTCTGTCACACCCTGATTTTCATGGCACAGCACTTAAGCTCTTAATCATGCTAAAATGTGGTTTGACAAAAACTTTTGAGTGTTTTGGACTTTGCTTGATTTGATTTTTGTCTGCTGTTTGCAAGTGCTCTAAAAATAAAATAAATCCTCCAACTCCTATACTTCACCTCCTTGCTCCAAAAACCTTTCCCAATGATCATGCCATGTGTATAGGACATAAAAATATTTTCTTACAAAAATAATTTGGCCAAAAAGTATTTTCAAAAATTAGTTTTTCAAAAACCCCTGAATTGAGGTTTGCATTGCAAGTACTTAATTAAGGGCAGTAAAAATCTTTCTAAAAATGTATTTGACTCCTATTAGATATAGGATACCCAGAAACCACAAAAATATAATTTTAAAAGTTGTTGTCCTATTTTATTTAAAAGCTTTTTATCAAGGCCGAAATGGTCTTTAATAGGAAAAATTATTTTATTGCTTCAAAAATATTTGACAAAATTTAGGAAACTCATAGGACATATATTGTCCATATATAAGAGTTTCAACACATGGTCATGTTCAAAATATTGGTCAAATCCTCAAAACCCTTTTCGGATATTTCAAGCTTTTGAAATATTTACAAAGGAAATGTTCTCCAAAAATTCCAAGAAAATTCTATCATGTCACATATGACATATTTGGTGATCTTGCCAAGTCTCATGACTTGGAGAACAAGATAGCATCATCAAAACCTCTCAAAACCATTTCTGCCCATTTTGAAGTTTGAGCAACTTTACATTGCCAAACATGTCCAAATGTTCTCAAACCTTGTGAACTTGCTCAAATGGTCTAATAATTCATCTAGACCAAATGGCACAAGTTGGAGAGCAAGTTAACTTGATCAAAGTGCCCCAAAACCCTTTCTGTCCAGAACCATATTTGAACAACTTTGCATTACCAACTTTCTCTCCTTGACACCAACTTTTGTGAGCATGATCACATGACCAAATGAGGCCACCACACCAAGTGGTGCATCAAGGAGAAGTGATTTGCTCAACTAAATCTACACAAGTTCATTTCGCTAAATTCTAGGGTTTACCAAAGTTGCATTGTCAACTTTCTTCTATTGAGCTCCAAATTGGTGGAAGGCCCTAAATATATGTGTCATATCACCCTATGGAGTCTCATGGCTTATGGAGATCACCTACTTTCCCAAACCAACATCAAACACCTTCTGGCATTTTGCAAAAACCACTATTTGGACCTCTTCCACTAATCTCCATGACTTCTCCTTTTTACCACAGCCCCTCCTAGTTCCCCTCTACCCCTGGTATGCTTCCCTGCCCGAGAGGCAATGATTAAGGGGGGAAGGGCTCCATTTTTCTTCTCTGGGCATCCACTTTTTCCCTCCCTTTGTCATCTCTCTCTCACTCCTGGCATGTTGCAGAGCATCCAAAGCCTCTTTCACCTTTGTTTATCCCCCCTGCAGCTACCAGACACAAGTGGACACGACAGAGCACGCAAAGGCGCCATGCCGCCAAAGCCTGCCTGAGCTGCCTGAAGAGCAGGCCGAGCCTGCCACAGACTCCCGTCCACCTCGGGCCGCCCCAGCGCGCCAATCGACGCCCCTCGACGTCCGCAACGCGCCACCACTCTGTCCCCTTCCTCCTTCTCCCTCCTGCTGCCTCCTCAAGACGCCTTGCCTGCCGCCTGAGAGCGCCAATGGTGCGGCTCACACGCGGGCGCCCGACACTTCCCTGCTCCCTTTCTCCTCTCCTCTCGACCTGGTCCATGCCCACGAGCACCCAGAGACGACCGGGGCACCAATATGGCCCTGGTGTAGCCCAGCCCGAGAGCATGGACGCGGTCCGCGCACATCTTCGCCCCTCCTCATCTGGCCTTCCCACCCCGCTTGAGCTCACAATACAACTCGCCGCCTCCTAGCTCCCTCTTGAACCAACCCACTCCCTCCTCGCGCTCTCCATCCCCTCCAAGGTCGGAGCCGAGCGCCGCCGCTGCTCAAATCCACAGGCCTCGGCCCCTCTCTCCCCCCGGATAGCTCCGCACCCTCTCGTCACCACCGCAAGCCCTTCCCTTGCCGCCGTTCGTCCCCGGAGCATCGCATGCTCGGCCGATGATGGCCGAGGGCCTCCTCCACGGTTGCCGGGCCGTCGCCGCCACGGCACTCCTCGCAAGCGACCCAGACACCGATGGATGCGGCTCATCCTCCCGAAACACGCCCGGTGGGCGGAGCGCCGGGTGGCCCTGCCGCCGGGAGAGCACCGGCGCCCGCTCGGCCTCGCCTCCCTCGCCTCGCTCTGCTCGAGCGGGAGGTAGGAGGCAACTGAGCACCGGGCCCGCTCGTCGGCCGACCGGTGGGCGGGCCCATTGTTTAAGTGGAGACGGCTTTCCCGTTACCGCCTCCCATGGCGAAGACCCTCGAGCCAAGACGCCTTCGACGTGGCCCCTCACAAGACTGCGGCCGAGCAGCTGGCCGCCAGTGGCGCCCATTGCTAAACCTCGCCGGGAGCGCGCGCCGCCAGATCCAGCCCATTTGGGTAAAAGCTTCTCCTTTTTCTTTTCTCGCACAATTTGTAAAATCCATAATCAATTCATTCTAACTCCAAATTTGATGATTCAAATTTCTAGTGGTTCCAAAAATCCTTCCCTATCACATGGTGCTATTTGCACATTTTTCCAGAATCATTTCTTTCACAAATATTTATCTAATCCTGTTTTTCCATTTCTGTGATGAACTTTAGAAAATCACAGAGAGCTCAATATTGATCCAAATGCCATGATTCAAATTCCTAAGTGCATCTAAGTTCAAAACTTAGTTTTTGATCATTTTTACTAATGCTTTCTGTGTCACCTCAACTCATGGTCTATTTCTTTGTATATAGTCAACTTTGCAAATTCATAGGAAAATCATCTCAACTCCAAATCCAGTGAAACCAATTCCTAGATGTTTCTAAAATCATCCTTTGTTGAATAGGTGCCTCTGCTCATTTTCCAAAAATATATTTCTGTACACTTCTAGCAAATCCATAAACCTCTTGATTCCATCATATTGAAATGTTCGGAGATGTCCATTGATCCACTTCCAATGAAATCACTTTGGTCATTCCTCATATGACCAGAGGTATCCAATAAAAGTCAACTTCACATTTTTAGAGCACATTTATTCTTGCCTTGTTGTGTTGCTTATTATGCTTGTTTCCGACGTTAGTTGACGAAGTAGACAGAGTACTTGGAGAAGGACCAGAAGACTTGAAGACTCCGAGGAACAGGCAAGCAGCCCTTTGACCATGTTTATAAAACCTTCTTATACATGCCACATAGTTCGTTATACTTGTTGCATCAGATTCATGATGAGATGGTGAACCACGTGGTTGGTTGCCTCGGTTACATTCCTCGTTGATACCTGCATTGTGCATGGCCCTACCTTCTTATGAGGGTTATGCCGGTGGGAGTAGATAGGATGCAAATGTAGATGCTACGCAAATGGGACGGGTTTGTGCATGATGAGGGAGGCAAAGTAATTTCAAAGGTATTTTCGAAAACCCCATCGGGTGCCACTTATGCCCGAGGGAGATGATGAGATGGGTGACCACTTGATGACGAAGTGGTGTGCCAA
Source organism: Aegilops speltoides (assembly GCA_021437245.1). Classification (NCBI taxonomy): domain Eukaryota; kingdom Viridiplantae; phylum Streptophyta; class Magnoliopsida; order Poales; family Poaceae; genus Aegilops; species Aegilops speltoides. The sequence continues at coordinate 367,942,730 of CM038147.1, read as the reverse complement.
GTGAAAGAGGGTGTGTGGTTTTCAAAACGGATTGGTCGGAGTTGCGACCGTTATTCCAACCTTACATGCGCAACCACTCTACCCTTATATGGGAAAGGGCATTGTTGAGTACCTAGACCGATACTAGCTTGGAGCCCGCATTACTAGTGACGGGGGAGAGTTGGTGTTCTCTCTTGGGACGGGTCGTGCTGTAGGGCGGCCATGACTGTTTTTGTGGCACCGGACACACCGCTGGTACCCGTGCTTGTGGTATGTGATGAATATGGGAGCGAGGCTCCGCGACTTTATGATGGGAAATGTTTGGCACGGGGGTTACTACCAATCGAGTGGACTCCATGTTAGTGTCGTCTAGGGAAAGATAGTGATCGGGTGCTTACCCCGGGTACTTGAGGTACCGCGGGTCGTGGTTTGACACGGAAGTTCCCGGATCTAGTGGGTAAAGTGTGCAACCTCCGCAGAGTGTAAAACTATTGAATAGCCGTGTCCACGGTCATGGACAGTTGGGTAACCGCTCTTGGGCTACGCCCACTTGTTTTCAAAACCCGTGTGTGTGAGATGATGGTGTGTCTTGGATCAAGTCGAGGACTTGACATGATTGAGATGGGTTGGTGCCCCTCCGTTTGTGATAAATGGGTTGGTGCCCATTCTAATTATGTTGATATCTGTGACCAGTTCTTGTGGTTACTTGAATTCTCTTGATGCATGCTTTATAGGATGTTGAACATGTCCTTGCACTCAAAACTAGCTTTATGCAAAACTTTACCTATGTCATGCATTCTTGTACATTGAACCAAAACCTGGTTGCTTGTAGTACATTCAAAGTACTCATTGGCTTGCTTTGGTTATTTCATTGACCTGCATGAAAGAACCGGATATGATGAAGAACACTTGGTGGCGAGCATGCGAGCTAGGACGCTTCGGTGTAATGCCCAGTAGGGTTAAGGCGGATGGCATGGGTCCAAGTTATCGACAAGTTTCCGCTGCAAAGATGTACTCAAGGCTCGACCATAATGGTCCTACTTGTGTAATACGGTATGTATGGATGTAAGACTCTTGTTATTCAGCTTCTGTGTGTTCAGTGAGCATTGATCTCTGGGATCACTGTACACGTGCATTCGGCGATCACGACTTATGAGTCGGGGTCCCCACAGTGGATCCCGAAGAAGAAGAACTAGAGAGTTCTTGAGGGTGACTCCGCCAACATACTTCACTCACATTCATTTTGGCAAAGAACTTGTGCAATCAACTTCCACATCTTGCACTAGTTCATGGAGTCACAAACCCTCTTGTTGGTAAGTCAAGGGACAAGGTAATCATTGCTTTCATGGACATCATCTATTGTGTACTTCAATCTATGTCCATGGAAATCCTTGTTTGTTCCTTGTGGGACTAACCCATGTAGGTATTGAAAGTGCCCGAATCTAAAGGATTGCTCCCAACTCTTGGTGATATTCATCAACATTGAGCATCCACATCTTCAACATCTACATGAAGTCTTCAACGACAACCCAAGGTTAGTTTGACCCTTTAAAAGGGGTTCTCACATCAAGGGGGAGCTTTGCTCTAAAGAAATGAGCTAAAGCATCTTCAAATGATGTGAACACATTAATGCTTTATGGAAAAGTGGTAACCCCACTTGTGCTTAAACGATGAGTATGACCTATGATCAAATGTTCTCATTTGACTCCTAAGTCAATATACTCATATATAGATGACCTAGTCATCGCCAAATTGTGTGCTAGTAGCTAGTGCTTTGTTTGTGCATGTTTGACACATATTTCATTTGCTATCTTATTGTGTGAGCATGTTGGATGCATGATTTAATCCATTCGAGGACATCCATTTGTTGCTTTGGTCTTATGGATTTTTCTTTTTGACCAAATGGATGGACAAGAATGCCTAAGGTCCTCCCCTAACTATCTATGCTTTCTTGTCTCAAACTCTATTCATGCTTATATCACAGACTTTGAACAAGACTTTTTCGGACAGACCTAGTGAGGAGCACTCGGAGCCACCGATCCGTCAAAAGCCTAAATTCCAAAACCTTCTAAGTACTTTCGGTCAAACCAATATACTCAAATCGGACAGACCGAAATGACTTGGATTGATCTAGGTTTTCACCTCGGTGAAACCGAGTTGTAAATTTCGGCGTGACCGAAGTGTGTAACTGCACGCAGTTAACCATCTCGGTCCCACCGAGTTTTCCATCTCGGTCCCACCGACAGCCGAAGGGTATATATACCCGAGGACAGCGCGCGTTGATTACTTCTTCAAAACGCCTCGCCCTCAAACCTTCGCCACTACCGCCGCCGTGGTCTCCGGATCGTCTCCGCCGTCGCTCAGGCGCCTCGCCATGGTCTCCATCGCCAAGCGGTCAATCCCACCGCACCGTTGCCGCCGTAGTGAAGCTCCACCAGATTGGGTGAGTTTCATCCCTTTCGTGCTTCAACCGCTGATTCTATGCACGATAGGTTTTGTCTAGCTTCTTGCCAAGATTGAAATCTTCCTATCCAGCAAATTAGATCATAGTACAAAATTCGAGTGAAAATCTTAGGGTTAGGTTTCCGCCGAACACATCTCGGTGTGACCGATTCTACATTCTCGGACTGACCGATTTGGCCTCTGGCCATTGCACTACACTTTTCGGTTAAACCGAGTTGTGCAAATCGGTAAGACCGAAGTGAGGATTTAGCGAAACCCTAGTGCTCTCGGCTAGACCGAAACCCATTTCGGTCCAACCAAAAGTGGTGTGTACGGTTAGGTTTAGACACTTCGGATTCACCGAATTTATAGACTCGGTCAGACCGAAATGTATTCTGTGAAAACCTAAAACTAATGTTTGAACTCATTCTTTTTGCAAAATCCTCTGCAGTTTGTGATAACTCTTCCACTCTGCCTATACCTATTCCATTCACAGGTTGTCAGTCATGTCTGATGCAAGTGACAGCCAGAACAGGTCTGAATCACCAGTTGAGATTCCAGAGGCAGTGACAAGTCCTGAAGCAAGCAGTTTTTCAGATGATGGAGAGAGAAGCACTCCAAGTGGTTTGCCTGCAGCTGCCACTAGGGCCAGGAAGAAGAAGAATTCTGACGAGGAGGATTCTGACTTTGTTGCAGATGAGGAGATTACTTCCAAGCCAAAAAGGCAAGTGGTTGCCAAGGGCTATCAAGGGCAACAGTCAAAGAAAGGCACCAGCAAGGTGAAGAAGTCCACATTGCAAAGAAGCTGAGCATGGAAGAAGAAACCTCAAAGCAAGATCAAGAAAACTTCCAAGAGGAAGAGGCTAGTTCATGAAGAAGGCGATGATGATGATTACGATGAGGAAGCACCTCAGCCTCCTCGTATGAAGTTGATGGGAGATGCCATCGAGGCAGGAGCAGCCACAAAATCTAAGCCATCAGCTCCAAAGAAAGGCAGCCCAAGCCAAACCTGCTGCCAAGCCAAAGAAGACTGTGAGAAACATTCACGCTTGAGAAAAGAAGAAGGACAATGTGCCACCGCTGAATCGATGAAGAGGCACATGTTTTGGTCAAGCTCGATGTAAATTGCCAGTTCATAATGATGCTCATCCTCGAGCTGAAAATATGAAGGAAAGGAAGGACAAAGGTCTCGAGCTATGGAGGCAAATTGATCCATATGCCACCAGGAGAAGGACATTTGTTGACTCACGGTTCCACACCGAGAGCAACAAGATTTCTATGAGACAGTTCTTATGGATAAGAAGCCAATTGTTGCTGACACCAGGTATGTTGACTGGAAATACATCGACAGTGAAGAGCACAGAGACTATTTCCCACATGTGCATGAGAGCTTCACTGCTTGTGGAGTTGCTGAGTTTGTTGGTCAGAAGTTGACTGCTTGGAACGATGAGATGATCATGCAGTTCTATGCCACCGCACATTTCTATCCAGATGGCAGAATTGTATGGATGACAGAAGGACAGAGATTCCATTCAACTGTTGAAGAATGGAGAGCGTTGCTGAATGCACCAGTATCAAGAGACGATGATGTTGATGTCTATGGCATTCCAAAGAAAAATCATGAGTCGATGAGGAACATGTACAATGAGGTACCTGACAAGGATGTTGAGATATGGAAGCTTGGATCAGTCTACCATCTTCAGGCAGGTCTCCCAACCACCAACACCATTCTGAGGCATACTTTGATGCCCAAGTCAGGAGACCACCGCATGATAAGAGGCTACTCTATCAACATGCTGCACATTCTGGATCAGAAGACACCTTTTAAGGTGATGGACCTGATAGTAGAGACTATCAAGAGGACAGCAGCAGACCAGAAGAGGTCGTGTGGGTTTGCTCTGCATATTCAGATGCTCATTAATGCCAAGTTTGGCACGGACACCTACCGTTGGATAGACCCCACTTTCCATTGCAGCTGAACATGAAGACAACGGTTGTGATGACCGAGGATGCTCCCACATCTGTTGAAGGACATGCTAAGACTGAAGCTGCCAAACAAGCCAAAGCTGAGAAGGAAGCAAAGAAGAAAGCCCAAGAGCGTTGGAGAACAACTTCTTGAAGCCACTCAGAGAATTGAACTACGCTGGCCAGCATAGTGCGATCTCGTGGAGAGCCTTGAGAGGATAGTTGAAGATAAGTTCCATGCTTTGGATGTCAAGTCGATCAAGTGCAGTCACCGTCAACAAGCTTGAGGCGGACATTGAGGAAGCGAAGAGGAGAAGGCAGAGCTCATGAAGGAGATGGAAGATGATCTAGTCCAGATGACTATGAGCAGCCTGCTGCAAGTGCCACAAAGCGCAGATCAGCTGCTATTCCAAAGGATGACCCTGTGGCTACTACATCAAGACCTCCTACAGCTCCATCAGGCCCAAAGACCAGCTCCAAGTGTCTACTCCTCCAGCTCCACAGACTTCAGCAGAAGCTTTTGCAGATGCAGCTATCTCCACTCCATCGACGCAGACAGGAGCCGCCAGCAGAGTCCCTAGTGACGATTAGCTCTATACCTTTCGAACTTTTTGGTAACTTGTTGCCAAAGGGGGAGAAATTGTATAGATCATAGGACTTGAGAGAGAGAGTGCTCGTTTTATAGGACTTCGAGAGAGAGAGAGTGCTCGTTTTTGCTCTTTCGTTTGCGGTTTTCCTTGAGATACTTTTGAGTTCTTCGAGACATTTCGTGTGTTTTATACTACGTTTGCTCTATCTTGATGAGTGCTTGATCATACTATGCTTAATGTGTGCTTGATGCTTATCATATTCCATCTATATCTTGTATGATCATTTACTCATGTCTTGGTGATTGGGTGCATGCTATTCATTCTTATCATTTTGTGCGCTCCACCAAGATGTATGTGACATGGAAGAGTGACCCATGATCCTAATCGATTGTGCATTTGCATTCAAATGCAAATCTTAAAAAGTGCACAAATTTAGGGGGAGCTCTTGCTTATCACATACTTCTCAAAGCGACGATGTTATTCATTGATTATATCTTTTGTCGAAGCTTTGATCTATATGTTGTCATCAATTACCAAAAAGGGGGAGATTGAAAGTGCAACTAATCCCCGGGTGGTTTTGGTAATTAATAACAACATATATATCATTGAACTAATTAATTCTTGAGAATATTTCAGAAAGTTCAGTGATATGGGTATGGCAATGACCGATGATGTGGACCCTCAAAATGCTAAGGAAAACATTGGCAAAAGCTCAAGACTCCATTTTGGTTTAGTGATCCAAGATCACATTGAGTCCATAGGAAAGCCAATACTATTAAAAGGGGATGAGGTTATGATGATGATCTGGTTGCTCAAAGTGCTTAATGATTTATCTCTCAAACTATCGCAATCTTTCATTCCAACATAAACCCATAAGTAATCTCGGTCCCACCGATTCCATAAACTCACCACACCAAGATGAACCACCTCAGCCATATACCCAAACCCTAAGAATCTCGGATTTTCCGATTCCAAACTCGGTCATTCGAAATTGGTGTTGCCAAGCTTCAGAATCTTCAGACTCAAATCGGTGTCACCGAGATGAGAAAGTCGGTCCCACCGAGATTGGCAAACCCTAGACTTTGGAAGAATCGGACTAACCGAGATTGTATTTTCGGTCCCACCGAAAATCCCAACGTTCACAAGATTTGAACTTTCGGTCTCACCGAGTTGTCAACTTCGGTCCGACCGAGATTGGTAAAATGTGTGTAACGGTTGGATTTTGTGTGGAGGCTATAAATACCCTCCACCTCCTCTTCATTCGTGGAGAGAGCCATCGAAAGAACTACCACTCCTACCTTACATTTCTGAGAAGAAAACTACCTACCCTTGTGTTGAGATCAAGTTGCTCCACTCCCACCATATGAAACTTGATTTCTAGCCTTCCCAAGTTGCTTTCCACTCAATCCCTTCCTCTACCACAGCCAAATCAGTGAGGAGAGTTGAGTGTTGGGGAGATTATCATTTGAAGCACAAGAGCAAGGAGTTCATCATCACCAACACCATCTATTACCTTTTGGAGGGTGGTGCCTCCTAGATTGGTTAGGTGTCGCTTGGGAGCCTCCGTCAAGATGTGGAGTTGAACCAAGAAGTTTGTAAGGGCAAGGAGATCGCCTACTTCGTGAAGATCTACCCGAGTAAGGCTAGTCCTCCGTGGGACGAGGCCATGATGGCATAGACAAGGTTGCTTCTTCGTGGACCCTTCGTGGGTGGAGCCCTCCGTGGACTCTCGCAGCCATTACCCTCCGTGGGTTGAAGTCTCCATCAACGTGGATTGACGATAGCACCACCTATCGGAACCACGAGAAAAATCTCCGTGTCTCCAAATTGCGTTTGCTCTTCTCCACCTCTTATTTACTACATGTGCAATTTACTTTCCGCTGCCATAACTCTAGAATTGCATGTGTAGGGTGATACTTGACTTTCTCATCATTGTGAACTTGCTAAAAACTTGCCCTAATCAAAAGGCTAAACTTTTAAGTTGTCAAGTAGTCTAATCACCCCCCTCTAGACATACTTCCGATCCTACATTATACATTTAAGTTACAAAACATATGCCATGGTATTCAGAAGATAAGAGTGTTATTACTACCCCGGATTGTTCCCATTGTTTCGTATATTGATCCTCTTTGAGTACAAGCACTTAATTATGTTCATCCCTAAAGAAAAATTATAACTCAAAAGTATACAAATGCCTCTCGACAGAAGAGATGTGCTTAGAAAAAGATTCGAAATCTTCTATATGTCTCTTTGCTATTGTTAGAGGTTCTTGATTAATTGCAATCTTGCAATGCATATAGTTTTTCTATACTTACGACAGAAGAGATGTCACTTCTTACAAGATATGGAAAACACCATTAGCGGAATGTTTGATCAGTAAAAAATTCTAATATCATCATTATGTGATGCGAGAGAACATTCAAAATTTCAAGGTTGTCCAGTATTGTTCTATGGAAAATATATTGAACTTTTCACTATATATTCAGTTTGTGAAGTCAAGTTTGTATTTTTATTTATGATATACACAAGATGAAATTATGTTGCGAAAGGATCGACTTTTCAATGAAAAAAATTTGGTCCCATTTCTTCTTTAGACAAATCGAGTAACATGTTCTCCAAATAAAAGGCTAAGATGTTGACTATGTAAGTTACATTTGTAAAATCCTAGCCCGCGCATCGAGCGGGCCACTTTGCTAGTTCTCCTAATGATGTGATCCCATTATCAAATGACAACACATGTCCATGGTTAGGAAACCTTAACCATCTTTGATCAACGAGCTAGTCTAGTAGAGGCTCACTAGGGACACAATATTTGCTTATGTATTCACACATGTGTTTAGGTTTCCGATCAATACAATTCTAGCATGAATAATAAACCTTTATCATGATTTAGGAAATATAATAATAACCATTTTATTATTGCCTCCAGGGCATATTTCCATCAGTCTCCCACTTGCACTAGATTCAATAATCTAGTTTACATCGCCATGGGATTAACACCCATAGTTCACATTGCCATGTGACTAACACCCAAAGAGTTTTACTAGAGTCAATATTCTAGTTCACATCGCCATGTGATTAACACCCAAAGAGTACTAAGGCGTGATCATGTTTTGCTTGTGAGAGAAGTTCAGTCAATGGGTCTGTCACATTCAGATCCGTATGTATATTTGCAAATTTCTATGTCTACAATGCTCTACATGGTGCTACTCTTGCTAATTGCTCCCACTATCAATATGTATCCAGATTGAGACTCTAAGTCATCCTAACTGGTGTCAAAGCTTGCATCGGCGTAACCCTTTACGGCGAACTCTTTATCATTGTTGGGATCTACGGTAGGGTGCGTCGACTGCAAATTAAAATTTCCTACGCGCAGAACAACCAAGAACATGCTATGGGAGATGGATCACAGTTCGTTACCACTAGACGCGCAGTGCCGTGCAGCGGAAGAAGAGTTGGCGCAGTGCGTCCACATGGATCGTCTCCTTCTCATCCGATCTCCCTCGAACATCCGGTCGTCCAATCCCATGTACAAGTTTGCTGGAGCGGCGCAAGTGCACCGCCTCTAACGGTATCTGCGCGTGCAGGAGGAACACCATGCGGCGGACTGCTAGGTCCGATCACATAGTCGGCGGCGAGTGGAGGTGGCTATTTGCAACACATGCAAACCCTAGTGACAGCACTGAAGCGATCAACCGCATGAGTGTGCTGCACCTCCACTTTATATAGGCATCCGTCGCGGGCTCAACACTTGGGCCTTGCACGGACCCTAAAGCCCACAAGTCTACTTGGCCACAATCCGAATACAACTCGGATCACATCTGACTAGTGTCCTCGGATCTGACCTCGTAGGTTCCTTCCCTTAAGCGCGCGACCCCTTAGGTTCAAGTCGGCTTGGTCACAGTTCGGATCACCTCCAACCTGCATGGTTGGTAGCAGCCTCTAGCAAGGCATGCCGTCCACCAAGCAGACTATGAAGCTGGTTAGGCGAACCTGTACAACGTGTCACACTTCTGTCCCCTTTGCCTCATGATATATGTTGTCGGGCTCAAGGCGAGATTGTCATCCTTGTGCTAGCCCGACCTCTTTCTCGTTCCAGTGATACCGACCACAAACCGGATTATCTCATAATCCTTGTCGCATGGCCATGCTTATCCTGGTCGGATCACTCGAGGGGCCCAGAGTATATCTCTCCTGATCGGAGGGGCAAATCCCATCTTGCTCGACCATGTCTCGTAGCATGGGACTGGATAAACCCGAAACCTACCTTTGTAACTACCCAGTCACGGAGTAGCGTTTGGTCGGCCCAAAGCAAGTCTGTCACCATCCCAAGTACATGCGTGAGCTCAGGTCTTAGGACATAGAACATATGTTGTACTAGAGACTCACAGATGACATATCGCCGCGTCTCATAGTTGGGTCTGTCCGACTCGGACATTATCTCGACTCGGATCCGACTACGTTGAATCCGACCAAACCTTTCCAAGTCCATATTATCCGGATAGCATCCAATGCTCCATGGCTAGTGAGACCGAGACATCGACCATGTCATATGCTAGTCTAGTTGGCTGCGCGTCCACACAACCCTTTCGACTAGGGACCTTTTAGGACAGTCATCATAGAATGCATAGTCCCACAAACAAGTCATGTACTTGCTGATACACATGATTGATAATGTCCAAGGACTATATTTATTCATAAGCACATAGGAAATATCATCATACATGATTGCTTCTAGGGCATATCTCCAACAGTCTCCCACTTGCACTAGAGTCAATCAAATAGACATCGAATGCCCATAGCTCTAACGTGCCCCTCATGCTTGGGTTGTCGAAGCGGCTTAGTCAACGGATCTGCAACATTTGCATCCGTGTGAATTTTGCATAAGTCTACATCACCATTCTTTACGATCTTTCATATCAGGTGATATTTTCGATCTATGTGTCTGACCTTGTGGTGATTCCTCGGCTCCTTAGCTTGTGTGATGGTGATACGTCTCCGTCGTATCTACTTTTCCAAACACTTTTGCCCTTGTTTTGGACTCTAACTTGTATGATTTGAATGGAACTAACCCGGACTGACGCTGTTTTCAGCAGAATTGCCATGGTGTTGTTTTTTGTGCAAAAAATAAAAGTTCTTGGAATGACCTGAAACTCCACGGAACACCTTAGAAAAAACAATAAAAAATCCACGCAAAAGATGAAGACCAGGGGCCCACACCCTGTCCACAAGGGTGGGGGGCGCCCCCCAGGCGTGCCCCCTACCTCGTGGGCCCCCTGGTGGCGCTCCGACGGCAACTCCAACTCCATATATTGGCTTTCGGGGAGAAAAAAAACTAGAGAGAAGAAATCATCGCGTTTTACAATACGGAGCCGCCGCCAAGCCCTAATCTCTCTTGGGAGGGCTGATCTGGAGTCCGTTCGGGGCTCCAGAGAGGGAGATTCGTCGCCTTCGTCATCATCAACCATCCTCCACCACCAATTTCATGATGCTCACCGCCGTGCGTGAGTAATTGCATCGTAGGCTTGCTGGACGGTGATGGGTTGGATGAGATTTATCATGTAATCGAGTTAGTTTTGTTAAGGTTTGATCCCTAGTATCCATTATATTCTGAGATTGATGTTGCTATGACTTTGCTATGCTTAATGCTTGTCACTAGGGCCCGAGTGCCATGATTTCAGATCTGAACCTATTATGTTTTCATGAATATATGTGTGTTCTTGATCCTATCTTGCAATTCTATAGTCACCTACTATGTGTTATGATCCAGCAACCCCGGAGTGACAATAATCGGGACCACTCCCGGTGATGACCATAGTTTGAGGAGTTCATGTATTCACTATGTGCTAATGCTTTGTTTCGGTTCTCTATTAAAAGGAGGCCTTAATATCCCTTAGTTTCCAACAGGACCCCGCTGCCACGGGAGGGTAGGACAAAAGATGTCATGCAAGTTCTTTTCCATAAGCACGTATGAATATATACGGAATACATGCCTACATTACATTGATGAACTGGAGCTAGTTCTGTGTCACCCTATGTTATGACTGTTACATGATGAACCACATCCGGCATAATTATCCATCGCTAATCCGGTGCCTACGAGTTTTCCATATACTGGTTTACACTTATTTACTTTTCCGTTGCTACTGTTACTATCACTACAAAATACCAAAAACATTACTTTTGCTGTCTTTACTTTTGTTACCATTACCACCACTATCATATTACTTTGCTACTAAACACTTTGCCGCAGATACTAAGTTTCCAGGTGTGGTTGAATTGACAACTCAGCTGCTAATACTTGAGAATATTCTTTGGCTCCCCTTGTGTCGAATCAACAAATTTGGGTTGAATACTCTACCCTCAAAAACTGTTGCGATCCCCTATACTTGTGGGTTATCAAGACCTTTTTCTGGTGCCGTTGCCGGGGAGCATAGCTCTATTCTTTGAGTCACTTGGGATTTATATCTACTGGACACTATGAAGAACTTGAAAGATGATCGAACTACTATTTTGCCCTCAACTACGAGGGGAGGTAAGGGACTTCCATCTAGCCTTGCACTAGATTCTCCTTCTGTTATGAGTAAGTTTGCGACACCTAAACCTACTACTGCTATGAATTCTGATATGTCGCATGTTATTGATGATGCCACTTCTGCTATGCATGATACTTATGATGAAACTACTTCTATGCTTGATACTACTGTGCCCCTTGGTGAATTTCTTGATGAGCAAATTGCTAGGTCTAGAGAAAGAGAAATTATTGAACCAGAACACGATGATGTTAGTGATGATGAAAATATGCCTGCTATTCTTGAAGGTTATCTTTTTGATGCTGAATCTTCTGCAGCTATTCTTGCTTGCTAGGATAGACATGAACTTAAGAGGTTGCTAGTTAAATGGAGTAAAGAATCTTATAGAGATAGGATGAAACCCGACCCAGCTTTTGCTACTTCACCTATCTGTGTTCCTGATCAGGATTATTATGATTTTTCTGTTGATCCAGATATAATTACTTTGGTTGAATCTGATCCTTTTTATGGTTATGAATCTGAAACTATTGTGGCACATCTTACTAAGTTAAATGATATAGCTGCCCTGTTTACTAATAATGAGAGATCGCGCTACCTTTATTTACTCATAATATTTCCATTCTCATTAAAGGGTGATGCTAAGATATGGTTTAATTCTCTTGATCCTGGTTGTGTGCAAAGTCCCCAGGATATGATTTATTACTTCTCTGCTAAATATTTCCCTGCTCATAAGAAACAAGCTGCTTTGAGGGAAATATACAACTTTGTGAAAATTGAAGAAGAGAGTCTCCCACAAGCTTGGGGGAGGCTTCTCAAGTTACTTAATGCTTTGCCTGATCATCCTCTTAAGAAACCTAAAATATTTGATATCTTTTATAATGGACTAACTGATGCTTCCAGAGATTACCTGGATAGTTGTGCTGGTTCTCTTTTCAGGGAAAGAACACCGGATGATGCTGAAATTCCATTGAATAATATGTTGGCAAATGAAAATAATTGGGCACCTCCCGAGCCACCTCTTGAGCCAGTTCCAGAGCCAATTACTGAGCCTATTCCTAAACCAACTCCGAAGAAGAGAGGTGTTCTATTTCTCAGTCCCGAAGATATGCAGGAGGCAAAGAAATCTATGAAAGAAAAAGGTATTAAAGCTGAAGATGTTAAGAATTTACCTCCTATTGAAGAAATACATGGTCTTAATTTACCCCCTGCTGAAGAAGTATATGATCTCAATTACTTATTTCCTGAAGAACCTCCCGATATCCCGACACAGGTAGTAAAGGTAAATTCTCACTATAGATATGATAAAGCTGAAGTCCCTCCTACTAAAATTGCTAGTCAGTGCTTGGATGAGTTTGATGACTTCATGTTTAAGCAAGATGACTTTAATGCTTATTTTGGTAGACAACTAAAACAGAATACCTTTATGATTAAATGCTTGGGTGATTATATGGCTGATATTAGAGGAGAACTTAAACTTGTTAGCAAACATGCTTCTATGGTTACCACTCAAGTAGAACAAGTACTTAAAGCTCAGAAAGAAGTGCTTGATGAAATGAATAGTAAGAAAAATGATTATGTTGTTAGAGTGGCTACTAGAACTGGTAGAATGACTCAGGAACCTTTGTATCCTGAAGGCCACCCTAAGAGAATCGAGCAAGATTCTCAGAGAAATAATATTGATGTACCTAGTTCTTCTAAGTGGAAGAAAAAGAAAAATGATAGGACTTTGCAAACTTCTAGTGAAGCTATTGCTGAACCACCTGAGAATCCAAATGATATCTCTATTTCTGATGCTGAAACGCAATCAGGTGATGAACATGAACCTAGAGATAATGTTAATGATAATGTTCATGTTGATGCTCAACCTAGTAATGATAATGATGTAGAAGTTGAACCTGCTATTGATCTTGATAACCCACAACCAAAGAATCAACGTTATGATAAAAGAGACTTCGTTGCTAGGAAACATGGTAAAGAAAGGGAACCATGGGTTCAGAAACCCATGCCTTTTCCTCCAAACCATCCAAGAAAAGGATGATGAGGATTTTGAGCGCTTTCTTTGAAATGATTAGACCCATCTTTTTCCGTATGGGATTAACTGATGTGCTCAAAACAAATCCTTATGCTAAGTATATGAAGGATATCATTACTACTAAAAGAAAGATACCTGAAGCTAAAATTTCCACCATGCTTGCTAATTATACTTTTAAGGGTGGAATACCAGAGAAACTGGGAGATCCAGGAGTACCTACTATACCATGCTCCATTAAGAGAAATTATGTTAAAACTGCTTTATGTGATCTTGGAGCCGGTGTCAGTGTTATGCCTCTCTCTTTATATCGTAGACTTGACTTGAATAAGTTGACACCTACTAAAATATCTTTGCAAATGGCTGATAAATCAACTACTATACCTGTCGGTATTTGTGAGGATGTGCCTGTTGTGGTTGCAAACGTTACTATTTTAGCGGACTTTGTTATTCTTGATATTCCCGAGGATGATAGTATGTCTATTATTCTTGGAAGACCTTTCCTTAATACTGCAGGGGCTGTTATTGATTGCACCAAAGGCGATGTCACTTTTCATGTTAATGGCAATGAGCACACGGTACACTTTCCGAGAAAACAGCCTCAAGTTTATAGTATCAACTCTATTGGAAAAATTCCATCGATTATATTTGGAGGTTTTGAATTTCCTCTCCCTACTGTCAAGAAAAAGTATGATATTCTTATTGTTGGGGATTTTCATATCCTCGTTAAGGTAACTTAGTGTTATTCGAAATTTCTCCGGTTCCGTGATTATTCGGAATGAGTTTGTTAACAAGACTTGATCAACCTTATTAGTGGGTTCATTTTGATGATCACGAGATGGATGAAACTAGAAGCACAACCTTCTGTACCCTCTTTATATTTTCTGATATTTAGTAGAAATAAAGTAAAATAATATTTTTCTGTCTGTTTCCTGACTTATCCGTGCAATATAAAAATATCCCGAAAATAAAAGTCCTCAGTATGCCATGCCAATTTAATATGTTTTTTCGGGAATATTTGAAGATTTACTGTGCAAAAATTACCACGGGGGGAGCTGCCACTTGGCCACGAGGGTGGAGGGTGCGCCCTACCCCCCTCTGGGTGCGCCCCCTGCCTCGTGGGCCCACGGTGGCCCTTCTCCACTTATCCCTGCACCCATCTTCTTCCTCTGCCTCACACAAACACGAAAACCAACTCAAGCACGAGTTCCAGCCCCCGTTGCTGTGATTTTCGATCTCCTTGCTCAAAGCACCTCTTGCAAAACTGCTTGGGGAGATTGTTCCTTGGTATGTGATTCCTCCATTGGTCCAATTAGTTTTTGTTCTAGTGCTTTATTCATTGCAAATTTATGCTGCATAGGTAACCATGTTCTTAAGCTTGCATGTCAAATTTATATGGTTCCAAGTAGTTCCAATGCTTTATATAGGCTCTAGGCACTTGTGGGAGTTGTTACTATCAATTTTATTGAAGTTGGTTCACCTTTATTTGAAGTTACTAAAAATTTCAGAATTTTTCAGAGAAAACAATATGTTGAGGAGGATTTTCCAAGGTGGTTCTTCAAGGAAGCAAGGTCCCAGACTTGCAATACGTGATGCTGACGAGGAACCACCAAGAGACGCTCCTGTGAGGCCCTATGAATGGCCATCGGAAAATTTTATGAATCAAGTGGGAATAAAAGAAGAATTTAGTGCATATTTGAGTAACGCCGGTCTTGAGGACTTTGAAGCTGACAAATGCCCTCAGTATCATGATCTCACAAGTTCATTTGTGAGGAGGTTTGAGTTTTCATCTTCGCGTAATTCTCCTTCAGTGACCTTTATGACAAATCTTATACCATGGACTTAGTGGATTTCACTTCTGCTTGCAAACTTCCATCTTTGGTAATGTCAGGGATCGCCCTAAATCTGAATATAGAGACTTTCTTGCTAGAATAACTGTGGGGGAATCTAGAGATATAACACAAGCTACTATAGGGAGCATTCACTTTCCTGCTATACATTATTTTGCTCTCTTCATAGGTAGATGCATAAATGCTAAGGATGAAGCATGTCACATGTGTGTCCCTGACCTCAGTATTCTCAGGAGTGCTGTTTTAGGAGACCAATCTTATCATATGGGAGCCATTGTAGCTCGCAGGTTGCATCAGAATAGACATAGCGGAGATTTCTTTGGAGGAATTTATGCAACCAGCTTAGCTAATTTTCTTGAGATAGACATTCGTGAGGGTGATATGGAGTTACCCCCTTCTTATTTAGATTTTGATTCTATGGTTTCCCACCAGTTTGTTGAGAGGACTGAACCACCTCTCCAGTATCGACTAATCTTTAACAGATGTCGTGTAGTCCATATTGCTCTTCTTGCTCCTGCCTTCTTTGATTCACAGACAAAAGGAAGATATATTATTACTAGAGAGGAGGCAGATGAGTACGAGAGGAGAACGGAGGCTTCTCAACACCACGCTACAGCTCAGGCAGCGATAGCCGCTGCATCACAGTACGACCCCAGCTTCACCTACGGATATCCGCCAGGCTACCCCTGACATTAGACCAACTTAGGCCAAAAGCCTAAGCTTGGGGGAGCATGTATTTCCCACCGACATTACATTCATGTTCACACACACTCATTGCTAAATGTTGGTGCTCATACTCTTTCACTGTAATATCCATGCTAGTTTATTTTCTTTTTCCTGGTTTCTTCTTGTGTGTTTGATAAACCTTAAGAAAAACCAAAAAAAATTAGTAGTACTTTACTTCTTTGCTTGTAGTAGAAATTAAAAAGAAAAAAAACCCAAAAATATTTCCCGTTCTTCTTTTGCTTGTTGGGAGCTTTCCCGTGTAAATAGTTTTTGTTTCTTTTCCTTTCTTTGGGGGTCGAGAAGACCATATTGAAAATGCTTAGTGGCTCTTATATGCATGATTGTTTATTTAACTTAGAGCCCATATTACTTGTCTTCTCTCTTGAGTTGAATGCTTGCAGATTCCAGCTTAGTCCAATGCACGTGCGCTCTTATTATTATTCACATCCTTCGGTCGTGCAAGTGAAAGGCAATAATGATGATATATGATGGACTTATTGGGATGAGAAAAGCTGGTATGAACTCGACCTCTCTTGTTTTTGTAAATATGATGATTCATCGTTCCCGAGTCAGCTATTATGAGGTAAACATATTTGCAATGACATTCAGAGATTATAGTTGCTTGTGCCATGCTTGATTAGCTATGAGTTATAATGGTTTACCTTGCGTGCCAACATGCTATTAGAATGATTATGATGTGGTATGATGGGATGGTATCCTCCTTTAAATGAATTGAGTGACTCGACTTGGCACATGTTCACGCATGTAGTTGAATCAAATCAACATAGCCTTCATGATATTTATGTTCATGGTGGATTATATCCTACTCATGCTTGTATTCGGTGTAAATTAATTTTTATGCATGTTTACGACTGTTGTCACTATCTCAGTTGGTCGCTTCCAGTCTTTTGCTAGCCTTCACCTGTACTAAGCGGGAATACTGGTTGTGCATCCAAACTCCTTAAACCCCAAAGTTATTCCATATGAGTCCACTATACCTTCCTATATGCGGTATTTACCTGCTGTACCAAGTAAATTTGTATGTGCCAAACTCTAAACCTTCAAATAAACATTCTGTTTTGCATGCTCAAATAGCTCATATGTCAACTAGAGATGCCCTTATCCTCCGTGTTAGGCGGGTTATTCTCAAGAGGAGTGGACTCCGCTCCTCATTCATGAGAAAATGGCTGGTATCCGGGATGCCCAGTCCCATGCTTTATGCAAACTAAATCAAAATAACTGCAAACAAAACTCCCCCAGGGACCCGTTGAATGTTGGAGGCACTCGTTGTTTCGAGCAAGCCATGGATTGATGCTTGTGGAGGAGTGGGAGTATAAACTTTACCATTCTATTTGGGAACCGCCTATAATCTGTTTAGCATGGAAGATATCATCGTCTCCTAGTTGTTATGTTGAAAATGGAAGTATGCCGCTCAAAATATAATTTATCTCTATTTCAAAACCGAGCTCTGGCACCTCTACAAATCCCTACTTCCCTCTGCGAAGGGCCTATCTATTTACTTTTATGTTGAGTCATCACCCTTCTTATTAAAAGCACCCGCTGGAGAGCACACTTTCGTTTGCATTCATTATAATTGGTTTATATTGGGTATGACTTGTCTGGATCTCTTTTACCATGAATTACAATGTTTAGTCAGTCCTTGATCTTTAAAGGTGCTCTACATTTATGTTTTGCGGTCTCAGAAAGGGCTAGTGAGATACCATTTTGTTATATCATGTTATGATTATTTTGAAAAAGTGTTGTCATCCGAGTTTTATTATTATGGCTCGCTAGCTAATTATGCTATTGGTATGAGTAACTGTGAGACCTACGTGTTATTGTGAGTATGGTTAGTTCATAATAATTGCTAAAACTGGAATGCTGCCTTTTCATGTTTACAACAACAAGAGCAAAGAGAGTTTGTAAAAGTTTTTTCTTTTTCTCTTTCAGTTTGTCAACTGAATTGCTTGAGGACAAGCAAGGGTTTAAGCTTGGGGGAGTTGATACGTCTCCGTCGTATCTACTTTTCCAAACACTTTTGCCCTTGTTTTGGACTTTAACTTGTATGATTTGAATGGAACTAACCCAGACTAACGCTATTTTTAGCAGAATTGCCATGGTGTTGTTTTTTGTGCAGAAAATAAAAGTTCTTGGAATGACCTGAAACTCCACGGAACACCTTAGAAAAAACAATAAAAAATCCTCGCAAAAGATGAAGACCAGGGGGCCCACACCCTGTCCACAAGGGTGGGGGGCGGCCCCCCTAGGCGTGCCCCCTACCTCGTGGGCTCCCTGGTGGCGCTCCGACGGCAACTCCAACTCCATATATTGGCTTTCGGGGAGAAAAAACAAGAGAGAAGAAATAATCGCGTTTTACGATATGGAGCCGCCGCCAAGCCCTAATCTCTCTCGGGAGGGCTGATCTGGAGTCCGTTCGGGGCTCCAGAGAGGGGGATTCGTCGCCGTCGTCATCATCAACCATCCTCCATCACGAATTTCATGATGCTCACCGCCGTGCGTGAGTAATTGCATTGTAGGCTTGCTGGACGGTGATGGGTTGGATGAGATTTATCATGTAATCGAGTTAGTTTTGTTAGGGTTTGATCCCTAGTATCCATTATGTTCTGAGATTGATGTTGCTATGACTTTGGTATGATTAATGCTTGTCACTAGGGCCCGAGTGCCATGATTTCAGATCTGAACCTATTATGCTTTCATGAATATATGTGTGTTCTTGATCCTATCTTGCTATTCTATAGTCACCTACTATGTGTTATGATCCGGCAACCCCGAAGTGACAATAATCGGGACCACTCCCGGTGATGACCATAGTTTGAGGAGTTCATGTATTCACTATGTGCTGATGCTTTGTTCCGGTTCTCTATTAAAAGGAGGCCTTAATATCCCTTAGTTTCCAACAGGACCCCGCTGCCACGGGAGGGTAGGACAAAAGATGTCATGCAAGTTCTTTTCCATAAGCACGTATGAATATATACGGAATACATGCCTACATTACATTGATGAACTGGAGCTAGTTACGTGTCACCCTATGTTATGATCGTTACATGACGAACCACATCCGCATAATTATCCATCGCTAATCTGGTGCCTCTGAGTTTTCCATATCTTGGTTTACACTTATTTACTTTTCCGTTGCTACTGTTACAATCACTACAAAATACCAAAAACATTACTTTTGCTATCTTTACTTTTGTTACCATTACCACCACTATCATATTACTTTGCTACTAAACACTTTGCTGCAGATACTAAGTTTCCAGGTGTGGTTGAATTGACAACTCAGCCGCTAATACTTGAGAATATTCTTTGGCTCCCCTTGTGTCGAATCAACAAATTTGGGTTGAATACTCTACCCTCGAAAACTGTTGCGATCCCCTATACTTGTGGGTTATTAGATGGCACTAGAATTATCTCAATAAAGGTCCAACGGTTTTACCGAGGCTGGGAAAATACCAAGATCATCCAGAAAATGCCGGATCCAAAGACCTTCCTTTGCAGCTTCACAAGCCGCAATGTATTCGGCTTCTGTGGTAGAATCGGCCACCGTATCTTGCTTGGAACTCATCCAGCTCACTGCTCCTCCGTTCATGACATGCACGAATCCAGACTGTGATCGACAATCATCTCTATCGGTTTGGAAACTAGCATCGGCGTAACCCCTCACGACGAGCTCTTCCTCACCTCCATAAACTAGGAACATCTCTTTAGTCCTTTTCAGGTACTTCAAAATAGTCTTTACCGCTGCCTAGTGACTCTCACCTGGCTTGGCCTAGTATCTACTTGTTAGGCTTATTGCAAAAGCAACATCAGGCCTTATACATATCATGGCATACATGATGGATCCGATTGCCGAGGCATACAAAATCCTACTCATCCTACTTCGCTCATCAGATGTCGAAGGACTCTGAGTCTCACTTAGCCTTATACCATGTGAGAGTGGCAAGAACCCTTTCTTCGCCTCACTCATGTTGAACCGCTTCAACACTTTATCTATGTATGTGCTCTGGCTCAAGCTGAGCAGCCTCCTCGATCTATCTCTATAGATCTTAATGCCTAAAATATAGACTGCCTCACTAAGGTCCTTCATTGAAAACTTGCCATTCAATGACTCCTTGACCGAGTTTAGCATCGAAACATCATTTTCGATCTGTAGTATGTCATCCACATACAAGATCAAAAATACTATCGAGCTCCCACATAACTTCTTGTATAAACAAGCGTCCTCTTCGCTTTTGATGAAACCGAGACCAGTGAAGACCTCATCAAAACAAATATTCCAGCTCTAAGATGCTTGCCTCAACCCATAAATGGACCTCTTGAGCTTGCATACCTTACTAGTGCTAGTCGGATCAACAAAACCCTCGGTCTGTATCATATACACGTCCTCGGTTAAATTTCCGTGAAGGAAATCCGTCTTGACATCCATCTGCCATATCTCGTAATCAAAATATGCAGCTATAGCTAGTACGATCCTCACCGACTTCAGCATCGCTACCGGTGAGTAAGTCTCGTTGTAGTCAATTCCTTGAACTTGTCCATAACCTTTAGTGACAAGTTGAGCTTTGTGGATCTGAAAATTTCCATCAACATCAGTTTTCTTCTTAAAGACCCATTTGCAACCAATGGCGGTTACGCTAGGTGGCGGACCAACCAAGTCCCAGACTTGATTCTCATCCATGGACTTTAACTCGGATCTCATGGCCTCCAGCCATGCCTCGGAATCTGGGCTCACCATTGCTTTCGCATATGTGGCCGACTTGTTGCTTTCTAGCAACAATACATCATGCACTCTGCACAATCTTTTCGACCTACGTGGTTCCGGTGCCGCTTCCACTACGGGTTCCCTGACTGACTCCGGTATGATCTCATCACCAGCCGAGCCGTCCTCGAGTGGTCCTTGAATTTCTTCGAGTCGGACCGTCCTCCCACTAGACTCCCGACTGAGAAACTCTTTCTCAAGGAAAACCCCGTTTCGAGCAACAAACACTTTGTTCTCTTCACGGTTGTAGAAGCTATATCCCAAGGTTTCCCTCGGATATCCCATGAATATGCATTTATCCGACTTGGGTGTAAGATTTTCTGACATAAGTCGCTTGACAAATGCTTCACAACCCCAAATCTTTAGAAAAGACAAACTGGGACTCTTCCCGGTCCACATCTCATGTGGTGTCTTGTGTTACGTCTTGAGCTTGCGCTGGTTTTCCTTGAAGAGGAAAGGGTGATGCAGCAATAGTAGCGTGAGTATTTCCCTCAGTTTTTGAGAACCAAGGTATCAATCCAGTAGGAGCCCCTCAAAAGTCCCACGCACCTACACAAACAAACAAAGAACTCGCAACCAACGCAATAAAGGGGTTGTCAATCCCTTCACAGCCACTTGCGAAAGTGAGATCTGATAGAGATAGTAAATATATTTTTGGTATTTTATAATATAGATTGAAAAAGTAAAGATGCAAATAAAAGTAGATTGAAAGCTTATATGATAAAAGATAGACCCCGGGGCCATAGGTTTCACTAGTGGCTTCTCTCAATATAGCATAAGTATTACGGTGGGTGAACAAATTACTGTCGAGCAATTGATAGAAACGCGAATAATTATGAGATTATCTAGGCATGATCATGTATATAGGCATCATGTCCGTGACAAGTAGACCGACTCCTGCCTGCATCTACTACTATTACTCCACACATCGACCGCTATCCAGCATGCATCTAGAGTATTAAGTTCATAATAACAGAGTAACACATTAAGAAAGATGACATGATGTAGAGGGATAAACTCAAGCAATAAGATATAAACCCCATCTTTTTATCCTCGATGGCAACAATACAATACGTGCCTTGCAACCCCTGCTGTCACTGGGTAAGGACACCGCAAGATTGAACCCAAAGCTAAGCACTTCTCCCATTGCAAGAAAGATCAATCTAGTAGGCCAAACCAATCCGATAATTCAAAGAGACTTGCAAAGATAACTCAATCATACATAAAAGAATTCAGAGAAGATTCAAATATTTCTCATAGATAAACTTCATCATAAACCCACAATTCATCGGATCTCGACAAACACACCGCAAAAAGAGTTACATCGAATAGATCTCCACAAGAGAGGGGGAGAACATGGTATTGAGATCCAAAAAGAGAGAAGAAGCCATCTAGCTAATAAGTATGGACCCGAAGGTCTGTGATAAACTACTCACAACTCATCGGAGGGGCTATGGTGTTGATGTAGAAGCCCTCCATGGCCGATTCCCCCTCCGGCGGAGCGCCGGCAAAGGCTCCAATATGGGATCTCATGGATACAGAAGGTTACGACGGTGGAAATTGTTTTTCGTTGTCTCCCTGGATGTTTTCGGGGTATGTGGGTATATATAGGAGGAAGAAGTAGGTCGGTGGCCACCCGAGGGGCCCACGAGACAGGGGGCGCGCCCTATAGGGGTGGGCGCGCCCTCCTATCTCATGGCTGCCTCGGCTGCTTCTTGGCTTGCACTCCAAGTCCTCTGGATCACGTTCGTTCCAAAAATCACGCTCCCGAAGGTTTCATTCCGTTTGGACTCCGTTTGATATTCCTTTTCTTCGAAATACTGAAATAGGCAAAAAAATAGCAATACGGGCTGGGCCTCTGGTTAGTAGGTTAGTCCCAAAAATGATATAAATGTGTAAAATAAAGCCCATAAACATCCAAAAGTGGTAATATAATAGCATGGAACAATAAAAAATTATAGATAAGTTGGAGATGTATCAAGCATCCTCAAGCTTAATTCATGCTCGTCCTCGAGTAGGTAAATGATAAAAACAGAATTTTTGATGTGGAATGCTACCTAGCATAATTGCCAATGTAATTTTCTTTATTGTGACATGAATTTTCAGATCCAAATGATTCAAAATAAAAGTTCATATTTACACAAGAAATAGTAATACTTCAAGCATACTAATCAAAGCAATCATGTCTTCTCAAAATAACTTGGCTAAAGAAAGTTCATCCCTACAAAATCATATAGTTAGGCTATGCTTCATTTTCGTCACACAAAAATGTTCCCAAATTCTACACCCCCGATGACAAGCCAAGCAATTGTTTCGTACTTAAATAATCTCAAACTTTTCAACTTTCACGCAATACATGAGCGTGAGCCATGGATATAGCACTATGGGTGGAATAGAATATGATGATGGGGATTGTGTGGAGAAGACAAAAAGGAGAAAGTCTCACATTGACGAGGATAATCAACGGGCTATGGAGATGCCCATCAATTGATGTCAAGATGAGGAGTAGGGATTGGCATGCAACAGATGCACTAGAGCTATAAATGAATGAGAGCTCAACAAAAGAAAACTAGTGGGTGTGCATCCAACTTGCTTGCTCACGAAGACCTAGGGCATTTGAGGAAGCCCATCATAGGAATATACAAGCCAAGTTCTATAATGAAAAATTCCCACTAGTATATGAAAGTGACAACATATGAGACTCACTATATGAAAAACATGGTGCTACTTTGAAGCACAATATATGAGACTCACTATATGAAGGACATGGTGCTACTTTGAAGCACAAGTGTGGAAAAAGAGATAGTAACATTTCCCCTTTTATTTTTTTATTTTTTTTCCTTTTTATTTTTTCCTTCTTTTTTCTTTTTTTGGGCCTTTCTTTTTTTCTTTTTGGCCTTTCCCCTTTTTTTCTTTTCTTTTTTCTTTTTGGGGACAATGTTGTAATAATGATGATCATCACACTTTTATTGATTACAACACATGAATTACAACTCAAAACTAGAACAAGATATGACTCTATATGAATGCCTCCGGCGGTGTACCGGGATGGTGCAATGAATCAAGAGTGACATGTATGAAAAATTATGCATGGTGGCTTTGCCACAAATACGATGTCAACTACATGATCATGCAATGGAAATATGACAAAAGTAATGCATGTCATGATGATAAACGGAACGGTAGAAAGTTGCATGGCAATATATCTCGGAGTGGCTATGGAAATGCCATAATAGGTAGGTATGGTGGCTGTTTTGAGGAAGATATAAGGAGGTTTATGTGTGATAGAGCGTATCATATCACGGGGTTTGGATGCACCGACGAAGTTTGCACCAACTCTCAAGGTGAGAAAGGGCAATGCACGGTACTGAAGAGGCTAGGAATGGTGGAAAGCTAAAAGTGCGTATAATCCATGGACTCAACATTAGTCAAAAGAACTCATATACTTATTGCGAAAATTTAGAAGTTATCAAAAACCAAGCAATATGCACATGCTCCTAGAGGGATAGATTGGTAGGAAAAGACCATCGCTCGTCCCCGACCGCCACTCATAAGGATGCACAATCCAAGTACACTTCATGTTTCAAATTTGTTACACAACTTTAACCATACGTGCATGCTATGGGACTTGCTAACTTCAACACAAGCATTCTTTAAATTCATAATCACCCAACTAGCATGACTTTAATATCACTACCTCCATATCTCAAAACAATTATCAAGTATCGAATTGATCATAACATCCAATTCACTTCCTATGATAGTTTTTATTATACCCAACTTGGATGCCTACCATTCTAGGACCAATTTTATAAAAATAGAAAATACCATGCTGTTCTAAAAGACTCTCAAAATAATATAAGTGAAGCATGAGAGACTAGCAATTTCTACAAAATTAAGCCACCGTCATGCTCTAAAAGATATAAGTGAAGCACATAGAGTATTCTAATAAATTTCAATCAAGTGGTCTTCTCCCAAAAGGTGTGTACAACAAGGATGATTGTGGAAAACTAAAAAGCAAATACTAATATCATACACGACGCTCCAAGCAAAACACATATCATGTGGTGAATAAAAATATAGCTCCAAGTAAAGTTACCAATGAACGAAGACGAAAGAGGGGATGCCTTCCGGGGGCATACCCAAGCTTAGGATTTTGGCTATTCTTGAATATCTTGGGGTGCCTTGGGCATCCCCAAGCTTAGGCTCTTGCCACTCCTTATTCCATAGTCCATCAAATCTTTACCCAAAACTTGAAAACTTCACAACACAAAACTCAACAGGAAATCTCATAAGCTCCGTTAGTGAGAGAAAACAAAACCAGCACATAAGGTACTGTAATGAACTCATTATTTATTTATATTGGTGTTAAACCTACTGTATTCCAAGTTCTATATGGTTCATACAACTTAATACTAGCCATAGATGCATTAAAATAAGCAAACAACACACGAAAAACAGAATCTGTCAAAAACAGAACAGTCTGTAGCAATCTGCAACTAATGCAAACTTCTTTAACTTTAAAAATCCTACAAAAATAGGAAGTCCTGGGAAATTTGTCTATTGATCAGAAGCAAAAAAGAATCAATGCAAAAGAACGTTTCTGTGGTTAAAAAAAAAACTAATTTTGTGCGTGCAAAGTTTCTGTTTTTCAGCAGAATCAAATTAACTATCACCATAGGTTATCCTATAGGTTCTACTTGGCACAAACACTAATTAAAACATAAAAGCACATCTAAACAGAAGGTAGATGCAAAAATTATTACTAAACATAAACAAAAACAAAAAACACAAATAAAATTGGGTTGCATCCCAACTAGCGCTATCGTTTAATGCCCCTAGCTAGGCATAAAAGCGAAGATAGATCTAAGTAGTGCCATCTTTGGCACTCAATTCATAAGTAGCACGCATGATAGATTCATAAGGTAATTTGACTTTCTTTCTTGGAAAGTGCTCCATGCCTTTCCTTAATGGAAATTGGAATCTAATATTCCCTTCCTTCATATCAATAATCACGCCAATCGTTCTAAGGAAAGGTCTACCAAGAATAATAGGGCAAGAAAGACTGCAATCTATATCAAGAACGATAAAATCTACAGGCACCAAATTTCTATTTGCAAAAATGAGAACATCATTGATCCTTCCCATTGGCTTTTTAATGGTGGAATCCGCAAGGTGCAAATTTAAAGAGCAATCATCAAGATCATGGAAACCTAGAATATCACATAAAGTTTTCGGAATCATGGAAACACTAGCACCCAAATCACACAAAGCAAAACACTCATGATCTTTAATTTTAAATTTTACAGTAGGTTCTCACTGATCATTAAGTTTTCTAGGATAGAAACTTCCAAAATTAAGTTTTTCATCATAAGATTGCATCAAGGCATCAATGATATGTTTGGTAAAAGCTTTATTTTGACTATAGGCATGATGAGAATTAACAACCGATTGCAACAAGGAAATACAACCTTCTAAAGAACAATAATCATAATCAAATTCCTTGAAATCCGAGATAGTGGGTTCAATGCTATTTAAAGTCATGACCTCTCCGATCCCACTTTTACCAAATTTAGCATCAAGATCTAAAAACTCCGAATTATTGGGACGCCTTCTAAAGCTGACTCATCTCCAGTCCCATTATTATCAAGATTCATATTGCAAAACGAAGATCTAATAGGAGACACATCAATAACTTTAAGATATTCATCATTATTTTCATGGAAACTAGAAGAATACGCCTTTACAAAGCAATCTTTCTTAGCACGCAATCTAGCGGTTCTTTCCTTGCACTCATCAATGGAAATTCTCATGGCTTTGAGAGACTCATTGATATCATGCTTAGGAGGAGTAGATCTAAGTTTAAGAGAATCAACATCAAGCGAAAGTCTATCAACATTCCTAGCCAAATCATTAACTTTGAGCAATTTTTCTTCAAGCAAAGCATTAAAATTCTTTTGAGAAATCATAAATTCTTTCACACTATTCTCAAAATCAGAGGGCATCTTATTAAAATTACCATAAGAATTACTGTAGGAATTTCCATAATTATTAGAGGGATTACTAGGGAACGGTCTAGAATTAAAGTTTCCTCTATAAGCATTGTTTCCAAAACTATTCCTACCAACAAAATTCACATCCATAGATTCATTATTATTCTCAATCAAAGTAGACAAAGGCATATCATTGCGATCAAGAGGAGTATTTTTAGTAGCAAATAATATCATGAGTTCATCCATCTTTCCACTCAAAACATTGATTTCTTCTATAGCATGCACTTTTTTTACTAGAAGATCTTTTGGTGTGCCATTGAGAATAATTAGCCATAATATTATCAAGAAGTTTTGTAGCATCTCCTAACGTGATCTCCATAAACGTGCCTCCCGCGGACGAATCTAAAAGATTTCTAGAAGCAAAGTTCAAACCAGCATAAAATTTTTGTATGATCATCCATAAATTCAAACCATGAGTAGGGCAATTGCGAATCATCAATTTCATTCTTTCCCAAGATTGGGCAACATGCTCATGAGCAAGTTGTTTAAAATTCATAATATCGTTCCTAAGAGTGATGATCTTAGCGGGAGGAAAATACATAGAGATAAAAGCATCTTTGCACTTGTTCCAAGAATCAATTCTATTTTTAGGCAAAGCCGAAAACCAAACTTTAGCACGATCTCTAAGTGAAAACGGAAATAACTTAAAATCATTATCCGTATCTTTCTTCTTTTGCATATCACACTTTAGAGATAAAACCAAACTTTAGTAGATTGGAAGTTTATATGATAAGAGATAGACCCGGGGGCCATAGGTTTCACTAGAGGCTTCTCTCAATATAGCATAAGTATTACGGTGGGTGAACAAATTACTGTCGAGCAATTGATAGAAACGCGAATAATTATGAGATTATCTAGGCATGATCATGTATATAGGCATCACGTCTGTGACAAGTAGACCGACTCCTGCCTGCATCTACTACTATTACTCCACACATCGACCACTATCCAGCATGCATCTAGAGTATTAAGTTCATAAGAACAGAGTAACACATTAAGAAAGATGACATGATGTAGAGGGATAAACTCAAGCAATAAGATATAAACCCCATATTTTTATCCTCGATGGCAACAATAAAATACGTGCCTTGCAACGCCTGCTGTCACTGGGTAAGGACACCGCAAGATTGAACCCAAAGCTAAGCACTTCTCCCATTGCAAGAAAGATCAATCTAGTAGGCCAAACCAAACTGATAATTCAAAGAGACTTGCAAAGATAACTCAATCATACATAAAAGAATTCAGAGAAGATTCAAATATTTCTCATAGATAAACTTGATCATAAACCCACAATTCATCGGATCTCGACAAACACACCACAAAAAGAGTTACATCGAATAGATCTCCACAAGAGAGGGGGAGAACATGGTATTGAGATCCAAAAAGAGAGAAGAAGCCATCTAGCTAATAACTATGGACCCGAAGGTCTGTGGTAAACTACTCACAACTCATCGAAGGGGCTATGGTGTTGATGTAGAAGCCCTCCATCGTCGATTCCCCCTCCGGCGGAGCGCCGGCAAAGGCTCCAAGATGGGATCTCGCGCATACAGAAGGTTACGGCGGTGGAAATTGTTTTTCGTTGGCTTCCTGGATGTTTTCGGGGTACGTGGGTATATATAGGAGGAAGAATTAGGTCGGTGGCCGCCCGAGGGTCCCACGAGACAGGGGGCACGCCCTATAGGGGTGGGCGCGCCCTCCTATCTCGTGGCCGCCTCGGCTGCTTCTTGGCTTGCACTCCAAGTTCTCTGGATCACATTCGTTCCAAAAATCACGCTTCCGAAGGTTTTATTCCGTTTGGACTCCGTTTGATATTCCTTTTCTTCGAAATACTGAAATAGGCAAAAAAAAACAGCAATACGGGCTGGGCCTCCGGTTAGTAGGTTAGTCCCAAAAATGATATAAATGTGTAAAATAAAGCCCATAAACATCCAAAAGGGGTAATATAATAGCATGGAACAATCAAAAATTATAGATACGTTGGAGATGTATCATCTTCTCCACAGATTTTGATGGTACCCTGTTAAGTGTGAAAGCTGCAGTTTCTAGAGCATATCCCCAGAATGACAAGGGTAAATCCGATTTGCTCATCATAGACCAGACCATGTCCGACAAGGTCCTATTCCTCCGTTATGACATGCCGTTTCTCTATGGCGTACCCGGAGGTGTGAGCTGAGGTACTATACATCGACTTTTCAGATGATCATCAAACTCCTGGCTCTTATACTCACCTCCATGATCAGATTGTAGAAGTTTTATAGTCTTGACGAGGTGATTCTCAACCTCGTTCTGAAACTTTTTGAACTTTTGAAAAGTCTCCGACTTGTGCCTCATCAAATAGATATATCCATATCTACTCAAGTCGTCGGTAAAAGTCATGAAGTATTGATAGCCACCTCTGGCGGTTGTGCTCATCGAACCACATACATCACTATGTATAAGTTCTAGTAGCTCGGACGCCCTCTCTCAACTCTTTGCGAAAGGAGACTTAGTCATCTTGCCGAGCAAGCATGATTCACATGTCTCGAATGACCCAAAGTCGGACGAAGTTAGGAGCCCATCATCATGGAGCTTCTTCATGCATTTCAGACTAATGTGTCCAAGCCGGCAATGCCAGAAGTATGCCTGATTTATCTCATTAGGCTTATGCCTCTTGACATTCACATTACAGACCGGTTCCTGTTCTAAATTCAATATAAATAGCCCATCAAAAATGGGTGCATAGCCGTAGAACATACCATTCAAAAATATCGAACAACCATTGTCCTTTAAATTGAATTCATAACCTTGACTCATCAAACATGAGGCAGAAATAATGTTCCGACTAAGTGCAGGAATGTAATAACAATTATTCAATTCCATAATGAATCTGGAAGGAAGCTGGAGCTGCATCGTGCCGACCTCCAACGCAGCAACTCTTGCTTTGTTGCCGACCCTGATGTCAATCTCCCCTTGTGCCACACGCATAGTTCTTACCAGCCCCTGCATCGAGTTGCAAATATGAGCAACAGATCCGGTACCAAATACTCTATTGGAAAAGGAGGTGTGTCGGAGTAATGGGCCATGGGTAGGCTCACCCGAGTCCTAGAATTTATCAAGACTTTGCGCCAGCTCCGCCTAGCTGAGCCCCAAGCTGAAGCTCCGCCCTATGGGGGCCGGCTGGCCCAATGGCCGGCTACCAGAGGGCGGCCAACCTAAGCTTACGGTGCTACGAGTGGCCGGCTCCTGCCGGCCGGCCTCCAGGGAGGACGACATCAGGCAGGCGGCCACCCAGCGGCCTCGGTGCGGCCGAGCCCCCATCAAGAGTACAAGCCAGAGCATGGCTACAACGGAGCACGTCGTCCCCGACGTACGGGATAGGCATGGCTACAGTGCTCTGTACAGACGGAGATCTCCACGCGGCGGGGCACTGTGCCATGTCTCCCTTGACGTCGCTCCAAGAAGGCGGAACCCTGTTCCCCACGACGGCCTGTCGGTATGGTCTACTAGCCGCAGGCCCTACCAGGCAGTGACACTGCCGAAGACGACAGGTGCCCGATCAGTCGGGCTTGGGAAGGGCCGGCTCCAGCAAGCGGCCGTCCCTTGCCCCGATGCAAGCACACCATTAACCTAATGAGACCAGGCGTGACCACAGTAACCTCCCGCCAGCCGGCGGGACTGTAGCCACGCTAAGATGACCAAGCCCTTATCACACACAACACGACTACAGTAAGCAGCCACCAACCAGCCGGCAGGGCCCACTAGGCGGCGGGCCCCAGTAGTCGGCAGAGAAGCCGGAGGATGGAGACACTGACAGACGGGCCCCAGCAGCCGGCCTGATTACCATTGTACCCCTGGGGGGCAGGCCTATATAAGCCCCCCAGGCCACCCATGCAAAGGGTTCCAATCCTGATAGAACTAGCCAGTTACCTAGGGCAGGGAAGGGCTAGCCTTGCCTTCTCCTACCTCTAGACCCAGCTCGAGCACCTTGTATCACTAGTGCCTTAGTGATCATGCGGAGACCCCGCAGAGTAGGAGTAGGGGTATTATCTCCATGGAGAGCCCCAACCTGGGTAAAGTTCGTCGGCGTACGTGCCTACGCCTTATCCCGCTTCCAGGCACCGGCGACGTTCTACTCGTTCCCACCATGATAAGCCATCCTTTGGCATATGTCGCACCCAACCCCCGACATTTGGAGCCCACCATGGGGCAAGGTGCACCATCTCCCGGAGACCTGCTCTGGACGGGAACCTTGTTCCTTCCCGGCAAGAGAAGCCAGCCCAGCACGCCCGACGGCATCAACCTCGACGCCCTGCAAGGCATGGAGATCGCCTGCATGGCGAGCTTTCGGCGAGATTCACCTCTCCGATGAGCCAGCCTCCGACGCAGGCACCGGCTGCCCCGAGAGCCGCCTTGTCAGCCTCCTCGACCAGCTTCACGTTGCCAGCGAGCCTGCTATGGACCTGGAGTCTGTTGGCTCCACCGACCCGATGATCATCGACTCCGACACGGCGTCGCTTGACGCGTTCCCCACCAACGTGGTGATCTACGACGAGCCGCCTCCTCGCGAGCACATCGGCGGGAGCACCGTCACGGAGGTGCTCGTCA
This sequence comes from Aegilops speltoides, assembly GCA_021437245.1. Taxonomy (NCBI): domain Eukaryota; kingdom Viridiplantae; phylum Streptophyta; class Magnoliopsida; order Poales; family Poaceae; genus Aegilops; species Aegilops speltoides. Next base: position 367,911,199 of record CM038147.1, on the reverse strand, counting down.
TTAACAGTGGGGAGCACTCGAACGGAGAAACTCGAGACCCACTCGATGCGGCACTGCTGGACTTGATAGCGCCCATCCCAGAAGACGCAGATGCCGAGATGCTAGAAGCATGCCGTGTCCAGCTTCTCGAGAGTGCTGGCTGGCTTGCCAGCATGCGGCGCCTCTCGGACGCCTATTGGCGCGAGATGGAGAGAGCGGTCGGTGGCACGTTGGCTCCTGGGCGGCCTAGCCGCATTGGCCCTGTCCGGCAGCGTGGCGGGACCATCGCCAGCATGTTCGGGGCAGAGGCCCCGTATACGCCACGCCTGCGGAGAATGTCTGGGCCGCCCAGGCGGTGACGGACGAGCTAGACAAATACGAGGGCGACGAGCATCACCACATGACGGAGCGAATCCAGCAGCTCCTAGACGCGGCCGCCGCATTGCACGAAGCCGGCTGCCACGCTGAAGAGCCCGCCCTGTGGAATGAAGAGCCACCCCATCGCCAAGAGCACGGCGCGACATCCCGGACGCCGACTGGCGGCGCCCATGGAAAATGAGGCAACGAGCCGGCGGCCAGCCGGAGCCGGACTCGCCTCTCCATCAAGCGTGATGCAGACGGCCGCCCCCGAGCGGTGGAGCGCCGAGGCGATCCTCCGCCTCCCCCGCCTCGCGGAGCAAGATATCCCACTCCGCCGCTTGTCACGCACCCGACACGCGGTGACCGCCTTGGCCGCCGAGAGGGAGTCGGAGAGAACGACGCCCGCCATCGGATCGACCGCCTCAACCGGTCCCTAGCACTAGAAGAAGATGCACTGGGTCCGCCTTGCTTCGGCCCACGAATTCGGGATGAGCCCTTTCCCAAAGGGTTCACCCTCCCTCGGGATACGCCCAAGTACACCGGCTCCGTGAAGCCGGAGGACTGGCTAGTCGACTACTCGACGGCCGTCAGCATAGCAAACGGCAACAAGCGTGTTGCCGTGAAGTACGTCCCGCTCATGCTTCAGGGCACTGCCCGGACATGGCTCAACAGCCTGAAGCCCCGCAGTATCAACAACTGGGTTGATTTCACCGAGGCCTTCATCCGCAACTTCACCAGCACCTACAAGCGGGCTCCCAAGCCCCGACAGCTCTCCTTGTGCGTTCAAGGGTCCACAGAGTCGACTCGTGATTACCTCACGCGCTTGACCGAGCTGCACAATTCCTACGAAGGCGTGCACGAGGTGCAGGCAATCGAGTACTTTACCGCCGGGTGACGAGAGGGCACCCTCCTCAAGCATCGACTCCTCTGCGACGAGCCCGAGACGCTCAACGAGCTGCTGGTCATCGCTGACAAGCACGCCACGGCCGACTCCTCCATGAAGGTGGAGATTCTGGTCGACGCATCCGGCAAGGTGGCACCTCAGGCCCCTCGGACTCCGGCTGGTGACACCAGTCGGCGGCAGCAACCAGGCGACAACAAGCGGAAGGCCACCCAGCCGGCTTCCACTAGCCGGTAGGTGGCGACGGTCGAGGATCAGCAGCCAGAAGGGCAGCCGGCACCCAAGCGACAGAAGGGCGGCAAGTCCAATTGGTTGCCCGCCTTATCTTATGAGAAAATCTTAGATGCACCATGCAAGTTCCATAGTGGCGTGAAGCCATCCAACCACACCACTCGGAAGTGTCACTGGCTCACCAGAATCGCTAAGGGAGATGGACTCCTGCCTCCTCTGCCTGCCGGACCGCCGCCTCCTCAGCCCCAGCAGCCGGCGGCCCGACCAGTTGGAGCCATACAAGACGAGTACCCAGAGGAACACGGAGCCTATGTTGTGTTCACCAGCGTGGCCGATGACAGACGCAACAGACGGCAACAACAACAAGAAGTGCAAGCAGTGGCCTCCAACTCTCCAGAATTTATGCATTGGTCCGAGAAGCCTATCACTTGGAGCAGGGCCAACCACCCGGAAGTGATGCCTTCCCCTGGTTCATACGCCCTGGTCCTAGAAGCTACCCTTGCAACGGAGAGGCGGGCAGTCCATTTCTCCAGAGTCTTGATAGATGGCGGCAGCAACATCAATATCCTGTACCGTGACATGATGGAGAAGTTGGGAATCAAGCAGAAGCAGCTCATTCCCAGTCGGACTGTATTCCATGGCATAGTCCCTGGCCTTTCCTGCTCACCAATTGGCAAGACCCAGATTGATGTCCTCTTTGGAGACAAGAATCATTTCCACCATGAGCCAGTTTGGTTTGAAGTGGTGGACCTTGAAAGCCCCTACCATGCACTGCTTGGCCGGCCAGCTCTGGCCAAGTTCATGGCAGTCCCCCACTATCCTACCTCAAGATGAAGTTGCCTAGTACCAAGGGAATCCTGATAGTAGTCGGAGACTACAAGAAGTCGGTCGCTTGTGCCGCAGATAGCAGCCGGCTGGCTGAGTCCCTCGTGATCGCAGCCGAGAAGCGGCTCCTTGACCGGGTGGTGGCGTTGGCAGGCAAGAAGTCAGAAATGTCACCCATCCCCCAGGAGTCGGAGGTTGAGGGCTCGTTCAAGCCGACCAAGGAAACAAAGAAGATACCCTTGGACCAGAGCACCCGGAGAGGCACGCTGTCGTAGGCATAGGCCTTGACAGCAAAGAGGAAAGCAAGCTCGTCGATTTCCTCCACGAGAATCGGGACATCTTCGCATGGTCTCCCAAAGACATGCCGGGTGTTCCGACGGATTTCGCCGAGCACAAGTTACATGTCCGACCTGACGCCAAGCCGGTTAGGCAGCCCTTGCGCCGCCTGTTGGAAGAGAAGAGAAGAGTTGTCGGAGAAGAGATAGCCCGGCTTCTAGCAGCCGGATTCATCATGGAAGTGTTCTTTCCAGAGTGGCTGCCCAACCAAGTCCTTGTGTTGAAGAAAAACAAGCAGTGGCACATGTGCATTGACTACACCAGCCTCAACAAAGCCTGCCCCAAAGATCCCTTTGCCCTGCCAAGGATTGATCAAGTGATAGACTCCACAGCCGGATGCGAGCTGTTGAGTTTTTTGGATGCATACTCAGGGTATCACCAGATAAAGCTAAACCCGGCCGACAGGCTGAAGACCGCCTTCATCACGCCATTCGGAGCCTTCTGCTACCTGACCATGACGTTCGGCTTGAGAAACGCCGGCGCCACATTTCAGCGTTGCATGCAGAAGTGTCTCCTCAAGCAACTCGGCAGAAATGCCCATGTATATGTGGATGATGTGGTGGTGAAGACGAAGAAGCATGGCACGCTGCTGGAAGACCTCAAGGAGACTTTTGAGAATTTGCGCCGATTCCAGATCAAGCTCAACCCAGAGAAATGCGTCTTTGGAGTACTAGCCGGCCAGCTCCTTGGCTTCCTGGTCTCAGAGCGTGGCATAGAGTGCAACCCGGTGAAGATCAAGGCCATTGAGAAGATGGAGGTGCCCACCCGACTGCTGGACGTGCAAAAGTTCATCGGCTGCTTGGCATCTACTAGCCGTTTCATCAGTCGGCTGGGCGAGAAAGCTCTCCCTCTATACCAACTTATGAAGAAGACCACTTTTTTCAAGTGGAATGACAAGGTGAACAAAGCCTTCTCCCAGCTCAAGAAGATGTTGGCAACCCCGCCTGTCCTGGCAGCTCCGACTGAGAAGGAGCCCATGCTCCTCTACATTGCTGCCACCAGTCGGGTCGTCAGCACTGTCATTGTGGTGGAGCGAAAGGAGGAAGGCAGAGCATTGCCGGTCCAGAGACCGGTATATTACTTAAGTGAAGTGTTGTCCGCCTCCAAGCAAAACTACCCGCATTATCAGAAGATGTGCTATGGCGTGCACTTTGCCGCCAAGAAGCTAAAGCCCTACTTTCAAGAGCACTCAATATCCGTCGTCTGCACAGCTCCGCTTGCTGAGATCCTGGGAAGCCGGGATGCTTCTGGCCGAGTGGCCAAGTGGGCCATCGATCTGGCACCTTACACCATCTACTACCAGCCTTGCACCACCATCAAGTCACAAGTGTTGGCCGACTTCCTCGTCGACTGGGCCGAGACCCAGTACTTACTGCCAGCACCAGACTCTACCCGTTGGCGGATGCATTTCGATGGATCGAAGATGCGCACTGGTCTGGGAGCCGGCATCATCCTCACTTCTCCCAAAGGCGACAAGCTCAAATATGTGTTGCAAGTCCATTTTGCCGCCTCCAGCAACGTAGTAGAATATGAGGCACTCATACACGGACTCCGGCTTGCCAAGGAACTCGGCATTCACCGGATCTTGTGCTATGGTGACTCCGACTTGGTGGTCCAGCAGTTGTCAGGTGACTGGGATGCCAAGGATGCAAATATGGCAAGCTACCGCTTCCTCGTGCAGCAACTCAGTGGATACTTTGACGGGTGCGAGTTTCTCCACGTGCCAAGAAACGACAATGAGCAAGCAGATGCTTTGGCATGGATTGGCTCCATTCGACAAGCAATACCAACCGGCGTCGCCTTACGCCGCCTTCTCAAGCCGTCTGTCAAGCCGTCCCCAGAATCAGATTCCATCTTTGTGCCGGCCCCTTCCGAAGCAGTCGGATCCGACTTGAGGGTCCCGAAGCCGCACGGGACTTCAAAAGGTGACCGGGATCAGTAACCGCCGCACCGGCCCGACAATTCAGAGCCGCCCGGGGATGCAGCGATCGGCCGGGGACTTCTTCAAGATAGCAGCGGCAGCCAACTCCAACCCGCCGCCTCCCGGCCCAACCACCCTCATACAAGTTGCAGTTGTGGCAGTGGAAGAAATAGCAGCACCTTCCTGGGCTCAACCAATCCTCAGATTTCTGGTAAACAAAGAATTACTGACTGATGAAATCTCAGCCAGGCAGGTGCAACAGCGAGCAGCAGCATACACCATAGTCAATAGAGAGATGGTTCGGCGTAGTGTCACTGGTGTGTACCAGCACTGCGTGGAGCCGGACCAGGGCCAAGCAATCCTAAGAGACATTCACCAGGGTGAATGTGGCCACCACGCGGCCTCAAGAGACCTCGTTGACAAAGCCTTTCGCCATGGTTTTTCTGGCCGACTGCTCTTGAAGAGGCCAAAGAGTTGGTCCAGAAATGCCAAGGGTGCCAAAGATTCCGCTCCAAGCTGCATTTGCCAGCTGCGCTCAAGACTATCCCGAGTGCTTGGCCATTTGCTGTTTGGGGTTTGGATATGGTCGGACCATTCAAGACAGCCCGTGGCGGCATGACTCATCTGCTTGTCGCGGTGGACAAGTTCACCAAGTGGATAGAGGCCAGGCCAATCAAGAAACTGAATGGTCCGACTCCGTGACCTTCATCACCGACATCATCACTCGGTACGGCATACCACATAGCATCATCACCGACAATGGCACAAACTTTGCCAAAAGAGCCTTGGCTCGTTTCTGCGTGACATAGGGCATCCAACTGGACTTAGCGTCTGTTGCCCACCCGCAGTCAAACGACCAGGTTGAGCGAGCAAACGGCCTCATCTTGTCCGGCATCAAGCCCCGACTGGTCGAGCCTCTTGAGTGTTCGGCCGGCTGCTAGCTCGACGAACTGCCGGCTGTCCTCTGGAGCCTGCGCACAACTCCGAACAAGTCGACCGACTTCACGCCTTTCTTCCTCGTCTATGGCGCCGAAGCCGTCATCCCGACGGACATAGAGTTCGACTCCCCGCAAGTCACCATGTACACCAAGGCGGACACCAAGGAGGCGCGAGAAGACAGCGTCGACCTGCTGGAAGAGGGCCGGCTGTTGGCACTCAGCCTGTCCGCCATCTACCAGCAGAGTCTGCGCCGATACTACAACCATGAAGTGAAGCCAAGATCCTTCCAAGAGGGAGACCTTGTGCTCCGGCTGATCCAGCGAACAGCCGGCCAACACAAGCTCTCGGCGCCTTGGGAAGGCTCCTTCATCATCAGCAAGGTGCTGGGCAATGACTCCTACTATCTGATCGACGCTCAGAAGCCCAGAGCACGCAAGAGAGATGATTCAGGCAAGGAGATGGAGAGGCCGTGGAATGCAAACCTCCTCCAAAGATTTTACAGCTGAAAAGCAGTATGTATCACGCTACCTTTTGTATCATGTACAAAAACTCCGGGTCCCCCGAGACGAACTCAGGGACTACCCTCCTTTATCTATGTGATAAAAGAATTATGCCATGAGTATGTATAGTTTTTTCCGCTTAGCATCGGGTTCGACCAGCCGGCCCGGAGGCTCGCCGACTTCTGCTATATGACGCCTCCTGCAGACGGACAAGTAGTGTGTTGGTGCCGGACACTTACTTTGCCAGAAGCCGCAGCTTGCAGAGCGACTGTACGGCGGGCAGGGGTCCCAAACAGGCGCCTGCACGGAAAACGACTAAAGAAAAACACATATAGCGAAGGCCGGCATCTCACCTTTTTCATCCGGTTGCCGAGCAGCCGGCCGGCCGGCTCCTACTTTTCATTGCCAACACCCCGAATGGCTAAGTACTAGCCCTCCTCCGAATGACTAAGTACTCAACCTAGCCGTAGTCCACAGAGTGGCTGCGTGGCTAGCAAGAGGATAGGCAAGGGAGGGCGGCAAAGGAAAAAAACCAAGGAGTAAAAGGCAAAGAAAGATAGAAGTCGGCAAAGCAAAGCATAAAGCTGTGATAGAATATTTACATGGATAAAGGCCTTCTGGCCGACATTCAAACAAAGTTTTGATATACACCCTGTGGGTGGAATTGCGCGAATTTAACCAAATTGTTCAGAATAGCAAGCAAAAAACAGATAAAATCCTAAGGAGCAACAGAAGACTCTGGCTGGGCGGTGTCGGTTGGTGCAGCAGAAGGCTCCGGCTGAGCGGTGCCGGATGGCGCGGCAGAAGGCTCCGGCTGGATGCTGGGGTCGGTTGTACCTCGTGGCGTGGCAGGTGCCTCCGTCTGAGCAAAAGAATCGCCAGCAGCAGACAAGGCGGTGGTGGGCAGGAGGACGGAGTCGGTGGCATCCGTTGGAGGAACAAGTGGTTGGTCGGTCCCCGCCTAGTCGTCTCCAGTAGCAGCCGGCACCTTGGTGCACGGCTCGTTGCTTGAGGCCCGGTCAGGTTGGAGCTGACCGTTCGCCCCGACCACCGGCAGGTCGACGTTGCTCTCCTCCTCCTCCTCCTCCTCTTCCTCCTCCCCGTCTTCCCCTTCATCACTGGAGTCTATGACTTCAGCTGAATCTTTGCTGTCCTCTGGGTTCAGCCCGAGCCAATCTTGCGGAGCTTCGCCGCCTTCCTCGACCACCTCCAGAACGAAGATGCTGGTGTCGGTGAAGTCGGCGATCACCGCTGCCCTGTTGACAAGCTCGGCCTCCACCGCCGCTAGCTCCCCCTACGCTTCCAGCCGGAACGTGGCCAACTGGGCTAAGTCTAGCCCAGGATACCACGCCTTGGCAAACTCCAAGGCCCGGCGCGCTCCTGCCCAAGCTGCGGAGCCCTTCCACGCTTCCAGGCGGTCGGCCGCCACCTCCAGCCAGTCGGCAGTTCGACTTGGGGTGCGCGGGGCTGGCAAACCTGGCTAGAGGGCGGAGAACACCTGAGCTCCGATGCGCTGGAGGCGGCGCAACATGCGATGAGCAGGCCGAAGGCGGGCCTGAATGCTAAGGAGCTGTTCACCAAGAGTTCGGGGTGCATCAGCGGTGATCTGCGCGCCCTCCGCCCTCCGCTCCTCGCGCTGGGCCTCGATCATCTGGATTGCAGCAACAGAGTGGCCCAGGAAGAAGTCTGTGCGGACGAAAGGAGAAAAAGACCAAAGTTATAAGCAAGGGCCAATAAGAAATTAAGAGAATGAAGTTCACCATCGACCAAGTATTCGATGCTGCTGAAGCAGGCCGTCATCTGGGCCTCCTTGTCAGCCCAGGTAGAGCGCTTAATCTCAAACTCGGCGATGAGGTTGGTCTCCGTTGTCTTCACCTTCAGCTGGGCCGCCTTGAGGGCCTCCGCCTGCTCGGAAAGCTGAGCGACCAGGCGATCCCGCTCCTCGGCCAGCTTGCTGCACTCCGCCTCCTTGCCGCGCAGAGCAGTGTTGGCCTCGCTCAGCTGCTCCTGCAAGGCAACGTTGGCCTCTGGGAAGAGGAAAAGAAGAAAATGTATCAGTCAAGCGGACAAGGCAAAGAAAGAAACACTAACGAGATTCGGCCCGACTGCTCAGCAGTCGGCCCGACCCTCGGGGACTACAGCCCGCGGGTGCGCCATCGCGCCCCCCACGGAGAAGAAGTAATCAACAAAGAAAGAAACACTGAGGAGATTCGGCCCGACTGCTCAGCAGTCGGCCCGAACCCCGGGGACTACAGCCCGCGGGTGCACCAGCGCGCCCCCGCGAAGAAAGAAAGATAGAGCTTACTCCGGCTCTCGGTCAGATGGGCGGTCTGTGTCTCCAGCTCCTGGACCCTGGAGTTGTAGGCAGTCGCGCGGAGATTGTGGTCGTCCTGCAAAGGAACACCAGACGAAGTCAGCAGTCGACAATCGCAAGATAAAGTTCCGGCCCGCCTCCTCAGCAGCCGACCTGGAACTTGGGGACTACACCTAGTGGGTGCGCTTGCGCGCCCCCACGAGAGAAGCAAGAGGATCATCCAAAGATAACTTATGCGGATGGCGGTTTGCGACTCCAAGAAGGCCTCGTTGCAGCACCTGAGGGCCTCGGCTTCTACCCGGAGCTTGGCCTGGACGTCGAGAGACGCCTGGTTCAGGGCGCCCACCCCGCCCCCGTGTATCCAATCTACGGGCGCGGCGCTGGTCACCGCGGTGTCGGGGACCGATGAGCTTGCGGCACCGACCTCCTGCGGCCGCGGTGCTGAGGCCGTCTTCTCAAGGCGGCGGTGCGTGGGTGTGTGTACTGAAGGAATCAGGTCCATCACCACTGTGTTTTCGACCGGTGGCACCGGCGGTGCAGCTGGCTGCTCGTTGGCTGGCGGCAGCGTCGGTGGCACGAAGACGTCCGGCATAGCCACGTCCCCGCCCTCCCGCTCCCGCATCGGGTGATCGTCGCCGGCTCCTCCGGTCGTCGCCACGAACTCAGGAGGAGGCGGCGCGGTGTTCAGGGGCGCCACGACCAGCGTCTCCTGGCGGTGTACGGCCTCCGCGAGCCCCTCCCTCTCCGCAGTTTGGGCTTCTTCCTGCGCTAGCGCTCTCTCAGCATACACCGTGGCCTTGTCCGCCTGCTCCTTGGCTAGGCGGTCAGCCTCTTCCTCACGCGCCTCCCGCGCGTTCCGCTCTGTCGCCTCCCGGAGGTCGGCGGCCGGGTTGATCCGCTGGCTGGTCGAGGAGGTCGCCCCCGACCTGAGGACCAAGGCGGCGCTCGATTTCTCGAGGGTTAGCGGGGCCCTGAAATAAGAAAATAAGTCAGAAGGCTTTCACGCCAGACTGGCAAGAAGACGGGAAACATGGAGAAGATACTTACGCCGACACCATGACGGGCACCTTCGGTTGCCTCTGATACTTGGCCACCTTGGCCGCGGCTTCTTTCCGCCTGGTCGCTGCGGCCGAGTTCTTGGGCTTCTTCGGGGCGCTGCCAAACAGGGCAGCACCCTGCTTCCGCTTGCACTTGCTGCCGCGGGCGGGCGGCCCAGAAGAGGGGCCGGCGCCGGTAGTAGTAGAGCTCCGGGTGGGGCGCGGTTCGTCTTCGTCGTCGTCGTCGGGCCAAGTCCCCACTCCGCCGCCTTTCTCGGAGCCGCCTGCTCCGCCGTCGCCTGTTGCTCGTCCGCCCCCAAGTCGGGGTCGTCCAGGTCACTCACCGCCATGTCCGGCTGGAGGTCATCGCCCGGCCCCAGGAGGGCGGCCGTCGCTTTGGACATGTAAATCTGCGACCAGAAAGGAGTTGCATCACGACAAAAACGAGGCTGAAGAAAACAGATCAAAGGACAAGATGAAGAAGCTTACGGCAGGCGGCGGATTGTGGTGGGAGCACGGCCGCTTCCCATACCGCCACTCTTCCTCCGACACCTTGAGGTCGGAGATCTCATTCACCATCCGTGCAACCTCGGCAGGCGGCATCCCTTTCGTGCACAGCCGGCACGGATCGCGGTGCTCGCCCATCCGGAAGATCGGATGAGGGCGGCTCTGGAGCGGGAGGACCCGATGCTCAACGAAGGCAACAAGGAGGTCGGAGGCGTTGAGGCCCTCCGACTCCTGGAGCACTCGGAGTCAGCCAATGGCGGACACCGCGTCTGTCGACACCGGCTTCGGTTTGTACCCCCAGGTGGGCCGATTCCCGGGGGGCAGCCTCGTAGGCCGGCAAGTTGAGGAAGTCGGCAACCGAATCTACGTTCTCGACGTAGAAGTAGGACTCCTGCCACATCTTCACCGACTGCGCCAGCTTGATGACGGGGAAGGCGTTCCGCTTCGCCGGTTGGCGCATGGCGATGAAGCCGCCGAACTCGGCCGCCATCTCCCTGGCGGAGGCGCCGAGCTTCCCATAGAAGAACGCTCCCCATAGCTTGAGTGTGGGGAGGACGCCAATGTAGCCCTCGCACGCCGTGACGAAAGCGGAGAGTAGAGTCACGACGTTGGGCGTGAGGTGGTGAGGCTGGAGATGGTAGAAGTCAAGGAAAGAGCGGAAGAAGCCGCTCATAGGAAGGCCGAAGCCGCGGAGGAAGTGCAAGCGGAAGACGACCCGCTCGTCTCCCCGCGGCGCCGGCGAGATATCCTCCTCCGGCGGCACCCGCGCCTTGACGAAGGCCGCGCTGGGCATCGGCGCGTGTCGCGGAGGAAGGAAATGTGATCCTCGATCACTGTCGACCCGTCCCAGTCGCGGCCCTTCTCGCGCGCCATGGCCTCCGGCAGGCTGCATGAGGAGGAGGAATGCGTCGGCGACGAACGACGGCGGCAGCACCGCGGCAGCGCAGAGCAGCAGCAACGGCGGTGGGGGAGGGAGCAGAGGAAGAAGAAGAGTGGGAGGGGGCGCGCAAGCTTTGTCGCACCCCTCCCATCCCCCTACTTATAGCCCTCGGGCTACGAAGCCGAGGGGGCGGGGCGTGGGTCGTGGGATTAACTGCACCCACGACCCCACGTCCCCCATTTATCACGCGCATTCACCACGCCGCAAACGGTTGTGGGAATGGCAACCACTCCCCTCGGCACAGCGGATCCACCCGGTTGCCGAGGCGCGGTAGTGGCGGGCCCGGCCCATTGTCACGTCCCATCAGGGGCATGGGGTGGCAAGCTGGCTGGGCTGGCGTGTGCCACGTGGCGCGTCTGTGGCGGGCAGCGGCCCGGGAAGCTTAGCAGGCACGCCACCTGTTTCCTGCCTTGAAGTTCGAAATCGACCACATAGCTCCGCCTGGGCGAGGCCGGCTTCAGCAGTCGGCTAGCCGCAAGACGGATCGACGTTCTCCCGGAGACCGGTGAGAGGGGAAGTCGCTGAGACTTCACGGCCCCTCGACCACAACGCCTCGCCGGCTTTGGGGACTATTGTCGGAGTAATGGGCCATGGGTAGGCTCACCCGAGTCCCAGAATTTATCAAGACTTTGGGCCAGCTCCGCCTAGCTGGGCCCCAAGCTGATGCTCCACCCTCTCAGGGCCGGCTGGCCCAATGGCCGGCTACCAGAGGGTGGCCAACCTAAGCCTACGATGCTACGAGTGGCCGGCTCCTGCCGGTCAGCCTCCAGGAAGGACGGCATCAGGCAGGCGGCCACCCAGCGGCCTCGGTGCGGCCGAGCCCCCATCAAGAGTACAAGCCAGAGCATGGCTACAACGGAGCACTTCGTCCCCGACGTACGGGATAGGCATGGCTACAGTGCTCCGTACAGACAGAGATCTCCATGCGGCGGGGCACTGTGCCATGTCTCCCCTGACGTCACTCTAAGCAGGCGGAACCCTGTTCCCCACGACGGCCTGTCGATACGGCCTACCAGCCGCAGGCCCTATCCGGCAGTGACACCGCCGAAGACGGCAGGCGTCCGATCAGTCGGGCTTGGGAAGGGCCGGCCTCCAGCAGGTGGCCGTCCCTTGCCCCGAGGCAAGCACGCCATTAAGCTGATGAGACCAGGTGTGGCTACAGTAACCTCCCGCCAGCCGGTGGGACTGTAGGCACGCTAAGATGACCAAGCCCTCATCACAGACAACACGACTATAGTAAGCAGCCACCAACCAGCCGGCAGGGCCCACCAGGCGGCGGGCCCCAGTAGTCGGTGAAGAAGCCGGAGGCTGGAGACACTGACAGACGGGCCCCAGCAGCCGACCGGATTACCATTGTACCCCTGGGGGGCAGGCCTATATAAGCCCCCCAGGCCACCCATGCAAAGGGTTCCGATCCTGATAGAACTAGCCAGTTACCTAGGGCAGGGAAGGGCTAGCCTTGCCTTCTCCTACCTCTAGACCCAGCTCAAGGAGCACCTTGTATCACTAGTGCCTTAGTGATCATGCGGAGACCCCGCAGAGCAAGAGTAGGGGTATTATCTCCACAGAGAGCCCCCAACACAGGTAAAGTTAGTCGATTGTGCGTGCCTCGCCTTATCACGCTTCGAGGCACGTGACGTTCTACTCGCTCCCACCATGATAAGCCATCCTTTGGCATATGTCGCACCCAACCCCCGACACGGTGCCTAGGAGGCTCTTAGGCACGCCTAGGCGCTAGGCAATGGCCAAATGCCTCGCCTAGGGCACAAATAGATGTCCAGGCAGGGCAAGCAAGGAATTGCCTACCCAAGCAAGAAATCATGCCACATACTGCACTGATATGCCAAATGGATTATATTCCAATGGCAGTAGACGGTAATTAACTTATTTATATGTCCTAAACTAATATCAACACCCATAAAATAATCACAACTACACTACGAGTAAAAACTATAATACCGCCTAGGCCGTGCCTAGGGCGCTTAGGCACCGCCTAGGCACTAGGCGAAGGCCAACCGCCTCGCTTACGCCTACCGATTTTTCCATCCTTACAAATACCCAAGAGCTACTAGGTATGTCAGCAAGGTAAATGTCTATAACATATGCAACAAGTGTACCTTTGCCCAAAGAAGCATTTCCAGCCTTCTTGCCATGCTCTGCAAGCCACTTGCTACAGCTCCTCTTCCAGTGACCGGTCTCCTTGCAGTGATAGAAAACGGTCTTTGAGTCCGGTCCAGACTTCGGCGCTGTTGCAGAGGTTACCGTATCCGTGCCCTTTGCCTTAGCCTTTTTTTGGACCAACTCTTCTTGAACTTAGCTGATTTCTGCACCATCAACACTTGATGCGTACCTTTCTTAATATCCTGCTCTTCCACTTTGAGCATCCCATGCAATTTAGTGAGCTTCTTATCCATGCCATGCATATGATAGTTCAAGATGAACGTCCCATAGCTGGGCGGAAGAGAACCTAGAACAACATCAGTAGCCAGCTCATCCAAGAGCGAGAAGCCCAAATGATCCAAAGCTTGCACATATCCGATCATCTTGATCACATGTGGGCTCAGTGCATCACCTTCCTTCAGATTGCAATCCATCAAGCATCGCCAGAGTTGAACCTTTTGGTCCCAGCCTGTGTCTGAAAAATGCTCTTGAGACTCTCGATCATATCGTAAGCTACAACATTTTTGAAATGTTGTTGCAAATCGGGCTCCATACAAGCCAGCATCAGACAGCTGATCTCTGTTGATTCATCAACAAGTTTCTGGTAGGCATTCTTAGTTGTGGCATTAGCATTATCGGCGGGTTCCTCTGGAAGTGGATCCTCTAGAACATGCTCCTTTTAATCATGCTTGAGAACAATTCTCAGATTTCTATACCAGGTGGTAAAGTTTGTTCCATTCAGTTTATCCATTTCCAGAATTGATTTCAATGCAAAGTTGGGTTGAGCAGGTGGTGCCATTGATCTACAACAGAAAATATGCAATCACTAAGCAATGTGTTTATGTAGAGTAATTCAAGCCTAAACAAAAATACTCCCACTCGAGTCAGCATCCCTGTGCAATCTCTCAGTGATACAAGATCCCGCTAGCGCATGCGACTAGTGAGCTTTAGCGTCACTGCTAGCCAACATATCTATCCGGTAAGCAACTCCTTGCTAATCGTATCTCTATACGACTCCTATCAGTCGGGAAGGTATCTTATACCCCGGATCCCAACCTTCTTTGCCACAAGGCCCAAAACCATTTTGATAGCCTTGTCAAGTTAACCTGGTGCAGTGCATGTCCGTGTCCGACACGAACCCTTCAGTTCAAGGACACCTAGCAGCACCCCAATTTTATGAACCCACTACTAGACGTACTTGACTTGCGAAGGTGCAACATCGGGGATGGCAATTCACTTGATATTCAAGAGGGATCTTTCTACCATTCTGTCTGATTTTGGGTTCCGGCAGACCCTTGAGGTTCAAACATTGGGGTGCGCGTGGAGATTCAACCCCCTACCGATTCGCTCCTCACCGAACCACTGGGACCTAAACTACCAAACTGAACAACACAAGCGACACAAGATTTATACTGGTTCAGGCCACCATTGTGGTGTAATACCCTACTCCAGTGTGTGGTGTGGTGGATTGCCTCTTGGGCTGATGATGAACAATACAAGGAAGAACAGCCTCGCGGTCATTCTTGGTTGGTGCTACTTAGTTACGGCTCTTGGGTTCTTGATCGAGTCTAGCTGCCTCTACCCCACAGGATGGCTAGTCCTATTTATAGGCAAAGGCCACAGGCCTCTTCCCAAATATTGGCGGGAAGGCGCTGACAATTAGCCATTTGAAGGGAACAACGGGTACACTTATCCTGACTAAAGTTGGTCCTCGCTTGTCAAAGGCTCTGGTAGTGACGCCGGCTTGGGCTCGACAATGACTTCCTTCCGGCCGTTGGGCTGGTCTTGGTCTTGTTGCACCGAAATAGACACCTTTGTCCGATGCTCTCGCCTGCGCTTGCCCCCTTTGCACCAAAGAGGAAAGGAGGACACGTCGCGGGCTGGTGCCCGACTGGCGCCCTTGGTCGTCATGGCTTGCGTCATGGGCACCTCATGAGGTACCCCACCTTGAACTCTCCGCCTCCTCATGAGCCAGCCTAGCGAGGCCATGCCTAAGGAAGCTCCTTGTCGTCCGCCCCGCGAGGCTTGGCCCCTCGCGAGGGTCTTGAGCTTGTGTTGATGAAGATGGGTTGCGCTGGTCCTCCTTCGAGCCACGCCGCGGGAGCAAGTCAGGGACCCTCGTTCCCAGGCTGGCAGTGGCCAGGGCAGCCTCGTTGTCAGGCAGCAGTGTCCCAGCAACACTGGCGTGTCGAGCAAAACATAGCCGGGCTTGTCAGAGACAGCAGTGCTCAGGACCATGTCGCCAATGGATGCAGGTCAGCTTGCGTGCCCAGGCAGCCTTGCTCATGAAGGCAAGGCATGAAAGCAACCCAGCGTGCAGCATGCTCGCAAAATCCCGACATGCAAGCAAACCAGTGCCAGCAAAGGCTGTTGGTTGACGACGAGCGTTCCAACTGACAGAAACTGCGTTCGAGACCAGCATCTGCCATCGAACCTCAAGGTCGCGAACCCGAATCCGACATTTAGCGCGCCCGGTAAAGTCGCGGAGTTTGCCTTCCATCGTCCCGTTCTTCCCCGACCACGCATCCATGTCTGACGCTCGTCGGGCTCGCGCCGAGCACCGAGCCGCCCTCGCTTCCCATATCGCCCGAGGCGTCTCCGTCGCGGCGCCCTCGTCATTCCGTCACCCCCGTCCGCGCCGCCACCGGCCGGCGAAACAACGGCAACAACATCGTTCGGCACCGTCCATGGCGGGACGGCCGCACTGCCACGCCCTCACTCACCCCCGCTGGTTCATCGTCACGCATGCCCCGCGTGGCCATGGAGGCCCAGACTGCGCTCGTCGCGGCAAACGAGCTCCTGCGCTACCACCCCATCAATGACGTATATGAAGAGTGGCTCGATGAGTCGCCGAGCTCGTCCGCGCCGCCAGAGGCGCCCCCGCGCCGTCCTTCTCGCTGCACCGCACCCCACCCTGCGCGGGCAATGAAGCTCTTGGGGCGCCTCAGCCGCCTCCTCCTCAGAAAGCGCCACAGCCCCAAAGCGGCGGCCTGGCGGAACCCACTCCGTCAGCGCCCGGTAGCAACAAAGCGAGCTGCCAAGAAGTCCCTCGCCCTCGAAGCTGCTTGGCGCTCCTGCTCCGGCTGCGTTAAGACCCTCCGCTGCCCCGGCCCCGGCGCATGTGGGGCGCCTGGGACCAAGCTCACCATCGCCCAAGGCCCCCTGTGGCCATGGCGGGCTGCCGCGCCTTCACCCCCGAGCTGCACAGCATCGCGTGGCCCAGCAAGTTCAAGCCAGACCTACCTCCTCGCTACGATGGCACGGCTGACCCTGCGGAGTCCCTCCAACTCTACGAGTTGGGCATCGAGGCCGCCAACGGGGACGAAAAGGTCATGGCGAACTAGTTTCCCATGGCACTCAAGGACGGAGCTCGCACCTAGCTCCTGAATCTGGTCCCAGGCACGATCTCCTCCTGGGGCGAGATGCGCACCCGCTTCATCGCCAACTTCCAGGGTACTCGTGACCGGCCACCCGCCATGAGCGACATGCGCCGTATCAAGCAGCAACTAGGGGAAACCCTGCGAAGTACATCGGCGCTTCAACAGCGTGCCTCAAGATCCCGGGAGTAGTGAGAGGAGGCCATCATCTTAGCCTTCTCCGGCGGTGTCTTGTGATGTCAAGATGAAGGAGGGCTGGCGATGCATGAGACCTATGCACCTCCTTGGAGCTGTTCAACTTGGCGACCAAGTGCGCCAGGGCGAGAAGGCGCCTCTCCGTCCTCGAGCTGCCTCCCTTGGACCACGAAGAGAAAAGCCCAAGGCCAGGGCGTGAAGCGCAAGGGGGCTGCCGTACTCGCAGCCGAGCAGGACACCAAGCAGGCGGAGATCAGCTGAATCCTCCAAGAGGCGGTCGATGCTGCGTGTACCATGACCTCCACACCTAACACCAATGAGTGCCAAGAGCTCCGGGCGTGCGTGAGGAAGGGTCGGCGGGGCGTCCCGACCGCAACAACCGGAGGCTCTGACCGAGAAGGAGGAAGGAATCCGGGATGTTGGGAAGACCCGCCACGCCAAGGGTGGCGCGACCAGCCTCGCGAGATCGCTGGCGAGACCCGCCTCGCGAGATCGCCCGCAAGGGAGCGAGCCTCCCTCGCTGCTGCCACAGCCAAGGAGAAATGAAGACAAATCATCGGGGCGAGGGGCTGGGGGCTTCCAGGAACCGCAGCGCAATCGCTGCATCTGGGCGGAGCTCAAGCCCGAGCCTCTCGGCGCATCTTCAAGCGGTTGCCCATGAAGTAAATGCAGTCCTCCCAAGCTCGAGGCTACGCCCTCTCGGTGGTGGCATGCGCCATCACATTCAGCTCAGCGGATCAAGCTGAAGTGTGCGGCCACGGCGGAGTCCTCCCGATGCTTTGTTCCCCAATCATCGACAGCGTGCTAGTCACCAAGACCCTCATCGGCCGGCGGGCAGGGCTCGCGTCTGTCCGTGGAAGCGTTCAACAATCTTCAAGTGCCCTCTGATCGACTTGACCAACCAAGCCATTCTCGGAGTCACAGCGGCTCCACGGTCCCGATAGGGCAGGTCCGCCTTCTGCCACCTTCGGGCACGCGACAACTTCACCACACCGAGGCTCGCCGACTTGATGTCGCCCACATTACTGCCGTACCGCGCCATCCTCGGTACCGGTGCTGGCCAAGTTCATGGCCGTAACCCACCATGGCTACAACGTCCTCAAGATGCCAGGAAGCGGCGGGGTCATCACGGTGCCCTGCGAAGAGAGGGACGCAGTGTGCTCCCTGGAGAGAGCCTTTCAGGCCGCGTCGTTGGAAGACCCGGACCGCGGAGGCAGGAGGCTTCCCGAGGCCGACCCCAAGAAGAAGAAGACAACGACCGGCCCGGCCCCTCAGGAGGCAGGCCCCTCTGGGCCCGCGCCTGCTCAGGGGGAGCCTCCCTCCATCGCATAGGGAGGCGCGCCCGGCGCCCTCCTCAGGCAGGGCTTGGGGGCTCTCCCCTGGAGGGCCACCGACCTCACCGAGGTCACGAGGGAGGCGCTTGGGCACCACGTGGAGGCGTGCTTCGAAGCACGTTTGCCTTAAGAAGGAGCAAGGCAAGGAGGGCCAAACCCTCGGGAGTTCGTCAGCCAAGGCCATTCGGGAATTCTGAGGAATCAAGGGTCATGAGGAGGCGGCCGCCTGCCATGCCGTGGCCCCTACTGAGGCGAGGATGGTGGGCTGCTTGGCGTCTGCATCGACATACGGGGGCTCAACCGAGGCAGCGTCTCAAGCGCCTCTGGCCCTCGCGAGGCCCGCCCACAGCTACATGCGCATGCCCTTGACTTGCCAAGCAGGCTGCTTGCGCTTCCGGCGTCTCATGAGGGGCCATCTGGAGGCTCAAGAGATCGCGTGCGCAGCCACAGCGGAGATGGAGATGGCCAGCGAGAGCCACCAGCGCCTCCCGGGCCTCCGAGCCCGGGGGCACAGGGGCTCGTGAGATCGCTCGCAGCCCACGAGTCTGCTACACCAACACCCCTTCGTCTCCAGCATCATCAGGTGACATCTTTCAAGTTTTCATTTCCAGCTGGGAGCGCCCTCAGGGCCGCATTATTCCCAGGCCGCGTGGGTCCGCCCCTGTGGCACGTATCCTCTTTTATTTTCATGTCCTTAGCTTACCTTGTTGGGGGCGCCCCTCGGGCTGCATCATCCCCAAGCCACTCAGGCCAGTCCCAGCGACTTGTATCCTTCTTGCGCTTATCTTAGGGCCATGCTTTCAATCCACCATGCTTGTTATTTGGTGCCTTTTTCTCCTAGGTGTCGGAATCTTGCGCGTTAAAGGGGGGTGCTTGAGCATCGCGACTCAGGGCTCCTACCGGCTCTCCGGCCCTCACCCTCTGGTCTTGTCCATGGCATCGCGACCTGGCATGCCAGCGATGGTTCAGACCAGCCCGAGAGCCGGGACCCGAGGACGTAGAGTTTCGTCATCTAACCCAGCTTGCGCGTTAAAGGGGGGGTGCCTGAGCATCGCGACTCAGGGCTCCTACCGGCTCTCCGGCCCTCACCCTCTAGTCTTGTCCATGGCATCGCGACACAGGCGTGCCGGCGGCAGGCTGAGACCAGCCGAGCCGGACCCGAGGGCGAGAGTTTCGTCATCTAACCCAGCTTGCGCGTTAAAGGGGTGCACGAGCATCGTGACTCGGGGCTCCTACCGCCCTCCGGCCCTCACCCTCTGGTCTTGTCCATGGCATCGCGACTGGCATGCCGGCCGGGGTGAGACCAGCCGAGCGGGACCAAGACGTGAAACACCGGCATCGGCCAAATTTGCGGGAACACACTCGAAGATAAGGCCCGAGCCAGCGCAACCCGCCTTGAGGTAGGGCCCGTGAGTCCATGCTTGGCTCACGGGTGCCCAGATACACCTCGTCAAGCCCTACCGTGCCAACCACGTGTTAGGGTGGGGCTGTATCATACTGGGCTCTCCCGGAGGACCCCCTCCCACGCACTGATGGAAGCACCATGCTCCAAGGTTGGTGGCGACCTTGCCGAGGGCGGCTATGCCCGTCTTGATCTGAGCGCTATGCTCAGCGCTGGTGATAAACAAGCGAGGTGGCCTCCGGGCCGCATCAACCTCAGGAGCACAGAGCTCGATTATGCAGCCTTGTCGCAACACCTCCCCTCGAGTGCAGCGAAGGGGTTGGGCACGGGGCTGCGCTGGAGTCACGCCTGAGCGACGCCACTGGCCAGCCCCCCGTCTGGTTCGTCGCGTCCCTCCCCGAGCAGAGCCAAGGTACGAAGGCCGTTTGAGTGTCAAGGGGGACTCCTGAGCATCGCGACTCAGGAGCCTAACTGGTCACGTAGCCCCTCACTCCTTAGTTCTGAAAGGCTAATGGCAGTTGAGGTATGCGTGGGGCCGGGCTCTGCAGACGTAGAACGGCAGATCCACTCGCATCTCACCTCCCTAAGGAGTCACCCCCACATCTCACCTCCCTACTTGCTATTTGAGCGGCAAGGGGGACTCCTGAGCATCGCGACTCAGGAGCCTAACTTGTCACGTAGCCCCTCACTCCTTGGTCCCGTCCTGGTTTCTGGTTGGGGCCAATGGCGGCTGAGGTATGCATGGGGCCAGGCTCTGCCGGCGTAGAACATAAGCAAGTAGGAAGGAACAATGCAAATTTTAGGGAATTCAAAAGCAAATATTACAGTCCATGCTGTTATCGCAGCATCAAACATAAGTTTTAACGCCTCCCGAGGCATGGTACATGTGCTTGAGGAATTAAAAGCGGGGCCAGGGAGCCACGGCGGAGTCACTTGCGGCGTGGGAGAGCTGCTTGTGAGCAGGTTCGCCTTTGTGGAGCGGCAGGGCTAGCAGCTCCGCCGACACAATGCTCAAGGCCGGAACTTCCCAATAGGGCCTCCTTGCGACCCTTCACGGCCGGCGGCGGCAGCGCACGCTCGCCGCTCGTTATGGCTCGGCCGAGTCTGTCGAGGTCGATGTTGGGGTCACGAATATAGATGTGGGTGAAGACCCGCGTCAGCGCTGCAGAAGACAAGACGCGTGCCTCGGCCTCTGCCGTGGGGCCAAGGCCAAGGGTGACGTCATGAAGGGCGCGAACCTGGAAGGGAAGCAGCTTGGCGGGGCCATCCTCCTCGCCGGCCAGTGGGCTCTCAAGGCCGCCGTCATAAAGTGTCTTCAGCGAAGTGCGAGCTTTCTCTTCCATGTCTGCGAAAGCCACGCGATCCTCGGAAAGAACCCGGGCCTTGCCATCCAGCTCAACCTTCCTCACCTCTAGCTCTTGCTCCAGCGTGCCCAGGCGGCCGCGGCGCCTCTTGAGCTTGGCCTCCAGGTCCCTGACGGCCGCCTCGCGAGCCTTCATGCTTTCCTCCTGCTCTTGGCGAAGACGGACCTCCGCGGCAAGCTGGTTCTGCAGGCCCTTCAGCTCGCTCTCCAGCGTCTCACAGCAACCTCGGAAGCTAGCTGCCTCCCCAAGGTCAGAATCGCGGGCAACCTTCATCTCAAAGACGGCCTGCTTCTCCTTGTCGCAAGCCGTCGAGGCCTGGACAAGCGGCGCACGTATCGAAGCATCGGAGCGAATCCAGCCAGAAGCCAGCTCCAAGCGCCCGGCCACTAGACAAGGGTCGACACCCAGAAGGTCCTGCCACAGACGGTCCAGTCCGGCAACGGCGCGATCCAGAACGGTATTCGGGGAAGCAGCAGTCGGTGGAGTAGGAGGAGAAGACGGCAGCGTGATAACAAAGATATCTGGCGGAACCATTTGCGCCACGACGGCGATGGAGGCAGCGTCAAGCAAGGGCACCTCGAAGTCGCTGGGTCAAGGGGGCTGAGCTTCGCCAAAGAGTTTAGCGACCTCGCGAGATGCCGGGTAGGAGAGGCCTGCGCGTCATGGTCACCTTCTTTCTCGGGCAGGGGCACTGTCATGGATGGGACCTCAGGAGCTCCCTTCAGCTTCTTTGCCGCGGGCGCCAGCCTGGCCGGGAGATACAAGCTTCAAGTCTCGGCAACAAAACAATAATCAAGATAGTAATCGAGCACTTACAGGTCGTCGCAAGTGGGCTCAAGCAGCCTCCGGCCGTACTTGAAGCCCGAGAGCCGGCTGCAAGTGTCAGCTTCAAGGAGCTCGGGAGCAGGAGGCGCGCCTGCGGATCGCCTCGGAGCCGGGGCAGACTCGCGGGGGATCAGCCCAGTCCGGTCCTTCTTCGGGATCAGAGGCAGGCTCCCGCCACCCTGCTCATCCTCATCCTCGTCGTCGTCGCTCTGGGGCAGGCGGAGAGTGCAGGACCTGCGCCGAAGGGGAGGAGCCCTTGACTCCGCCTCTCAGTCAACCCCCTCTTCCCGCTCCCCTTCTTCCTCCTCTTCGCTGGAGTCGCCGGAGGACACGTCCACCAGGTCTTCTAGAGCCTCCGCGGGCATGGGCCCGTCCCCGTTGAAGACGGGCATGGACCCCACTACCTGCTCCCAATCCTCGCGAAGGAGCAGGCGTGGGGCGCCCTCGGCCTCGCCACGTCGCCCCCCAACCAAGATTTGGAGGACCCGCAGCCAGATCCTCGTCGGCCAAGACCACGGGGCTCGAGTGAGGCCTCCACGCCAGGCGAATCTTGATGGGCGGAGCGGTGATGCTCCAGGAACTCTCCTCGGCAGCAGCCTTTTGGTCAACCGCCCGTCGCCACGCTAGCCGGCCCCAGATCTGCGTCCATCTTCTCCAACACCAGCTTCGCGCAGGGATCCAGAAGCTCCACTCGGGACCAGTCATCGGAGCTCGCAGGGTGCTCCGTGGGCAGGATCAGCCGAGGGTGGGTGCGCCCAGCATCCACCAAGACCCACTTGCTCCTGAAGCCCTCAATCCTCTTCCCAGGATTCGAAATGGCGATGGAGCCGCCCGTCTGTGAAGCTTCAGAGCGGAGGCAGAAACCACGGGAGGTCCGGAGGGAGAAGTAGTGGCGCAGCAAGGCCACCGAGGGTTTCACCCCTACGTGGGCCTCACAATAGTAGGCGAAGATCGCCAGAAGAAGGACAGAGTTGGGATGGAGGTGCAGAGCTTGAATATTGTAGTGACGGAGGACAGAGAAGAAGAACTCAGAAAAGGGAGGCACCAGGCCGGCGACGATGGCGCTCATGAAGAGCGGATAGAAGGTGCTCCCTCGGCCTTCAGGGATGGAGGAGCCGGCCTTGAACGCCTTCGTCCCGTCGATGCCCTGCGCCGCCGCCATCTGGCGCACTAGGGCAAGGCTCGCCGTTGACACGTTTGGCGGGTCCAAGGCAGGCGAGTACCAAGCTCCGACCGGGGCTTGGCGAGGCGCCATGACTGGCTAGGGTGTGCATGCCGAGTAGATCTTAAGACTTCGGAAGCAGAAAGGAGAGGTGCAAGAAAGGGGATCTGAGCAGCAACTGGAGGAAGTACGGGAGGCAAGGGAGATGCTGCTCCTTTATCGACCCGCGCGGTTGCAGAGGCGCCCACGTCCCATCAACCGCCACGCGGCGCCCAAGGCCGCAGGCTATTAGGGCCCGCGACGCTTCGAACTTGCCCTTTCGCCTCTCTGCTCGGCCAAGTTCGGGCGCGTCGTGGGCCCGGGGGCTACTGTCGGTGTTCTGGGAACGGGGGTCCCCAGACTTGCCTGCCTGCGGCCAGTGGCGTGGCTCGATGGAGGCCCAGCGTAGCCCATCTTCATCAACACAAGCTCAAGACCCTCGCGAGGGGCCAAGCCTCGCGGGGCGGACGACAAGGAGCTTCCACAGGCACGGCCTCGTCAGGCTGGCTCATGAGGAGGCGGAGAGTTCAAGGCGGGGTACCTCGTGAGGTGCCCATAACGCAAGCCATGACGACCAAGGGCGCCAGGCGGGCGCCAGCCTGCGCAGTGTCCTCCTTTCCTCTTTGGTGCAAAGGGGGCAAGAACAGGCGAGAGCATCGGACAAAGGCGTGCATTTCGGTGCAACAAGACCAAGACTAGCCCAATGGCTGGAAGGAAGTCATTGTGGAGCCCAAGCCAGCGTCACCACCAGAGCCTTTGACACGCGAGGACCAACTTTAGTCAGGATAAGTGTACCCGCTGTTCCCCTTCAAAATGGCCAACTGTTGGCGCCCTTCCTGCTCAATATTTGGGAAGAGGCCCAGGGCCTTTGCCTATAAATAGGACTAGCCACCTCAGGGGTAGAGGCAGCTAGACCTGATCAAGAACCCAAGAGCCAGAACCAAGTAGCACCAACCAAGAACAAACCCTCGCGAGGCTGTTCTTCCTTGTATTGTTCATCATCAGCCCAAGAGGCAATCCACCACACCACACACTGGAGTAGGGTATTACACCACAATGGTGGCCTGAACCAGTATAAATCTTGTGTCTCGTGTGTTGTTCAGTTTGGTAGTTTAGGTCCCAGCGGTTCGGTGAGGAGCGAGTTGGTAGGGGGTTGAATCTCCACGCGCACCCCAGTGTTCGAACCTCAAGGGTCTCCCGGAACCCGAAATCCGACAGGGCCCATGGCGCGCCCGAGCTTGGCCGAGCAGAGAGGCGAAAGGGCAAGTGCGAAGCATCACGGGCCCTAACAGCCTGCGGCCTTGGGTGCCTCGTGGCGGTCGATTGGTTGGGGGTGGCTCTGCTTCTCCACAACGCCTTGGTAACCGCACTGATTCGACAAGTCCCTGCATGCAAAGCGGGTCATGATTACCTGCAATTGTGGAGGTCAACGGTTGACCTTCGCCGGCTATAAGTACGGAACGGCGTGCGCCCTTCCAGCCTATCCCTTCTTGCTTCTCCTTCTTCTCCATGGCTCCACCAAGGAAGTTTTCGGCCGCAGAGAAAGGGAAAGCACGCCAGGTCGAGTCTTCCTCTCCCCCGCCCAAGCGTGGTCGTGGTCGTCCTCGCAAGCATCCTGTGGCCTCCACGGCGGTCCCCCGCGGTCGCGGAGGTGGCTCTCCGCGCGGCGATGAGCGGCTGGCTATGGCCGGTGGGCGGGCTCCGGCCGCGCGTCCCCCGAGGCAGCGCCTTCATTCTCTAGAGGTGCTGCCGGAGTTCATTGTGTGGGTGGTGGAGCCGACCGGGACCCGGCTTCAGCTCCCTCGCTTTCTCCTGGGTGAGCTCCCGGCTGGCGCCTTGGGTGGCCTCTGGCTCCAGGCAGATGGCTGCTGCAGCCGGGCCTCGTGGGCCATTGGAGGTCTCCGCCGCAGGAACTCCGCCCCGACCTGGCTGGCAGACATTTGCTCATGTGCGGTCTTCGCCGCCAGTGCTCTCTGCACTTCAAGTTCGACGGCGACGCCACCCTCTACGTGAGGGTGTTTGGGGAAGATGGTCGCCGCGCGGGGTGCTGCCCTGAAGACGACGACCGTGGCCGGGGACTCGGCCCCAGCGAGGACGGAGAGGGCAGCGCGTGGGCGGTTGGCGACGCCCGTGACTCCTTAAGCTTCACCAGCTCTTCTTTGGGTAGCGAGCCTTCTAGCAGCAGCCGCGGCCAGCCACCGCGCCTGCTTGGAGGGTGGCAGCGGGTGCTCGCCATCGCGCCCCGGTGAAGCGCGAGAGGGAGTCCACCTGAGCTCCGGAGGCGGCTCGAGTCTTCCAAGAGGTCCGGCGCGGGGCGTGCTTTGCCCGCTTTTGTTCTTTCCTTTCCTTTCTCCTGCGCAAAAAGACAACAATGTGTGGCCCTGTGGGGGCGCGTTTGGGTTAATGTTGTTAATCACCGTACTGTTTTTGTTATCTAGATGCTGTTCCTTTCTGTCGTGTGCCCAATTCGTATGTAATCCCTAGCTTCAGCCGCGGGGCGACCGGCCCAGGCCCTGTATTCGCGTCATGATGCCCGTGAGGCATGGTCCGGAGGGATGCTCAGGTAGTGGACCCGGGCCGTGAGAACTTGAGTGATAAGGGCAGCAACGCTCCCGAGGGCTCCCGGGGCTTCCGCCTCGCAAGCCCCCGTGTCAGAGAAATCGAGGCAGGAGAGCAGAAAAAGTCGAAGAACCACAGGCAAAAAGGCGGCGATGGTTTCGATAAAAACTCCAAATGGGAATGAACTAGCCAACTGCAGAAAGAAAATAAAAAAGCCGCGTCCGGCACCTAGTCTAGTCTTCGACGTCTTCTCACCAGTGCGGAGCTAAGTGCTGCCACTGGGCGTGGAGGGAGAGCCCAGGCCCGAGGCCGGCACCCTGAGACTCGGGCGTGTACAGCCCCAACTCATTATTACGTGAGAGTGTCACGGGCGGCGAGCTTCACAGGCGTTGGCCTTCTTCACAGGCTCCGGGCCTTTCTTCGGGGAAGCAAGCTTCACAGGCATTGGCCCTCTTCACAGGCTCCGAGCCCTTTCCAAAACGCGACAGCTTCACAGGCTCCGGGCCCTTTCCAAAACGCGACAGCTTCACAGGCATTCGCCTTCTTCACAGGCTCTGGGCCTTTTCTGAAAGATGAGCTTCACAGGCATTTGCCTTCTTCACAGGCTCTGGGCCTTCTCCAAAAGATGAGCTTCATAGGCATTTGCCTTCTTCACAGGCTCTGGGCCTTCTCCAAAAGATGAGCTTCACAGGCATTTGCCTTCTTCACAGGCTCTGGGCCTTCTCCAAAAGATGAGCTTCACAGGCATTTGCCTTCTTCACAGGCTCTGGGCCTTCTCCAAAAGATGAGATTCACAGGCATTTGCCTTCTTCACAGGCTCTGGGCCTTTTCAGGGATAAAACCTCCGGAGGTGCTGGATATTCCACGCATTCTGTACGGGTACTCCCTCCTGAGTCTCCAAGTGCACGGAGCCGGGCCTGGAAACATGAACAACCTTGAACGGGCCCTCCCACATAGGAGAGAGCTTATGCAGTCCCTCCCTAGAGAGGACCCGTCAGAGCACGAGGTCCCCTACCTCAAGAATTCTGGGGCGGATGTTGCGGCAGAGGTATCGCCGGAGTGCCTGCTGGTACCTTGTCGCTCGCAGCGTAGCTTTTCGACGACGCTCCTCCCCCAGCACGAGGTCCGTCCCCCGCATGGCGTCCTGCAGCGTCTCATCGAACGCCAGGACCCGCGGGGATCGACGCCTCACCTCGTGAGGGAGAACCGCTTCAGCTCCGTAGACCAGGAAGAAGGGGGTCTCCCCAGTCGGCTTGGTTGCGGTCGTGCGGATGGACCACAGCACGGACTGAAGCTCGTCATACCAGCCTCTGCCGCAGGCCTCTAGTTTCTTCTTGAAGGTCCTGGTCTTGAGGCCCCTCAGGACTTCTGCGTTGGCCCGTTTGGCCTGGCCGTTGCTTCGGGGGTACGCCACCCGGCGTAGTATATTCAAGGCCCCAAGGTTAGCACCATATGTTTTGAAAAGGTTACTGGTGAACTGCGAACCGTTGTCAGTGATGATGCGGTTCGGCACTCCAAACCTGCTCACGATGCCCTTGATGAACTTGACCGCAGAGCCAGCAGGGATGGTGCGGACGGCCTCGACTTCGGCCCACTTGGTGAACTTGTCCACGACGACGTAGAGGTAGCGATAGCCCCCTGGCGCCCAAGGAAAAGGGCCTAGGATGTCCAGCCCCCAGACCGCGAATGGCCACGTGAGGGGTATGGTTTGCAGACCTCCTGCCGGCTGATGGATCTGCTTGGCAAGGAATTGGCAGGCCTCGCAAGCCTTAACAAGTTCAACAGCGTCACTGAGCGCAGTGGGCCAATAGAAACGGCTGCGGAATGCCTTGCCGACGAGGGCCCGCGACGACGTATGATGCCCACAGTCTCCATTGTGTATATCTGCCAGTAGTTCCTTCCCTTGCTCCCTGGTGATGCAACGCAGGGCCACATTGTTCGGTCGTTTCTGGTAGAGCTCTCCATCCATGATGCAGTACGCCGTGGCTTGCCGCGCCACACGCTCTGCCTCCTCCTCCTTCTCCGGCAAGGTCCCTTGCATTAAGTAGCTCCTGAGCTGTGTGATCCAGCACCCCTCCTGAGGCTCCATCGCCAGGAGCAGGCGTGCTCCTGTGGCCGGGCCACAGGCTGGGGCTCCCGAGGTAGGTGGCTGAGGAAGCTCCACCCGAGGCTGTGCTGTGCTCGACAATGGTGGCACGGCCGAAGGCTTGAAGAGTCGTTCCTCAAAGACGCCCGGCTCCTGGGGCAACCGCCTAGATGCCCGTTTGGCGATGTCGTCGGCCTCCTGATTAGTGCCGCGGGGCACATACTGCAGCTCCAACCCCCAGAACTGCTTCTCCATCCTGCGGACCTCCGCAAGGTAGGCCTCCATGTGCTCATCTCTTGGCTCGTACACCTTGTTGGAGAAATTGACAAGGAGCTGCGAATCGCCCTTGATAGTAAGATGCTTCACTCCCAGGGCAGCGGCGGCCCTCAGGCCCGCTATCAATCCCTCATACTCTGCTATATTGTTGGAGACCTTCTCGCCTTGCTGGAAACAGAGCTGCACAGCGTAGTAGAGCTTGTCCTGGGTGGGAGATATGAGCACCGCCCCAGCCCCAGCGCCCTTCCTGGAGAATGCTCCGTCGAAGTACATGACCCATCCTTCTGGCACCTCCCTTCCTGGGGAAAGGGATCGATCTCGCCGCCACGAGGCCGGCGATCTCGTCCATTCGCCACGAAATCGCCATGCTGCCCCTTGATGAATCTGGTTGTGCTGAATTCGAGCTGGAATGCTTGCAGTTCAATGTTCCACTCGGCGACCCTTCCGGCTGAGTTAGGGCTCATGAGCACCCTTTCCAAGGGGTACGCCGAGACAACCTTGATCGGATGACCCTGGAAGTAGTGTCGCAGCTTGTGTGAAGCCACCAGCAGCGCGAGGAGGAGCTTCTGCGGCATGGGGTACCGTGCCCTCGCATCCCGTAATACCGTGCTGACAAAGTACACCGGGTGCTTGACGAGGCTTGGGGCGTCGGTGCTGGTGGCGTCCTCCTGAAGCCGTGGTGCCACCTGAGATGGTGGAGCCTCCCGAGGCTGATTGCCTGGGGGAAGGGCCTCTCCCGCCCCTGGTGCGCTCCGCTGCGGCAGATGATCTTCCTCAGCCATGGTGGTGACTTCCGCGAGTCCCTTTTGATCCAACTTTGCCTTGGCGCGGGTGGCTGCTGCGGTCTTGGCCCGACGCTCCTCTTTAACTGCCACCAGAGCTGTGCTAGTAGAGTAGGGAGTGGTGGCGTGGTACAGTACCAAGGGCTCTTGAGGGCGCGGGGCCACCATCACCAGAGGGCTGGTTAGGTATCTCTTGAGATCTTGGAACGCCTTGTCGGCCTCTTCAGTCCATTCAAAAGGCCCCTTTTTCTTCATCAGTTGGAAGAAGGGCAGCGCCCGCTCCCCCAATCGGGAGATGAAGCGCCCTAGCGCCGTCACGCGCCCCGTGAGTTTCTGTATTTCCCTGAGGGTCTTTGGTGGGATCATATCCTCAACTGCCTTGACCTTTTCTGGGTTGGTCTCGATGCCCCGATGGGACACGAGGAAGCCCAAGAGCTTTCCCGAGGGAACTCCAAACACGCATTTCTCCGGGTTGAGCAGCAGGCTTACTGCGTTGAGGCTCACGAAGGTTTCTTCCAGGTCTTGTATCAGGGTCTTGGCCTCGCGAGACTTCACTACGATGTCATCGACGTAAGCCTCCACATTCTTCCCGAGCTGCGGGCCCAAGGTGATGTGCATGAGCCGCTGGAAGGTTGCCCCTGCGTTGCGCAGTCCGAATGGCATGCATGTATAGAAGTACACCCCGCACGGGGTTAGGAAGGCTGTCTTCTCCACATCTTCCACCGCCATCTTGATCTGGTGATACCCGGAGAAGGCATCCAAGAAGCACAACAGGTCACACTCAGCGGTGGAATCGACGATCAGGTCGATGCGAGGGAGCGGGAACGGATCTTGCGGGCATGCTTTGTTGAGGTTGGTGAAGTCGACGCACATGCGTTCCTTTCCTCCCTTCTTCGGCACAACCATGGGGTTGGCCAACCAATCCGGGTATCGGACCTCGCGAATGACCCCCGCGGCTTCTAGCTTGCGGGTCTCTTGGACGATGAAAGCCTGCTTTTCAGTGGACTGCCTCCTCGCCTTCTGCTTCACGGGACACACGTTGGGGCACACGTTGAGGTGGTGCTCGATTACGCCCCGTGGGATCCCTGCCAGCTGATCGGGCTCCCAGGCGAACACCTTCTTGTTTGCACGCAGGAATTTGACCAGGGCCTCCTCCTGCTTAGGCTCGAGGTTGGCGCCTATGGTGAAAGTGGTGCTAGTGGACCCGTCCTCGTCGACAGGTACCTGCTTGGTTTCCGCCTTGTCTTGGGTGAACAACTGCTTCTTCTTGGTCTGCGCAGCCCCCTTGGGCTTGGGGGTTTCTGCGTCGGCGGGCCGCGCCGCCGCCGCCGTCTTGAGGGCGAGCTTGAGTACTCGTAGCGCATCTTCGGTGTCCCCGGGCACAGTGAGGACGCCGTTGCTCCCGGGAATCTTCATGAGGTTGTACCCCGGGTGAGTCGCGGCCATGAATTTGGCCAATGCTAGGTAGCCGAGGATGGCGTTGTAGGGGAGGCCGATGGGGGCGATGTCGAAATCGACCTGCTCCATGCGGAAATTGTCATAGGTGCCGAAGGTTACCGGAAGCCGGATCTGCCCCAAGGAGCTAGCCGACCCGCCTCCGACGCTCGAGAAAGGCCGGCTGGGCTGCAGCCGCTCCCGGGGTATGCAGAGGAGGTTGAAGGCCTCAACTGAGAGCATGTTGAGGCCCGCGCCCCCATCGATGAGGGTCCGGGTGACGGCCACCTGGCAGATGGTGGGCGTGCAGAGCATGGGGAGCGTGCCCGAGCAGGCTGAGTTGGTGGGGTGGTCTTCAGAGTCGATGGTCAGCCTGGCCGACGGCTCCGTCCGGCCTGAGGGAGCCCCCTGCCTCGTGGAGGCGGCGCCGACCCGGCAGACGAATGGCTTGACGTGGCGGCTGGAGGGCGGCGCTTGCGAGCCGCCTAGGAGGGCCGCGACGACCGAGGAAGCCGGCGCGACGGGGTGGGAGAGGGAGGAGCTGCGCGGCTCCTTCCTAGAGGTCACTGGGGAATGCTGCGACAATGCTTGCTGCCCGTTCCCCGCCGGGCCGGTGGCGGTGTTGACAGCGGGTGGCGGGGGACGACGACGGCGCCCGCCGACGGGAGCCGCCTGGGCGACACGGGAAGCAAGGGCGGCTCAGCGCTCGGCGCGAGCTCGACGAGCGTCTGACATGGAGGCGGTGGTCGGGGAAGAACGAGACGACGGAAGGCAATTTCCGGCGCACCCCTATCTGGCGCGCCAAATGTCGGATTTCGGGTTCCGGCAGACCCTTGAGGTTCGAACACTGGGGTGCACGTGGAGATTCAACCCCCTACCGACTCGCTCCTCACCTAACCGCTGGGACCTAAACTACCAAACTGAACAACACAAGAGACACAAGATTTATACTGGTTCAGGCCACCATTGTGGTGTAATACCCTACTCCAGTGTGTGGTGTGGTGGACTGCCTCTTGGGCTGATGATGAACAATACAAGGAAGAACAGCCTCGCGAGGGTCTGTTCTTGGTTGGTGCTACTTGGTTCTGGCTCTTGGGTTCTTGATCAGGTCTAGCTGCCTCTACCCCTGGGGTGGCTAGTCCTATTTATAGGCAAAGGCCCTGGGCCTCTTCCCAAATATTGAGCGGGAAGGGCGCCAACAATTGGCCATTTTGAAGGGGAACAACGGGTACACTTATACTGACTAAAGTTGGTCCTCGTCTGTCAAAGGCTCTGGTGGTGACGCCGGCTTGGGCTCCACAATGACTTCCTTCCGGCCGTTGGGCTGTTCTTGGTCTTGTTGCACCAAAATGGACACCTTTGTCCCATGCTCTCGCCTGCGCTTGCCCCCTTTTCACCAAAGAGGAAAGGAGGACACTACGCAGGCTGGCGCCCAACTGGCGCCCTTGGTCGTCATGGCTTGCGTCATGGGCACCTCACGAGGTACCCCGCCTTGAACTCTCCACCTCCTCATGAGCCAGCCTGACGAGGCCGTGCCCGAGGAAGCTCCTTGTCGTCCGCCCCGCGAGGCTTGGCCCCTCGCGAGGGTCTTGAGCTTGTGTTGATGAAGATGGGCTGCGCTGGGCCTCCTTCGAGCCACGCCGCAGGCCGCAGGCAGGCAAGTCTGGGGACCCCCGTTCCCAGAACGC
Organism: Aegilops speltoides; assembly: GCA_021437245.1. Lineage (NCBI taxonomy): Eukaryota > Viridiplantae > Streptophyta > Magnoliopsida > Poales > Poaceae > Aegilops > Aegilops speltoides. The sequence goes on along the minus strand of CM038147.1, from coordinate 367,879,726 downwards.
CGACACATTCTAACATGCATAGAAACAAAGAAGCATAACAATCACAAATAAACACATATTGTGAAATAGTATGGCTCCTTCATGGATGTTCTTCTAGGTCGGCTCCGACTCTGATGACCATCTAGGAACTCCATCTTGTTTGTCACGCCGGGACGCCAAGCCACCAACCTGATCTCTATTATCCAACTACTACAACTAGTAATGAATTTTACATAGTGTCGGTGGGAAATGACACCTATGGGATCACTGGAATCCCTTCTACGGTTGCGGGGCGCAGGGATCGTGAGGAGATCAGGACTAACAGACGACACAAGGGGGATTTACCCAGGTTCGGGCCGCAAAGATGCATAAAACCCTACGATCTTTCTTTGGTGGATGTATTAGTGTTCTTGAGCTCTCGAACTAGCTCTAGGTATTGCGAGGTTCGAAAGAGCCGAATCCCTTCTCTGTGTGCCATGGGCCTCCTTTTATAGGCGGAAGAGGCTGCCACAGTGGCACACATGAGGTGGAAAGTGCTACAGTACTACGAGTTTATCGCTAGTATTACAGGACAAGACGCATTTAATGCGAGGCTTAGGTGTCCATTTGCTTTATCGGGGACGGGGGCGAGGCCCGTCCCGTCCGTCGCTGCTCCACCTTGCTTGGACACGCGCCCTGGCCAGCAAAGCATACGGTGCCATGTAGGCAGGCAGGCAACTGAGGTGGCGCGGTGGCGGAGCCTCCACGAAGGATTGCATGCTGCCATGCAGGTGCCTGCCCAGCTGGCTGGGTCGGCAGCTGCATGCGAATGGCGGTGAAGTCTTGGTTGGCGCGGGCCTGGCAGTTGCCCCGCTAGTGCGCTCGGCGAGGGTCTTGCCGGGTGGCCCGAGAAGGGTCTTGCCGTGGCGCGCTGGCTTCCCCGGCAAGGATCTTGTTGGGGGTCTCGCGGGTTTCTTCGGTGAGAATGGTCGTCTTCCTATCCTCATCTGATCTTGTCTATTCTTTGTCTTCACAAAGATCTGCATGCCACCACAGAGGTGCCTCCCGAGCCTTGTCCCAACACGTTTATCGAGCGTTGGGGGTTCAGGGGTGGATCGCCTTGGCCGGCGTGGGCGAGCTGCCCCGGCAAGGGTCTTGCTGGGACTGCTGAGGCTGCCCCGGCAAGGGTCCTTGTCGGGGGAACCTGCTACGCCTATCTGATCTTTGTGGCCTTGGTCCTTGTTGTTGCTTCGTTTGTCCTCGTGCCTTCGGCTTTTCTCCGGCTTACCTTTCCTGCCATGTTATGCGTGGCTATGGCGTGAGGCTCTGACTTCCCGTGCACAAGTAAAGGGTCAAAAGCAGTGCCCCTACTTTTGTACACCGACAGGAGCCGCCGGGCCTGGGTCACACATAAGCACAACACATTGTTGGGCCAGGCCCAGAATGGTGCGCGGGTAGTTGGGGCGGATTTTTACCGCGGCCACTGTTTCGTCCGTTGCGCTTCCCACGACCCGTGTTGAATGCACGGCGTGGGGGTCGTGCGCGTGCATGACGTGGGCATGCTGGCGTCACCTCTCGGTGGACAATAAAGAGGCGGCTTGCGTGTCTCTTTGAGACCGCAGGGCCGCCTCCAATTTACTGCCCTCGCTCGGGAACCGTCGTTCCACGCGTCCCATAGCACCCGCCCCTTGCGCCATGTTCGCTGCGTGCAGAGCGAATGACAGGTGCAGGGTTCATGGGTAGTCGCGCGCATGTGGGTTTATTCCCACGCGCCTTCAATGGAGCGGGGAGGGCGGTCGATGGCCCCGCTCGCTGTCATTTCAAGAGGCCGGATTGGCCGAGAGGGGGCGGCCGAGCCTCGCCCCCGCCCCTTTATAAAGAGGGGAGCGGGAGGGACGGTGCCTCTCAACCTTTCACTATCTGCCTCTCCCCATCCCTGCTTCCTTTCTTCTTCTGTCATGGCAAGGGGGCGCGGCGACGCTTCATCGGTGGCGGCGAGGGTTTTGGCCAGACAGCACATCACTCCCCCCAAGAGCTCGTAGCGGCGGAGCCGGCCACTAGAGGAAGGGGGAGGGGGTGAGGTCGTGGCCACCATGGTGCTCGAGGGAGAGGAGGACGGGGCGGCAGATCCGCCTTGCCCCCTCCAGCAGCCCTTCCTCCGATGAAGGGCCATGCTGGGGACAACCCCTGCGAGTTCTTCGTCAGGCTGCGCCATCCGCCGCGCCGTCGCCTTCGCCTTCCGACCCCATTTGCGTGGGAGATGGAGCTGGATCCGCCGCAGGCCCTGTGGCTGCACATGAGGGGTTGTGGGAACAGTGACACCTGGGATGACCTCGAGTTCCCCGCCCCTCACGTCATGTATCTTCACCGAGGGTGGAAGACCTTCGCTCGCCTCCATAGCCCGACGGACGGGCTCGCTCTCCATTTCAAACTAATGGAGGGTGGCCTCCTCTCCGTCAAGATCTTCGCCGGACCCGTGTGAGTTGCTGCTTGGAGAGCTCCTCTGACAATGAAGATTCCTTCTCAAGCGAGAGTGGCGAGGAAGACAACGGTAGCGACGACGAGGGCAGTGGGCGCCAGGATGACGGGTCCGACTAGGTGTCGGGCGCCGCTCCGAGCGGCACCGGCGACCCCATCATCCGTGTCGCCGGCTCCTTGAACTTCTCAGGGTCGTCCCCTTGGGCGGCCGGCGTAGGGAGGCTGCGGAAGAGGAAGAGGACGAGCGGGAAGGCCGTCAAGTCGGAGTACGCGGGCACCGATGCCTTCGTCGCGTGTTGGCGTCCTGCCGCCTCGTCTTCGAGCTCTGTCTCCACCGCCGCCATTACCATCCAGCACTTGGACGGCCACTGAGATGCTCTCTTGCTGTCTTCCGCCACTCGTAGCTCGCCTAGGTGCCCCTTTTGCCCTTCTGCTTTCTTGTTCCATTTCCCGAGGAGAGGGACAAGAAAGGGATTACGGGCACCTTATATCTTTTTAGTCTTGTAAGCCTTCGGGCCTTTGTTAGCTTTAGAACTTGTAATCCCCTTGTTCATGTTTTTCATTTTGTATGAACTGTACCTGTACGGGATATTTTTTAATGAAAAAGGGATGTTTGCCGGGATTTTCGTTCGCGGGAGGAACCCACAGCAAGGGGTGAACCCTTGCCATCTTCAAGATAAACGTTTTTTTCGACAACAGGCGTTGCCATTCCCCCACCTTGCTCAACCTTTCTCACGCTCTTGGCGGAGGCAGGGATGAGGTGGGCTTAGGCTCCCCGTTCTCCTTCTTTGCTACCGCGGCTACGACCAAATTCGGACCCAAGGGGTAATCCTTGGTTACCGACAAGAGGGAGCACAACAGTTTAGAGATAGAACGGGGTTTCACCTATCCCAGTCCATAATGAAATGCACGATAGAGGATAAAATGACTTATCTGGATCTGCAGCCCCCGGCGACCTTGGCCTGCCGCGAAGGGACCCTTGTTCTTGCAGCCCCCGGCAACTCTGGCTTGCCGGGGTCCTGGCGCCGGTCCGTTCCCTTTGTCCCAAAACAGCTCGGTAAGAATACCAACGTGCCCTGTGAACCAAAGAAGACAGAGAGGAATAGAGAGACGCGCACTCGACCTCTAAGCTAGGGGTTAGACGCCGCTAAGCACTATCAACCCTAACCAAGGAAGAGACTTAATCTAGCATGCATGCTATAACTTAGGGTGCCAGCGCTTCGTTTATTTATGCTCAGGGTCTGTGCCTGGCTTTGTACCAAGGGTTACATGCCTTGCCGGCAAGGCTTGTACAAAAGGGTGGCTTGCCGGGAGGCCCGACAGCCGCGCCTTATGGGTAAAACTTGCGAAGATGCTCGATGTTCCAGGAGTTGCTCACTGGAATGGCATCTTTGGTCTCCAGTCGGACTGCGCCAGGCCTGGTGACTCGTGTTACCCGATAAGGACCTTCCCACTTTTGCGTCAACTTGTTGGAATTCTTGGCTGACTGGACATGCCGAAGAACAAGGTCGCCTTCCTCAAAGCTCCGGGCATGAACCTTGCGGCTATGGTAGCGGCGCAAGGCTTGCTGGTAGTGTGCTGCTCTCACAGCCACTCGGAGACGATCTTCCTCAAGGAGCGTCGCGTCATCTTGCCGCAACTGCTCTTGCTCAAGCTCATTATAAGTGAGAACTTGAGGTGACCCATATATGAGTTCCATGGGGAGAACTACTTCTGCCCCGTAAACCAGGGAAAAGGGTGTCTGGTCGGTGGCTTGATTTGGCGTTGTTCTGATCGACCAAAGAACCGCCAACAATTCATCAATGCAGTGCCTTCCACTCTTGCTCAGTCTGTCAAAAGTTTTCGTCCTTAAGCCTCGCAAGACTTCAACATTTGCTCTCTCTGCTTGGCCGTTGCTCCCTGTGTGTGCCACGGAAGCAAAACAGACCCTGATGCCGAGATCTTCAGTGTATTGCATGAAGGCATGGCTTGTGAACTGTGTGCCGTTGTCGGTGATGATCCTGTTGGGTACCCCGAAACGGCACACTAGCCCCTTGAAAATCTTGATGGCTGACTGCGCTGTCACCTTCCTCAGTGCCTCCACCTCTGGCCCCTTTGTGAACTTTTCGATTGCGACGTACAAGTACCCAAAGCCCCCAACGGCATGGGGGAAAGGGCCCAGTATGTCGAGCCCCCAGATCGAGAAGGGCCAAGAGAGAGGGATGGTTTGAAGGGCTTGAGCTGGTTGATGAAGCTTTTGAATGGAACTGGCACGCTTCACACATAGTTACTAGTGTCGTCGCATCCTGGAGGGCGGTGGGCCAGAAGAAACCTTGCCGGAAAGCCTTGCCGGTGAGGGCCCTCGACCCTATGTGGGAGCCACATATGCCTCCATGTATCTCTGCTAACAACTTTAGTCCTTCCTCCCGGGGGATGCACATCAATTTCACCCCATTCGGTCTTCTCCTGTACAATACATTATCAACGAATTGGTACAGAGCAGACCGGCGGGCTACTCTTTCTGCCTCTTCCTGCTCCTCAGGAAGCTCTCATTTTTGAAGGAATCGGACGATATGCTGCGCCCATGCCGGAGCCTGTGGCTCGACGGCAAGGACCAAAGGCATCTCCTCTGCCGCGGGAGCGACCGCCTCCACGGCCAAGACCTGAGGTCCGGCCGGAGTCGGTTGCCCTGCGGCAGGATCGACATCCATGGCAACATCTTTGCCAGTGGCTCCGGGGAGCTCGGTGGGGAAGTACTTGCCGGAGCCTAGTGTCCTCCGCTTGCTCTGCCCGGTTGACGGCTCAACGGATGGTTGGGTTAACTGAAGCACAAAAGTACCTAGTTCCACAGGCAGCTTGAGGGCGGCGCGCTTTGACAGGTAATTGGCGACGTCGTTCTCCGCCCGAGGGACGTGCTCCGCTTGTATACCGTCAAAGCGCTCCTCTAGTTTCCTCACCTCATCTATGTAAGCTTCCATCAACGGTCTTTGATAATCTTTGTTGATCTGCCTGGCAACGAGCTGTGAGTCGCCCCTAACGATGAGCTTCTTAACTCCGAGGTCTGCCGTAATCCTAAGACTGGCAAGCAAACCCTCGTACTCGGCGGTGTTGTTGGTTGCCATCTCCCGGGGGAAGTGCATCTGGATGACATACTTGAGGTGCTCTCCGGTGGGTGCGACAAGCAGCACACTAGCACCGGTGCCTTGCAGCGAGAAGGCACCATCAAAGTACATGATCCAGTTGCGGCTTGTTTCCTTGCCGGGGAGAGCGGTCTCATGTACCTTTTTGTCGGGCGTCGAGGTCCATTCCGCAACAAACTCCGCCAAGACTGTGCTCTGAATTGTTGAGGTACTTTCAAACTTCAACCCGAAACTTGACAGCTCCAGGGCCCATTCCACGATCCTCCTCGTTGCATCCGGGTTGTGTAGTATCCGTTGCAGTGGGAGGCGGGTGACCACCGTGATCTCGTGCGCTTGGAAGTAGTGGCGCGGCTTCCTCGAGGCCATGAGGAGGCCGAAGAGCAGCTTTTGCACACCTGAGTACCTTGATCTAGCCCCCTGCAAGATGGAGCTAACGAAGTACACCGGGTGCTGCACCATTTTCTTCTTCTGCGCCTCTTCATCCGGTTGCGTGGGTCCTGTTGCACTGCCGTCAGCCCCTGCCGGGGACTCGATCTTGCCGGGATCAAGCCCTGCCGGAGAGGGTTTCGGCCTGCCATCTATTAGCTCAGCTACTGTCGCTGCCCTTTCGTTGGCCTCCCTCTACGCCACTAGTGCGGTGCTAACCACCTGGTTCGTTGCTGCTAGGTAGAGCAGCAACAGTTCCTGTGGTTTGGGCGCAACCAGCACTAGGTAGAGGAGAGGTATCTCTTCAAATCCTGCAGCGCTGCCTCGGCTTCTGGGGTCCACTCCACTGGCCCTGCTTTCTTCAAGATCTTGAAAAAAGGTAGGGCACGCTCCACGGACTTGGAGATGAACCGGCTCATGGCGGCCACACAGCCAGTAAGCCGACACACGTCCTTGATCCGCTTAGGTGCCTCAATCTACTCAATGGCCTTGATCTTATCTGGGTTTGCTTCAATCCCGCGCTGGGACACAAAGAACCCGAGAAGCTTGCCGGACGGGACGTCAAAGACACACTTCTCAGGGTTCAATTTAAGGTTGATCTTGCGCAGGTTCCCGAATGTTTCCTCCAGATCTTGCACAAGCATTACTTTGTCCTTGGTTTTGACCACTATGTCATCCATATAGGCTTCCATATTTCTATGTAGCTGGGGCTCAAAACCAATTTGGACTGCTCTTGCAAAGGTCGAGCCAACACTCTTCAACCCGAAAGGCATCCGTAAAAAGCAATACGTACCACACGGGGTGATGAATGCTGTCTTTTCCTTGTCTTCCTTTGTCATGAAGATCTGTTGGTATCCTGAGTAGGCGTAGAGGAACGATAAGAGGTCACACCCAGCCGTGGAGTCAACAATCTGGTCGATGCGCGGCAATGGGAAAGGGTCCTTTGGACAGGCCTTATTGATGTCTGTGTAGTCAATACACAGCCTCCATTTCCCATTTGCCTTGCACACCACTACCGGATTGGCCAACCACATCGGATGGAGTACTCCCCTCACCAAACCTGCCGCCTTTAGCTTTCTGATTTCCTCTGTGATGAACTCTTGCCTCTCCAGAGCTTGCTTCCTGACCTTCTGCTTGACGGGCCGCGCGTGGGGCCAGACAGCAAGGTCGTGCTCAATCACCTCCCTGGGAACGCCGGGGATGTCGGAGTCTTGCCATGCAAACACATCGACATTCGCCCGCAGGAAGGTGACAAGCTTGCTTTCCTATTTGCCGTCAAGGTGGAGCTTATGGTAAAAGCTCCTCCCGTGCCGTCCTCCTTGACGGGCACCTTCTTGGTCTCTGGTGGCGTAGCTCAGGACTTCTTGCTCTTGCTGGCGGAGCTCCCTTGCACGTTGTCAACGGAAGTGCAACACCCCGAAGAGGTGTGCTTGCCGGAGTGGGTGCGAGGGGTCTCACTGGTCTTCTTCTCCTCTAGGGCTCCGTCGGCAGGAGCAGGTGCCTTAGCGGCAGCTGCTGCAACTGCTTCCCGGTAGAGTTGGTCAGCGCAGATCAGCGCATCCTTCTTGTCAGAGGGAATGGTGACAATGTTCATCGGCCCGGGCATCTTCAGCATGTTATAGGCGTAGTGTGAAGCCGCCATGAACTTGGCTAGCGCTGGGCGGCCAAGGATCCCGTTGTAAGGCAAGGGGATCTCAGCCACGTCGAAGACAATCCTCTCCGTCCTGTGGTTCAACTCGCCTCCGAATGTCACGCGCAGCGTGATCTTCCCCTTGGGCTGGCTCCTCCTCGGGTTAACCCCTTGGAACGTACCCGTCTCCTCGAGGTCTCCATCAGGGATCTGCAGACTTCTGACCACAACGGGCGAGATCAAGTTCAGACCGGCCCCGCCATCAACCAACATCTTTGTCACCTTGAGGTTGCGGATTGTCGGTGAAATCAACAACGGCAAGCACCCGACCGTAGTGGTGCCGTCAAGGTGGTCCTCGGTGTCGAAGATGATGGGAGTGCTGGACCATTTCAGCGGCTTTAGTGCGTCGAATGATGGCTCCACCGCTGTGACCTCACGCGCCCACTGCTTGAGTTGGCGGTGAGACGTATGCAGCGAGGCACCACCATCGACGCACATGGCCTCTGTGGCTTTCTGAAACTCGTGGTCGCCAGACTCGTCGTCCTCGTCATGGTCATCGTCTTCCTGCTTCTTGTCGCGGCCCCGAGCGGGCCTCTCTTGTTGATTCTCCTTGCCGCGGTGACCTTCTTGGCCGCCACGTTTCTTGCCGGATCCCTCGGTGCCATCGGGGCCTTTCTCCTTGTCCCGCTGCTCATACTCGGCTTTCTGCTTCTCGGCGAGCAGCTCTACCAGCCGGCAGTTTTGAAGATCGTGGCCCTTGGTGCAGTGGATCTTGCAGTACTGCTTGTCGGAGCCTCCTGGCTTGTCGATGGCCGCCAAGGCCCGGCAAGCGTCGCACCCGGCAACCTCCTTGCCGGGGTCGCTCGCCTTGGTCTTCTTGGTGGTGCCGGTGTCGTCGGATCCCTCAACGGCAAGCACGGCCTTGCCCTTGTGCTTCCTATTACGACATCGGCCTTTCTTTGCTGGGGTGGCGGTATCGCCAGTGGAGTCGGTTTCCGCACCGGCATCTTCGCCGGGGTACTTCCTTCCCTCCTTGGCACGAGCACACCAATCGGCCAGAACATAGAGCTCGGCCACATCCTTGACCTTGTTCATCGCTAGTTTTCACGCATCTTGTGATTGCGCACGTTCAGGTGGAACGCACTCATCACAGCGGCGGGATGAACATCGGGGATGTTGTAATGCACCCGGCTGAACCTTTGGATGTACTTGCACATGTTTTCTCCTTCCTTCTGGGGGATGATGTGTAAATCACTCGCCTGGCCATGAGCTTGGTGACCTCCGGTAAAGGCGCCAACAAACTCATGGCACAGATCCGCCCAAGAATAGATGGAACCCACCGGCAAGTGCATCAACCATGACATAACATTAGGCTTAAGTGCCAACGGGAAGTAGTTGACAAGCACCTTATCATCGCGGGCCCCAGTGGCTTGCATCGGGATGGTGTAGATGCTGAGGAACTCTGACGGGTGAGTCTTGCCATTGTACTTCTCGCCAACATCGGGCTTGAACGTACGATGGGAGGGCCACTGGAACTGCCGCAGCTCACGGGTGAAGACCGGACAACCCACCTCGTATGGTAGGCCACCGTAGCCCCCCGGGGCTGGCTGGTCTGTAGCGGGCCCTGCCCGCCTGTCTGACTGGTGGCGCATGTCGCGTCGGCGCTCGATCGTAGTTCGAGCGTCCTCATGAGCCCTCTCTTGAAGGACTTGGCGCTGATCACGGTTGGTTCGCGGGTCAGACGACGCGATGGAGATATCATCATGAGGTCGCCGGGACGGGCCGACGCCCGGGGCGGTTGGGATGGAGGTGGGGAGTACACTGTGGCCGCGTCGCCTCTGGCGTGGCCTCCGCTAGCGCGTGCGAGCCCGGCGGAGCGATGGCCGACGGGTTCCGCCGGCCGCAGCCCATCGTTGTTGGCGATGCCGATGAGGATCCAGACGGTGGCCCTCCATTCGTCAAGCTTCTCTGCGGCGGGAGGAAAATCGAGGAGCAGCTGCGCGCGCTAGGGCTTCTGCTGGCATGGGTGGTGGTGAAAGCTGGGTGGACCGTGACGCGCCTTGACTCCTAACCTGTAACGCCCTCAATGCGGCTATATCTCCCACGTGTCGAAGCACGACTTAGAGGCATAACCGCATTGAAAGCAATGTCGCAAGTGAGGTAATCTTCACACAACCCATGTAATACATAAGGGAAAAAGATACATAGTTGGCTTACAATCGCCACTTCACACAATTACATGAATAAAGCATTACATCATCCAGATACAATCAAGGTCCGACTACGGAACCAAAATAAAAGAAGAACCCCAAATGCGATAAAGGTCCCCGATCGACCCCTAACCTGGGCTCCACTATCGATCAACTAGAACGAAACAACACAAAGGGCAAGATCTTCATCGAGCTCCTCCTTGAGCTTGAATGCGCCACCGCTTTCATTAACATAGGCACCGCAAACTGGTTTTGAAGTATCCGTGAGTCACGAGGATTCAGCAATCTCGCACCATGAGATCAAGACTATTTAAGCTTATGGGTAAGGTAAAGGCATGAGGTGGAGCTGCAGCAAGCGACTAGCATATATGATGGCTAACATACGCAAATGAGAGCGAGAAGAGAAGGCAAAGCACGGTCGATAAAAGTATGATCAAGAAGTGATCCTATAGCAACCTCGTCAAGCATAACTCCAACATCAGTGTTCACTTCCCTGACTCCGCGGAAAGAGACCATCACGGTTACACACACGGTTGATGTATTTTAATTAAGGTCAACTTCAGGTTTTCTACAACCGACATTAACAAATTCCCATCTCGCCACATAACGCGGGCATGGCTCTCGAAAGTTTATACCTGCAGGGTGTCCCAACTTAGCCCATGACACAGCTCTCGCGATCAACGAAGGAATAGACCTTCACCCAAGACACTCCGATCAGACTCGGTATCCCGGTACATCAAGACATTTCGACAATGGTAAAACAAGACCAGCAAAGCCGCCCGAATGTGCCGACAAATCCTGATAGGAGCTGCACATATCTCGTTCTCAGGGCACACCGGATTGTCCAAACTTCGGTAGGCCAGCCCGAGTTGCCTCTCGTGGCCACCGGTGGCTGACGGTTTGGACCAACACTCACAACGAGCACTGGCCCGGGGGGGTAAATAAAGATGACCCTCGGGCTCCGGAAACCCAAGGGAAAAAAGGGGTAGGTGAGGCAAATGGTAAAAGGCAATGTTGGGCCTTGCTGGACAAGTTTTATTCAAAGCGAACTGTCAGGGGGGTCCCATAAATCACCCGACCGCGTAAGGGACGCAAAATCCGGGAACATAACACCGGTATGACGGAAACTAGGGCGGCAAGAGTGGAACAAAACACCAGGCATAAGGCCGAGCCTTCCACCCTTTACCAAATATATAGATGCATTAATAATATAAGAGATATTGTGATATCCCAGCAAGTAAACATGTTCCAACAAGGAACAGCATCTCCATGTTCCAACGAGGAACAAACTTCAATCTTCACCTGCAACTAACAACGCTATAAGAGGGGCTGAGCAAAGCGGTAACATAGCCAAACAACGGTTTGCTAGGAATGGTGTCAAAGGTTAGAGGTTCATGGCATTTTGGGAGGCTGACAAGCAAATGGTAGGCATCGTAGCATTGGCATAGCAAAAGAGCGAGCAACTAGCATAGCAAAGATAGTAGTGATTTCGAGGGTATGATCATCTTGCCTGGAATCCCGCAAGGAAGAAGAACGATTCCATGAAGAAGACAAACGGACGAAGTCGAACGAATCCTCACAACTCCGGAACGAAACCGAAGCTAACGAGAGAAGCACACCGGAAAGAAGCAAACAACATAGTAAACAACCAACACATACACATGGCATGATGCACAAACAAGTATGATGCATGTCCGGTTTAAAGAGGCGTGGCATGGCATGGCAAAGTGCACAAGCAATCCTACAAATTAAGTGGAGCTCAATATGCAACGGTGCATATTGATGAAACACCACATGCAATTATTTAGTTCTCTCTTGTTTAAGCTAATCATCAATATTAAATGTTGTTAAACATGGCAAGGGGTGAAACACAATGGAAACTAACTATTTAAGCAAGTTTAAATGAGGCCGGAAGAATAAACAACAATTCCGGAAAATCCTCATGAGCAATATTCAAGTTTGGTACTGTTCTGCCCTAAACACCATTTTAATGTTGTTAAACAGCAAAATAAAGTGGACCATGTTAAACTAGGCATTTTTCCACCCCAAATACATATAAAGAACATTTAAATCCGAGCTACGGTTATTTAGTTATGAAATAAATCATTTTAACATGGCATTTGAGCAAATTTAAACAAACAACATTTTAGACATTATAAACATGGATGAAAATGGCATATTATGAAACTAGAAGAAAAACTAAGCAATTTTCATATATAATTTATTTAATTCTGATGCATAGTTTGTGAGTTATTAAATGCATGAAGAACAGGGGGTTTTCTGTAAAACTGCAGTCTCTGGATAAATAGATAAAATCACAGGGCGCGAAAAAAAACACAGGCGGGCCGAATTTGGCTGGCCCAGCAGGAGGAAAAAAATAAAGGAGGGGCGCTGGGGTGGCCTCACCATGGGCTTTGGCCCGTTGGAGGAGGAGGCCGGCTCGGCTTGGGCTCGCCTTGGAGGCCGAAGGGGAAGCAGAGGAAGCTCAAGGACTGGGCTGCTGGCTGGGCAAGGGGAGGGCCCACGAGGCCGGCCGACGGGCGTTGTCCTCCTCCCGATCGGATCGGGATCGAGGCACGGCGGCAGCGGGCGACCTTGAGGCTCCGGCGAGCCTCGAGGGCAGCAGAGATGCGGGGGGACGGGCGGATCCGGGCGCCAGCGCGGAGGCGGCGCAGTATTGGGCGGCGGCTCCATGGGCGGCGGCGCTCGAGAGAGAGAGAGCAAGCTGGTGAGGGAGAGGAAGGAGGAGAAGGGACGGCGGCGCTGGCTCGACGAGGTGGCCGACGCTGCCGATGAGGGTCGGCGAGGCGGCGGGGAACGGCGCTGGCGGCGGGGCGAAGCGAAGCAGCTTCGGGCGCTGGGGCACACAGAAGGGCCGGGCGACTCCGGCGAGGCACGGACGAAGCGGGCGCGGAGCAGCCGGCATGGTCAACGGATGGGCTCCATGGGCCCACGGCGGCGCGAGGACAGTGGCGGACGGGATTAGCTGCTTGGCGGCGGCGACGATGACGTGTCGCGACGCGATTCGTCGGAGTGAGGTGGCGGCCGAAGTGGGCGTGTCCGGCCGCCGGCGGATATGTCCGGCCAACATGGAGGGGAAAAATCTAGGGTTTGGGGATCATCCGTGAAAATGGAGGGGAGGTCTATTTATAGATGGAGGAGCTAGGAGAGTCCAAATGAGGTGCGGTTTTCGGCCACGCGATCGTGATCGAACGACCGAGAGCATGGAGGGGAGTTTGCTGGGTTTTGGGCCACTTTGGAAGGGGTGTTGGGCTGGAAACAAAGAGGCCTCTACGGTTACCTGCTAACCGTTGAGTACCAAACGACCTCCAAATGGCACGAAACTTGACAGCGGTTCACGGTAGTATACCAAGGCCGCTTGGCAAACCTCGGGCCATTCCGAGAAAGTTTAATACCCACACAAGAGAAGGGAGAAGAGGGAGACGCTGGAGGACATAGGAGCGCCGGATTGCAAAACGGACAACGGGGAAAATGCTCGGATGCATGAGACGAACATGTATGCAAAATGAAATGCACGTGATGACATGATGAAATGCAGATGATGACATGGTGAAATGCAACACGCAAGCAATGACATGGCAACAACGGCAAATAGCTGGCGGACACCTGGCGCAACGGATCCGGGGCGTTACAACACTCCACCACTACGAGAGGATCTCGTCCCGAGATCTAGGATGGCACCGGAGGGAAAACGGAAGAGAAAGAGAAGAGGTAAAACTAAGTTGCTTCTTTGATGCATTTAGTGAAAACCATGAACCTTGAGAGGTTGAGCAATTTAAAAGAAAGAGTATAACAGAGATGAACGAGATTGCAAAACAATCCGTTAGGAAAGAGGAACAAAGAGTATGATGAAAACCAAGAGGTTTAGTGATAAGATAGATATTGAAACCACTCCGGTTAAAACTAGATAGAGAAGGAATAAGATTGATATAATTTGGACAGCACTCCGACTATAAATGGAAGGAATTGAACATGAACTTGAGAAGATGAGAGGATACATGATGAAATCAACAACACACTGCCTTCGGAATTGAAAGAATGGCACAAGGGGTAAGAAACATTACAAACCGCACTCCGGTTGAGAAAGGAGGCAAAACTTGATAAGATGAAAGAACTCGAATGAGAACACAACACTCCGGCTAAACGGATAAGCACGAAAAGATCATGATCCTCACAATTGATGATGATGAGTGAAGAGAGCAGCATCACAATACCTCCGTAAGAAAGAATAGAAGATAGATCACTGGAATAACAGAATGGAGCAGAAAATGCCAACTTCTACCACAATTGAATTTGGTAGGCATCCTTGCAAGAAGGTTAGAATAGAGTTGTTGGAAGACCAACAACGAAAAGAATAAGTTTGTAGTGGGCTTATGGAAAACATCTCAAAATTATGAGGTGACAACCGGCCACTAACTGAAACAATTGCTTGCTTGAGATCAACGAAGAGATGAAAACTGCTTTCGCCGAGAGGATAGGAGAAAACTTGGATCATTGATAAGCACCACAACTAGCAACATTCCTTAGGGAAGGCTTTAGGTGAAATCTATACCAAGATAACTCCAATGAAGAGAGTGATGGATTTAAAATACCTCATTCTTGACAACAAAATGAATCATGAAACATGAAGGAAATTGTCAAGAGTGACATAACACCATCTCAAAAGATAAGATAGAAGGAATTGCACTTCGAAATGCAAGAAGAAGAATACTTGAGCTTCTCAAAACAAAACAAGTGATGGGCACCATGTTTAATTTTGAGTATAGCTTGGCGGGTCATAACTTCAAGAGAAATCTTGAAGAACAATTGAAGAATGAAAAGAATCCTTGAGGAACCACCATGAAGAAACTCCATGAAGAACTCCGGTAATAGAAGGATGATAAAAGAAAGGGAAGTTGAAAACAAAAGGTGAAGCCTTGCGATGATTTAGCTGGATCTCCGTGATAATTAGAGCTTGGAACTCCGGGAAAAAGTGAAGATGAAACAAATGAAACCGAGAATTTTAAGGGCCTCCGTAATAAAGAATTAATCACTTGGATGAACAAGAATAAGAATTATGTTATGCTTATCCTTCACCAGTTAAATTGATGACAATCAACGGATTTGGCATACTACTTATTCTCATAGAAAGGATTAAAAGAGATATATCAAAACTAGAGAAGGTCTTCAACGAACCACCGGTAGGATTGGAATAACAAATGAATTGATATGATAACGAAGGAAGAGAAATCTTGAAAGAACCACCGTAAGAATTGAAAATGAACGTAGCAAAGGCACAATTCACCGGGAAGACTTGGAAAACAAATGAAGATACTAGAGGGGATTTAGATACAAATGAACGAATAGATCACGAGCTGATAAGAGAATACTTGAATGATGCACCGGTATGATTTGGAGAACGAGAGCTGAAAGCTTGAATGAATAATACTGAGATGATGGGCTTCAAAGAATGAAAACTGAAAAGACTCCTAAAATGCTCCGGATGGGTGAAAAAGATTCTCACAATCGAAAACAATTATGAGAGGATGGCAACCAAGCTAGCACCATGAATCTTGAAGAGAATAGAGCAAGATTAAAGAGAAATTCTTCTTCGGTCTTCAAATGATGAGAATGACAACGAGAAACAACACCAAGAATTATTGAGGCACACCGGAAGAATCAAAAGCGAAGAGGTTGAGCCAACTATGAAAAGAATTTGAAAGATCTTGGAGAAAAGCATTTGACTGATGATAACTCATTCTTACGTCAAACTTGGAGAAGAATTTAGGATAGCTCTCGGAAAATAGAAGAGTCGTAAGATCCTCGAAAAGACACGTGGGTTAGGGCCCACTCAAAAGAACACCGCTGAAAAGATTTAAAAGAGATGTTGCACCGGTTGAATTAAATGACTTGAATGATATACCGATCTCGAAAGAGCTTGAACGAATGCAGAGTGGAAACACGAATCTTCGAGATATCTTGAGCACTCCGGAATAACAAATAGCGAGAAGTAGAATGATAATGAGGTGCACCGGTATGAGAAGACATTGAAATGAGGAAAAAGGTATGATCAACAAAACTTGACTTGAATCCACCGGAGAAGAAACAACAATGAAGGATGATGAACTTGAAGCTGTTGAGCATCTTCATGGGAAATCACCGGATAAGAACATTGAAAGAAAAGAATGAAGATACTTCGCACAAATAAAAGGATACATGATTAAGAAATCTAAGTCCTTGAAGAAAAGGGGTGGGAGGGTGGGAAAAAACAAAGACAACTTGGGATGAACGAAACAAACACCGTTGAGAAAACTTAGAATTGATCTTGCGGATGGGGAGAATGATGGGATCATCTCGAAGAGAAGCACGCCGGTAGGAAAAGAATTAACATGACAACCTCAATGATCAAAAAGGATTAGTATTCACATAGCAATATGAGAACACCGCTTAGGAAAGGTATGGATTCAACATTTGACTTGGAAGCAACTCGAATACCACAACTCAAAACAAAACAAAGGACTGGCTTGCAGAATAAGCCGGAACAAACATATGATAGAGATTTCGTCCAAGTTTTCGTGGTGGGGCCTACACGGGCTCAATCGACAGCACCATCATGTACAAGGCAAGGCACATGACATACGAAGCGCCCCCAGTCGGCATAGCCAAGGACTCTTTAAGACACAACGAGACCATCAGAAACCAACCGTGAATAGGCGGACCACTAGACGCCGAACCCCAATTTCATATCATACATCCGTCGGAAAGATATCCTAAGAGCTACTTGAATTCCCACCTATGAAACTCCCGAAACTTTCTCGGTTATGCAATCTGGTGTTGGGGATACAGGGAGCAATAAATCTCACACAAACTAACAATCCCTACATCCAATTGTATCCATCCGTCAACACATAACCAAGAAACCTTCGAAATCGCTCTACCTCAACCTTCAAAAGCATCCGTTATACGAGTCATGGCAATACTCCGTACTCACCTCAAGATCGGGTTAGCGGGGTTATCTCACCAACAACTGCATAAAAGAGATTTTCGATGTCGGCGCATTAAACTCGGGTATTCCGAATCGCAACGATAAAATTATGACGACAACACCTCGGAGCTCAACTCCCAGGACACCGCCACAACCCCTAAATGTCGAGGCAACCAAGACAATGTTGTCATCATAAAACCATCGAACGATTCTAAGATACCCGCGTGATCCTAAAAAATTTTTTAGTGAAATTTGAGAAGAGAAGAGTCAAAACTCTACGTCAGATACCTCACCGTAAGGTCAAAGGACCGGGAGTAAAAAGAATTCTTAAACTCTCCGATATATATAATCCTAAATGACTCAAAACATTTTTCTAGACACAACTCGGCCACTAAAAACGATCAAGCAGTGGGGCTCCTATGGTCGGGAAGGCTCGATACTAACTTAACGCCTCAATGCGGCTATATCTCCCACGTGTCGAAGCACGACTTAGAGGCATAACCGCATTGAAAGCAATGTCGCAAGTGAGGTAATCTTCACACAACCCATGTAATACATAAGGAAAAAGATACATAGTTGGCCTACAATCGCCACTTCACACAATTACATGAATAAAGCATTACATCATCCAGATACAATCAAGGTCCGACTACGGAACCAAAATAAAAGAAGAACCCCAAATCGCATAAAGGTCCCCGATCGACCCTAACCGGGCTCCACTATCGATCAACTAGAACGAAACAACACAAAGGGCAAGATCTTCATCGAGCTCCTCCTTGAGCTTGAATGCGCCACCGCTTTCGGTAACATAGGCACCGCAAACTGGTTTTGAAGTATCCGTGAGTCACGAGGACTCAGCAATCTCGCACCGCGAGATCAAGACTATTTAAGCTTATGGGTAAGGTAAAGGCATGAGGTGGAGCTGCAGAAGCGACTAGCATATATGATGGCTAACATACGCAAATGAGAGCGAGAAGAGAAGGCAAAGCACGGTCGATAAAAGTATGATCAAGAAGTGATCCTATAGCAACCTCGTCAAGCATAACTCCAACATCAGTGTTCACTTCCGGACTCCACGGAAAGAGACCATCACGGTTACACACACGGTTGATGTATTTTAATTAAGGTCAACTTCAGGTTTTCTACAACCGACATTAACAAATTCCCATCTGCCACATAACCGCGGGCACGGCTCTCGAAAGTTTATACCTGCAGGGTGTCCCAACTTAGCCCATGACAAGCTCTCGCAATCAACGAAGGAATAGACCTTCACCCAAGACACTCCGATCGACTCGGTATCCGGTACATCAAGACATTTCGACAATGGTAAAACAAGACCAGCAAAGCCGCCCGAATGTGCCGACAAATCCGATAGGAGCTGCACATATCTCGTTCTCGTGGCACACCGGATTGTCCAAACTTCCGGTAGGCCAGCCCGAGTTGCCCTGGTGGTACACCGCGGTCGACGGTTTGGACCAACACTCACAACGAGCACCGCCCGGGGTAATAAAGATGACCCTCGGGCTCCGAAACCCAAGGGAAAAAAGGGTAGGTGAGGCAAATGGTAAAAGGCAATGTTGGGCCTTCTTTGGACAAGTTTTATTCAAAGCGAACCGTCAGGGGGTCCCATAAATCACCCGACCGCGTAAGGGACGCAAAATCCGGGAACATAACACCGTATGACGGAAACTAGGGCGGCAAGTGGAACAAAACACTGCATAAGGCCGAGCCTTCCACCCTTTACCAAATATATAGATGCATTAATAATATAAGAGATATTGTGATATCCCAAACAAGTAAACATGTTCCAACAAGGAACAAGATCTCCATGTTCCAACGAGGAACAAACTTCAATCTTCACCGCAACTAACAACGCTATAAGAGGGCTGAGCAAAGCGGTAACATAGCCAAACAACGGTTTGCTAGGAATGGTGTCAAAGGTTAGAGGTTCATGGCATTTTGGGAGGCTGACAAGCAAATGGTAGGCATCGTAGCATTGGCATAGCAAAAGAGCGAGCAACTAGCATAGCAAAGATAGTAGTGATTTCGAGGGTATGATCATCTTGCCTGGAATCCCGCAAGGAAGAAGAAAGATTCCATGAAGAAGACAAACGGACGAAGTCGAACGAATCCTCACAACTCCGGAACGAAACCGAAGCTAACGAGAGAAGCACACCGGAAAGAAGCAAACAACATAGTAAACAACCAACACATACACATGGCATGATGCACAAACAAGTATGATGCATGTCCGGTTTAAAGAGGCGTGGCATGGCATGGCAAAGTGCACAAGCAATCCTACAAATTAAGTGGAGCTCAATATGCAACGGTGCATATTGATGAAACACCACATGCAATTATTTAGTTCTCTCTTGTTTAAGCTAATCATCAATATTAAATGTTGTTAAACATGGCAAGGGGTGAAACACAATGGAAACTAACTATTTAAGCAAGTTTAAATGAGGCCGTAAGAATAAACAACAATTCAGGAAAATCCTCATGAGCAATATTCAAGTTTGGTACTGTTCTGCCCTAAACACCATTTTAATGTTGTTAAACAGCAAAATAAAGTGGACCATGTTAAACTAGGCATTTTTCCACCCCAAATACATATAAAGAACATTTAAACCGAGCTACGGTTATTTAGTTATGAAATAAATCATTTTAACATGGCATTTGAGCAAATTTAAACAAACAACATTTTAGACATTATAAACATGGATGAAAATGGCATATTATGAAACTAGAAGAAAAACTAAGCAATTTTCATATATAATTTATTTAATTCTGATGCATAGTTTGTGAGTTATTAAATGCATGAAGAACAGGGGGTTTTCTGTAAAACTGCAGTCTCTGGATAAATAGATAAAATCACAGTATGAAAAAAAAACACAAAGGGCCGAATTTGGCTGGCCCAGCAGGAGGAAAAAAATAAAGGAGGGGCGCTGGGGTGGCCTCACCATGGGCTTTGGCCCGTTGGAGGAGGAGGCCGGCTCGGCTTGGGCTCGCTTTGGAGGCCAAGGGGAAGCAGAGGAAGCTCAAGGACTGGGCTGCTGGCTGGGCAAGGGGAGGGCCCACGAGGCGGGCCGACGGGCGTTGTCCTCCTCCCGATCGGATCGGGATCGAGGCACGGCGGCAATGGGCGACCTTGAGGCTCCGGCGAGCCTCGAGGGCAAGCAGAGACGGGCGGGGACGGGCGGATCCGGCGCCAGCGCGGAGGCGGCGCGGTACTCGGCGGCGGCTCCATGGGCGGCGGCGCTTCCTGGAGAGAGAGAGAGCAAGCTGGTGAGGGAGAGGGAAGGAGGAGAAGGGACGGGCGGCGCTGGCCTGGGACGAGGTGGCCGACGCCGCCGATGAGGGTCGGCGAGGCGGCGGGGAACGGGCTGGCGGGCGGGGCGAAGCGAAAGCAGCTCGGGCGCTGGGGCACGGAGCGGCCGGCGACTCCGGGCGAGGCACGGACGAGCGGGCGCGGAGCGGGCCGGCTTG
The DNA here is from genome assembly GCA_021437245.1 of Aegilops speltoides. Taxonomy (NCBI): domain Eukaryota; kingdom Viridiplantae; phylum Streptophyta; class Magnoliopsida; order Poales; family Poaceae; genus Aegilops; species Aegilops speltoides. The sequence continues at coordinate 367,859,434 of CM038147.1, read as the reverse complement.
GTCAACGGATGGGCTCCGCGGGCCCACGGCGGCGCGAGGACAGGTGGCGGACGGGGATTGGCTGCGGGCGGCGGCGACGATGACGTGTCGCGACGCGATTCGTCGGAGTGAGGTGGCGGCCGAAGTGGACGTGTCCGGCCGCCGGGCGGACATGTCCGGCGCGCGCGGAGGGGAAAAATCTAGGGTTTCGGGGGATCATCCGTGAAAAATGGAGGGGGAGGTCTATTTATAGATGGAGGGAGCTAGGAGAGTCCAAATGAGGTGCGGTTTTCGGCCACGCGATCGTGATCGAACGACCGAGAGCATGGAGGGGAGTTTGCTGGATTTTGGGCCACTTTGGAAGGGGTGTTGGGCTGGAAACAAAAGAGGCCTCTGCGGTTACCCGGTTAACCGTTGGAGTACCAAACGACCTCCAAATGGCACGAAACTTGACAGGCGGTCTACCGGTAGTATACCAAGGCCGCTTGGCAAACCTCGGGCCATTCCGAGAAAGTTTAATACCCACACAAGAGAAGGGAGAAGAGGGAGACGCCGGAGGACATAGGAGCGCCGGATTGCAAAACGGACAACGGGGAAAATGCTCGGATGCATGAGACGAACATGTATGCAAAATGAAATGCACGTGATGACATGATGAAATGCAGATGATGACATGGTGAAATGCAACACGCAAGCAATGACATGGCAACAACGGCAAATAGCTGGCGGACACCTGGCGCAACGGATCCGGGGCGTTACATAACCATGTTAGAAGGAGCTGCGTCATGGCTCCGCAGCCGTTCGCCACCTCCATCGGCACCTCATCGTGCATGTTGGCCCTCCTCTTCATGTGATGGACGCATGGGACTCTTCCCAGGGCGGCGCGCAGGGTCACCGGCAGGGTGACGCTGCTCATCACGCACAACTTGAGAGGAGCGCACCATGGGCGCCGGTGTTGGCGTCTTGTAGGTCGCCGTGCCACCGCCTGGCGGGACGGCAGCGCCCCTGAAGGGCCCCGCGCCGCCTGCGGGGGGCCCGGCTCCGTCTCTGGAACCTACGACTGGTGGCTCGTCGCCTTGCGCGCTGTAACACCCCGGATACAACTTTCCATATTCGTAACTCCAACTCTTGCCTTTTCCGGAGATGCGATATGATATTTCCTTTGTGGTTGGGTTTTTGTCATTTGTTTTGCATTTTGTTATGTCTTGCATTTCATCTCATAGCATCATGCGCATTGTATCTGCATGTTTTCATAAAACGTGCATCCGTTGTTAGTTGCCTCTTCTCCCTCGCCTCCGTTGACGTTTCTCAGACCAACCGTTCTTTTGTTGTCCGACCGTTTGGCCCTTTCTCGCACAAAGCAGATCGACCCCTCGCAAGGCCCGAGATCTGCCCGAACCCGAACCGGTCGGTCGTGACCGATGAGTCCGGATCATCCCCTAACATCTATAAAACATCTCCGTTTTCGTATTTGGACCTCTCTAACCTTTTTTCTCAACCATTCGATTTTGATCCAAGGGTTCATTTTGTCCCTAAGCAAGTCCACCTAGTTATTTAAGCATGTCTAACTCTAGCCCCTACCTGTCCAATCCATCCTTTCCCATCGCGCCGCCGCCACCCACTCACCATCTCCATCGGGATCCTCCCAGATCCACCTCTCCGCCCGACCACCTCCCTCGTTTTCAGCATCTAGCCAACCACCTGCCTCCTCCTCGTCGTCCAAAGAAGAAGACACGAGCAACCGCGAACAAAGAATCGCAGCCCCACCGGTGGCCGACCAACCAGCATCCCGCGCCAAGCCTCCTACCACAGGGATGCGAGCTACCTCCCGAGCTCGTCCTCCTGTGGATCCCCTCGATCCCTGCCTTGCCGCGTCTGCCTCCTGCTCCAACCTCGTCCACCAGCAGCTCCGAACACCGCAGATGAGCCCCGTGCCGTCCCTTCCCTTCCTTCTCCTGCCTTTCTCTCTGTCTCTCAAATCCCTCTCTCGTCTCTGTCTCGTCTCGCAGGAAGCCCCGAGGAGTTGCGCTCGTCCCTGACACCGGCAAGCTTGCACACGCCATGGATCCTCGCCTCCGCGCCCTAGGTCCGGCCCCTCCGTCGGCTTCCCCGCGCTCCATTCCGCCTGCTTCCGTGCCATCCCTGTCGCCAAGACCGCCGGATCTCGCCACCCCGCCATGTTCCTGGAGCCGCGACGCCCGCTCGTCCTCAGCTTCGAGCGACCGCACGCGCCTGGGCTGCCTCCCCTTCGCTCGTCCCCAAGTCCCGCTTCGCCGTCTCCCGCAAGTTCCAGGGCGCCGCTGTTTTTCCTCGTCGTCGCCGGAGTCCAAGCCGCGCCTGCTGCCTCCCCTGCTTCGCGATGAATCCAGCCCGCTCACGTTGACCGCGTCAACCAGCGGCTCGTCCCGTGCCTCTACTCGCACACACGCACAGCTGCGTTGACCGCCCGATGCCCTCCAGCCACGCTGCGGGCTGCCAACAGCCAGATCCACCAAGCCTAGCCGGCCTCTTCTGCTTCCAGCCGGGCCTCGGCCCATGGTGAGCCTCCAGCCTATCCCTCGCCCTAGCGCACCACATGTTAGCTTGCGCCCACCAGATTTGGCCCGTGTATTTTTTTCCATGCGCTGCGAATTTTGCCATTTATCCAGAGACTGTCAGTTTACAGAAAACCCCTTGCACTTCATGCATTTAATAACTCACAAATGGTGCATCGGATTAAAATGATTTTAACATGTAAAATGCTTAGAATTTTGTGTAGATTAATAATTTGCAACTCTCATCCATGTTAAATATGTTTAAACTTGCTGTTTGCTTAATTTTGCTGAAATGCCATGTTAAAATGATTTATTTCATAACTAAATAACCATAGCTCGGTTTTAAATAAACTTTATATGTAAATGGGGTGGAAAAAATGCCTAGTTTAACATGGTGGACTTAATTTTCCTGTTTAACAACTATAAAATATGGTTTAGGGCAGAACAGTACCAAATTCATTTTATGCACATGGGGATTTTCCAAATTGTTGTTTGTTGTTCCGGCCTCATTGAAACTTGCCTAGATAGGTAGTTTTATTATGCTTCACCTCTTGCCATGTTTAACAACATTTAACATTGTTTGGTAGCTTAAACAAGATTAAACTAAATATGTCAATGTGGTGTTTTGTCAATATGCAACTCGTTGCATATTGAGCTCCACTTAACTTGTAGTATTGTTTGTTGCACTTTGCCATGCCATGCCTCATTAAACCGGACATGCATCATACTTGATTGTGCATCATGCCATGATTATGCTTGTGTGTTTACCATGTGGTGTGATTCTCTTCGATAGTTCCCGTTTCGTTGCGATCGTGAGGATTCGTTCGTCTACGCTTGGTTCGTCCTCGTGGCTTCATCTTCTTCATGGACTCGTTCTTCTTCCTAGCAGGATTTCAGGCAAGATGACCGCTACCCTGGATCTCACTACTATCCTTGCTATGCTAGTTGCTTCGTTCTATCGCTTTGCTGCGCTACCTATCGCTTGCTCTTCAAGCCTCCCAATTTTCCATGTCAGCCTCTAACCTTTTTCACCCTTCCTAGCAAACCGTTGCTTGGCTATGTTACCGCTTTGCTCAGCCCCTCTTATAGCGTTGTTAGTTGCAGGTGAAGTTGAAGATTGCTCCATGATGGACAGGATTATGTTGGGATATCATAATATCTCTTATTTAATTAATGCATCTATATACTTGGTAAAGGGTGGAAGGCTCGGCCTTATGCCCAGTGTTTTGTTCCACTCTTGCCGCCCTAGTTTCCGCCATACCGGTGTTATGTTCCCGGATTTTATGTTCCTTACGCGGTTGGGTGATTTATGGGACCCCTTGACAGTTCGCTTTGAATAAAACTCCTCCAAAGAAGGCCCAACCTTGGTTTTACCATTTGCCGCACCTAGCCCTTTTTCCCTTGGGTTTCCGGAGCCCGAGGGTCATCTTTATTTACCCCCCGGGCCAGTGCTCGTCGTGGGTGTTAGTCCAACTCGTCGGCCGCGGCCACCGGGGAACTCTGGGATGGCCTACCGGAAGGTTGGACAATCCGGTGTGCCCTGAGAACGAGATATGTGCAGCTCTATCAGGATTTGTTGGCACATTCGGGCGGCTTTGCTGGTCTTGTTTTACCATTGTCGAAATGTCTTGTAAACCAGGATTCCGAGACTGATCGGGTCTTCCTAGGAGAAGGAATATCCTTCGTTGATCGCGAGAGCTTATCATGAGCTAAGTTGGGACACCCCTGCAGGGTATTATCTTTCGAGAGCCGTGCCCGCGGTTATGTGGCAGATGGGAATTTGTTAATGTCCGGTTGTAGAACTTGACACCAGATCCGAATTAAAACGCATCAACCGCGTGTGTAGCCGTGATGGTCTCTTCTCGGCGGAGTCCGGGAAGTGAACACGGTTTCTATGTTATGTTTGACATAAGTAGGAGTTCAGGATCACCTCTTGATCATTACTAGTTGACGACCGTTCCGTTTGCTCTCTTCTCGCTCTTATTTGCGTATGTTAGCCACCATATCTTGCTTAGTCGCTGCTGCAACCTCACCAACTTACCCCTTCCTTACCCTTTAAGCTTTGTTACTCTTGATACCCATGGTAATGGGATTGCTGAGTCCTCGTGCCCGCGTTATGTGGCTCCGTTGTAGAACTTGACACCAGATCCTACAATGATGGTCTCTTCTCGGCGGAGTCCGGAAGTGAACACGGTTTCTATGTTATGTTTGACATAAGTAGGAGTTCGTGATCACCTCGATGATCATGACGATCGCTCCGATGTTAGCGATGTTTGCTTGTTTTGGAGTTCTTATTCCGAGTCCTTCTTCAATAATAGTTGATCAGGGATAGGTTGCTTGTTTTGGAGTTCTTATTCGCTTCTTCTTCGATCAGGGATAGGCAGTCGGCAGCCTGGGCTAGCAGGGTGGATGTCGTTTGAGTTTCTGTTTGAGTTTCATCCGTAGTCGGATGGTGCTCTGATGTAAGATGATGTTGTATTCGTGTGGCATTGTATGCCTTTCTTATGTATCCCCATCTATTATGTAATGTTGATGTAATGATATCCACCTTGCAAAAGCATTTCAATATGTGGTTCTATCCTTGGTGGGACCTTCGAGTCTCTTTAGGATAGTATCGCATATTGGGCGTGACACACGCGAACAGCGCCACTCGCCAGACCTGAACCGCCAGGGTGGTGCGGATGTTCACGGGCCGCGCCATGGGTTCTCTCCGCGACTGGCCCGCTACTGTTCCACACCGGCGCTGGCAACTTGGTCCCGGACGAACCGATCACCGTGGTCGCCTTCTTCTTAGGAGCCATGGCGATGAAGAACAGCTAGGCCAACCGCTAGACCAGATTCTCGCAATAGCACCCCGTACCTGGCGCGCCAAAGATGTCGGTGAGAAACGACACCTATGGGATCACTAGAATCCCTTCTACGGTTGAGGGGCGCAAGGATCGTGAGGAGAGCAGGACTAGCAGATGACACAAGGGGGATTTACCCAGGTTCAGTCCACAAAGATGCGTAAAACCCTACGATCCTGCTTTGGTGGATGTATTAGTGTTCCTGAGCTCTCGAACTAGCTCTAGGTGCTGCGAGGTTTGAAAGAGCCGAATCCCTTCTCTGTGTGCCATGGGCCTCCTTTTATAGGCGGAAGAGGCTGCCATAGTGGCACACAGAAGGTGGAAGGTGCTACAGCACTGCGAGTTTATCGCTAGTATTATAGGACAAGGCACATTTAATCCAAGGCTTAGGTGTCCCTTCGCTTTATTGGGGACGGGGCCGAGGCCCGTCCCGTCCGTCGCCCCTCCTCCTCGCTTGGACACGCGCCCTGGCTAGCAATGCATGCGGTGCCATGTAGGCAGGCAGGCAGCTGAGGTGGCACGGCGGCGGAGCCTCCACGAAGGATTGCATGCTGCCACGCAGGTGCCTGCCCAGCTGGTAGGGTCGGCAGCTGCATGCGAACGATGGTGAAGGCTTGGTTGGCGCGGGCCTGGCAGTGGCCCTGCTGGTGCGCTCGGCGAGGGCCTTGTCGGGTGGCTCGGCAAGGGTCTTGTCGGGTGGCCGGCAAGGGTCTTGCCGTGGCGCGCTGGCTTCCCCGGCAAGGATCTTGCCGGGGGTCTCGCGGGTTTCTTCGATGAGGATGGTCATCTTCCTATCCTCATCTAATCTTGTCTATTCTTTGTCTTCACAAAGATCTGCATGCCACCACAGAGATGCCTCCCGAGCCTTGTCCCAACGCGTTTATCGAGCGTTGGGGGGCTCAGGGGTGGCTCGCTTTGGCTGGCGTGGGTGAGCTGCCCCGGCAAGGGTCCTTGGCGGGGGAACCTGCTACGCCTATCTGGTCTTTGTGGCCTTGGTCTTTGTTGTTGCTTCATTTGTCCTCGTGGCTTCGGCTTTTCTCCGGCTTCCCTTTCCTGCCATGTTATGCGTGGCCGTGGCGGGAGGCTCTAACTGCCCGTGAACAAGTAAAGGGGTCAAAAGCAGTGCCCCTACTTTTGTACACCGACACATAGAGTCATAAGTCGACACGCAGGTCGTTATACATTATAATGACAACACTTTGGCTCCTGCTGGCTGACAAACATGACACGCATGCCATGTATAAATTACACACATGCATCACATACACATGAACCATACTATTCACATCAAATCTGCAAAATAGAGTTATGCATAGAATCGCATTCTACCGGTTTGTGTGTCAGGTACGAAATACACGGCGCTACCCTGATGGTGGATTTTCTGATCTGACCGATCTTATCGATCATCGTGAGTCCGATTCGGTTTTACGTTTCACTATTAACCCCGATGGAGGATACCGACCGGTAGGGGTAGGTTGTGTCACGACCTCATCGACTCTGATCATCAGAAAACATGGCCTCTTCAATCCCCATGTGCAATTGATCTCATCAACCGTGCACATAGCCGATCTCATCAAGGACAACAGATCTCATCTGCTGCCTCCACTTATCTAATATGCATTCGATCTGAATCCAAATCCTATAGCAGAGTCTCTGATACCACTGTTGGGATCTACGGTAGGGTGCGTCGACTGCAAATTAAAATTTCCTACGCGCAGAACAACCAAGAACATGCTACAGGAGATGGATCACAGTTTGTTACCACTAGACGCGCAGTGCCGTGCAGCGGAAGAAGAGTTGGGGCAGCGCATCCGCGTGGATCGTTTCCTCCTGGTCCGATCTCCCTCGAACAGCCGGTCATCCAATCCCACGTACAAGTTCGCTGGAGCGGCGCAAGTGCACCGCCTCTAACGGTTTCCATGCGTGCAGGAAGAACATCGTGCGGCGGACTGCTAGGTCCAATCACAAAGTCGGCGGCGAGTGGAGGTGGCTATTCGCAACACATGCAAACCCTAGTGATAGCGCCGAAGCGATCAACCGCATGAGTTTGCCACACCTCCACTTTATATAGGCATCCGTCACGGACTCAACACTTGGGCCTCGCACGGACCCTAAAGCCCACAAGTCTAGTCGGCCACAATACGAATACAGCTCGGATCACATCCGACTAGTGTCCTCGGATCTGGCCTCATAGGTTCCTTCCCTTATGCGCGCGACCCCTTAGGTTCAAGTCGGCTTGGTCACAGTTCGGATCACCTCCGGCCTGCACGGTTGTTAGTGGCCTCTAGCAAGGCGTGCCGACCACGAAGCAGACTATGAAGCTGGTTAGGCGAACCTGTACAACGTGTCACACTTCTGTTCCCTTTGCCTCACGATATATGTTGTCGGGCTCAAGGCGAGATTGTCATCCTTGTGCTAGCCCGACCTCCTTCTCATTGCAGTGATACCGGCCACAAACCGGATTATCTCATAATCCCTGCCGCATGGCCATGCTTATCCTGGTCGGATCATTCGAGGGGCCCAGAGTATATCTCTCCTGATCGGAGGGGCAAATCCCATCTTGCTCGACCATGTCTCGTAGCATGGGACTGGACAAACCTGAGACGTACCTTTGTAACTACCCAGTCACGGAGTGGCATTTGGTCGGCCCAAAGCAAGTCTGTCACCTTCCCGTGTACATGCGTCAACTCAGGTCTTAGGACATAGAACGTATGTTGTACTAGAGACTCACAGATGACATATCGTTGCGTCTCATAGTTGGGTCTATCTGACTCGGACCTTATCTCGACTTGGATCCGACTACGTCAAATCCAACTAGACCTTTCCAAGTCCATATTATCCGGTTAGCATCAAATGCTCCATGGCTAGTGAGACCGAGCCATCGACCATGTCATATGCTAGTGTAGTCGGCTGCATGTCCACACAACCCTTTCAACTAGGGACCTTTTAGGACAGTCATCATACAATGCATAGTCCCACACAAGTCACGTACTTGCTGATACACATGATTGATAATGTCAGAGGACTATCTTTATTCATAAACACATAGGAAATATCATCATACATGATAGCCTCTAGGGCATATCTCCAACAATCACCTCCATAACCGAGAAATATTTCCTTAGTCCTCTTAGGTAACTAAGGATAAATTTTGACTGCTGTCCAGTGATCTACTCCTGGATCACTATTGTACCCCCTTGCCAAATTCAAGGCAAGGTACACAATAGGTTTGGTACACATCATGGCATACTTTATAGAACCTATGGCCGAGGCATAGGGAATGACTTTCATTCTCTCTCTATCTTCTGCCGTGGTCGGGCTTTGAGTCTTATTCAACTTCACACCTTGCAATGCAGGCAAGAACCCTTTCTTTGACTGGTCCATTTTGAACTTCTTCAAAACTTTGTCAAGGTACGTGCTTTGTGAAAGTCCTATTAAGCCTGTTGATCTATCTCTATAGATCTTGATGCCCAATACATAAGTAGCTTTACCGAGGTCTTTTATTAAAAAAATTCTTATTCAAGTATCCTTTTATGCTATCTAGAAATTCTATATCATTTCCAATCAACAATATGTCATCCACATATAATATCAGAAATGCTACAGAGCTCCCACTCACTTTCTTGTAAATACAGGTTTCACCATAAGTCTGTATAAAACCATATGCTTTGATCACCTCATCAAAGCGTATATTCCAACTCCGAGATGCTTGCACCAGTTCATAGATGGATCACTGGAGCTTGCACACTTTGTTAGCACATTTGGGATCGACAAAACCTTCTGGTTGCATCATATACAACTCTTCTTTGAGATATTCATTTAAGGAATGCAGTTTTGACATCCATTTGCCAGATTTCCTAATCATAAAATGTGGCAATTGCTAACATGATTCGGACAGACTTAAGCATCGATACGGGTGAGAAAGTCTCATCATAGTAAACCCCTTGAACTTGTCAAAAACCTTTTGTGACTAGTCGAGATTTGTAGATAGTAACATTACCATCAACATCAGTCTTCTTCTTGAAGATCCATTTATTCTTAATGGCTTGCCGATCATCGAGCAAGCCCACCAAATTCCACACTTTGTTCTCATACATGGATCCTATCTTAGATTTCATGGCCTCAAGCCATCTTCGGAATCTGGGTTCATCTTAGCTTCTTCATAGTTCTAGGTTTGCCTTGGTCTAGTAACATGACTTCCAGGACAGGATTACCGTACCACTCTGGTGCGGATCGTGCTATGGTTGACCTACGAAGTTCAGTAGTAGCTTGATCCAAATTTTCATTATCATCATCATTAGCTTCCTCTCTAGTTGGTGTAGGCATCACGGGAATAGATTTATTTGATGTACTTCTCTCCAATTCGAGAGAAGGTACAATTACCTCATCAAGTTCTACTTTCCTCCCACTCACTTCTTTCAAGAGAAACTCCTTTAGAAAGGACTCATTCTTAGAAACAAAGATTTTGTCGAATCTGTGGTAGAGGTATACCCAACAGTTTCTTTCAGGTATCCTATGAAGATGCACTTATCTACTTTGGGTTCGAGCTTATCAGACTGAATCCTTTTGACATAAGTGTCACAACCCCAAACTTTTATGAAACGACAGCTTAGGTTTCTAGCCAAACCACAGTTCATACGGTGTCGTCTCAACGGATTTAGATGATGCCCTATTTAACGTGAATGCAGTTGTCTCTAATGCATAACCCCAAAATGATAGTGGTAAATCAGTAAGAGACATCATAGAACGCACCATATCTAATAAAGTACGATTACGATGTTCGAACACACCATTAAGCTGTGGTGTTCCAGGTGGCGTGAGTTGTGAAACAATTCCACACTGTTTTAAGGCCAAACTCATAACTGAAATATTCGCTTCTGCGATCAGATCATAGAAAATTTATTTTGTTGTTACGATGATTCTCCACTTCACTCTGAAAATCTTTGAACTTTTTAAAATGTTTCAGACTTGTGTTCCATCAAGTAGATATACTCATACCTACTCAAATCATCTATGAAGGTCAGAAAATAACGACACCCGCCGTGTTCTTCAACAGTCATGGGACCGCATATATCGGTATGTTTTTTCCAATAAGTCATTAGCTCGCTCCATTGTTCCGGAGAATGGAGATTTAGTCATCTTGCCCATGAGGCAAGGTTTGCAAGTATCAAAAGATTCATAATCAAGTGGTTCCAAAAGTCCATCTGCATGGAGTTTCTTCATGCGCTTTACACCAATATGATATAAATGGTAGTGCCAGAAGTATGTTGCACTATCATTATCAACTTTGCATCTTTTGGCATCAATATTATGAATATGTGTATCACTATGATCGAGATTCAGTGAACCATTCACATTGGGTGTATTACCATAGAAGGTTTTATTCACAGAACAACAATTATTCTCTGACTTAAATGAATAAACGTATTGCAATAAACATGATCTAATCACATTCATGCTCAACGCAAACACCAAATAGCATTTATTTAGGTTTGGCACTAATCCAGAAGGTAGAGGGAGTGTGCGATGGTGATCATATCAACCTTGGAATCATTTCTAACAGACATCATCACCTCGCTTTTAACTAGTCTCTGCAACTATTGTTTTGAGTTACTAATCTTAGCAACGGAACCGGTATGAACTACCTAGGGGTTACTACGAACACTAGTAAAATACACATCAATAACATGTATATCAAATATACCTTTGTTCACTTTGCCATCCTTCTTATCCGCCAAGTATTTGGGGCAGTTCCACTTCTAGTGTCCATTTCCTTTGCAGTAGAAGCACTCAGTTTCAGACTTGGGACCAGCTTTGGGCTTCTTCACGGGAGCGGCAAATTGCTTGCCATTCTTCTTGAAGTTCCCTTTCTTTCCCTCGCCCTTTTTCTTGAAACTAGTGGTCTTGTTAACCATCAACACTTGATGCTCTTTCTTGATTTCTACCTTCGCCGATTTCAGCATCGCGAAGAGCTTGGGAATCGTTTTTGTCACCCCTTGCATATTATAGTTCATCACGAAATTCTAGTAGCTTGGTGATAGTGACTAGAGAACTCTGTCAATCACTATCTTATCTGGAAGATTAACTCCCGCTTGATTCAAGTGATTGTAGTACCCAGACGTTCTGAGCACATGCTCACTGCCTGAGTTAATCTCCTCCATCTTGTAGGAAAAGTATTTGTGAGAGGACTCATACCTCTTGACTCGGGCATGAGCCCGAAATACCAATTTCAGCTCTTGGAACATCTCATATGATCCATGGTGTTGAAAACATTTTTGAAGTCCCGGTTCTAAGCCGTAAAGCATGGCGCATTAAACTATCAAGTAGTCATCATATCAAGCTTGCAAAATGTTTATAACATCTGCATCTGCTCCTGCAACAGGTGTGTCACCTAGTGGTGCATTAAGGACATAATTCTTCTGTGCAGCAACGAAGATAATCCTCAGATCCCGAACCCAGTCCGCATCATTGCTACTATCATCTTTCAACTTAGTTTTCTCTAGGAACATATCAAAAATATATAGGAGCTATATCGCGAGCTATTGATCTACAACATAGATATGCAAAACTATCAAGACTAAGTTCATGATAAATTAAGTTCAATTAATCAAATTACTAATGAACTCCCACTTAAATAGACATCCCTCAAGTCATCTAAGTGATATGTGATCCAAATCAACTAACCCATGTCCGATTATCACGTGAGATGGGATAGTCATCAATGGTGAACATCTCTATGTTGATCATATCTACTATATGACTCATGTTCGACCTTTCGGTCTCCTGTATTCCGAGGTCATGTATGTACATGCTAGGCTCGTCAAGTTTCACCCAAGTATTCTGCATGTGCAAAACTATCTTACACTCATTGTATGTGAACATGGAGTCTATCACACCCGATCATCATGTGGTGTCGCGAAACGATGAACTTTTGCAATGGTGCATACTCAGGGAGAACACTTTTACCTTGAAATTCAGTGAAGGGTGTTAGGGAATGTAGCATGCAATTACAAAAAATTTCCTACGATCATGCAAGATCTATCTAGGAGATGCATAGCAACGAGAGTGGGAGAGTGTGTCCACGTACCCTCGTAGACCGAAATCGGAAGCGTTAGTTTAACGCGCTTGATGTAGTCGAACGTCTTCTCGATTCAACCAATCAAGTACCGAACGTACGACACCTCTGAGTGCAGCACACGTCCAGCTCGATGACGTCCCTCGAACTCTTGATCTAATAAAGTGTTGAGGGAGGGTTTCGTCAGCACGACGACGTGGTGACGGTGATGGTGAAGTGATCCATGCAGGGTTGCTCCTAAGCACTACAACAATATGACCGGAGAAGTAAACCGTGGAGGGAGACACCGCACACAGCTTGGAACAATTGGGGTGTCTCCAAGGGGTGCCCTTCCCATGTATATTAAGGAGGGAGAGGGGAGGAGGCCGGCCTAGGGCGCGCCAAGTGGGAGGAGTCCCACTTGGACCCCTAGTCCAGTTCGCCCCCCCCCCCTTTCCTTTTACCGGAAGGGGAAAGGGGGAAGGAGAGGGAGGAGGAGAAGGAAAGGGGGGCGCCACCCCCTCCCTTAGTCCAATTCGGACTCCCCATGGGGGGGTGCGGCCACCCCTTGTGGGCTACCTTGCCTCCCTCCTATGGCCCATATCTTTCCCCCCGGGGTTCCGGTAACCCCCAGTACTCCGATACGTACCCGATACATTCCGAAAGACTTCCAGTGTCTGAATACTATCGTCCAATATATCAATATTTACCTCTTGACCATTTCAAGACTCCTCGTCATGTCCGTGTTCTCATCCGGGACTCCGAACAATCTTCGTTCACCAAAACACATAACTCATAATACACAACATCATCGAACGTTAAGTGTGCAGACCCTATGGGTTCGAGAACTATGTAGACATGACCAAGACACATCTACTGTCAATAACCAATAGCGGAACCTGGATGCTCATATTGGTTCCTACATATTCTACGAAGATCTTTATCGGTCAAACCACAATGAGAACATACGACATTCCCTTTGTCATCGGTATGTTACTTGCCCGAGATTCGATCGTCGGTATCTTCATACCTAGTTCAATCTCGTTACCGGCAAGTCTCTTTACTTCTTCTGTAATGCATCATCCCGTAACTAGCTTATTAGTCACATTGCTTGCAAGGCTTACCATGATGTGCATTACCAAGAGGGCCCAGAGATACCTCTCCGATACTTGGTGTGACAAATCCTAATCTCGATCTATGCCAACCCAACAAACACCTTCGGAGACACCTGTAGAGCATCTTTATAATCACCCAGTTACGTTGTGACATTTGATAGTTAATGACCCACAAGTGTAGGGGATCTATCGTAGTCCTTTTGATAAGTAAGAGTGTCAAACCCAACAAGGAGCAGAAGGAAATGACAAGCGGTTTTCAGTAAGGTATTCTCTGCAAGCATTGAAATTATCGGTAACCGATAGTTTTGTGATAAGGTAATTTGTAACGAGTAACAAGCAGTGAAAGTAAATAAGGTGCAGCAAGGTGGCCCAATCCTTTTTGTAGCAAAGGACAAGCCTGGACAAGTTCTTATATAGAGAAAAGCGCTCCCGAGGACACATGGGAATTATCGTCAAGCTAGTTTTCATCACGCTCATATGATTCACGTTCCTTACTTTGATAATTTGATATGTGGGTGGACCGGTGCTTGGGTACTGCCCTTTCTTGGACAAGCATCCCACTTATGATTAACCCCTATTACAAGCATCCTCAACTACGAAAGAAGTATTAAGGTAAACCTAACCATAGCATGAAACATATAGATCCAAATCAGCCCCTTACGAAGCAACGTATAAACTAGGGTTTAAGCTTCTGTCACTCTAGCAACCCATCATCTACTTATTACTTCCCAATGCCTTCCTCTAGGCCCAAATAATGGTGAAGTGTCATGTAGTCGACATTCACATAACACTACTAGAGGAGAGATAACATACATCTCATCAAAATATCGAACGAATACCAAATTCACATGACTACTAATAGCAAGACTTCTCCCATGTCCTTAGGAACAAACGTAACTACTCACAAAGCATATTCATGTTCATAATCAGAGGGGTATTAATATGCATTAAGGATCTGAACATATGATCTTCCACCAAATAAACCAACTAGCATCAACTACAAGGAGTAATCAACACTACTAGCAACCCATAGGTACCAATCTGAGGTTTTGGGACAAAGATTGGATACAAGAGATGAACTAGGGTTTGAGAGGAGATGGTGTTGGTGAAGATGTTAATGGATATTGACCCCTCCCGATGAGAGGATCATTGGTGATGATGATGGTCATGATTTCCCCCTCCCGGAGGGAAGTTTCCCCGGCAGAACAGCTCCACCGGAGCCCTAGATTGGTTCCGCCAAGGTTCCGCCTCGTGGCGGTGGAGTTTCATCCCGAAAGCTTGCTTATGATTTTTTCCAGGGTAAAATACTTCATATAGCAGAAGATGGGCACCGGAGGGCTGCTAGGGGGCCCACGAGGTAGGGTGGCGCGGCCAGGGGGTAGGGCGCGCCCCCATCCTCGTGGCCAGGGTGTGGGCCCCCTCTGCTATTTCTTTCACAATATTTTTTATTAAATCCAAAAATGACTTTCATGGAGTTTCAGGACTTTTGGAGTTGTGCAGAATAGGTCTTTAATATTTGCTCCTTTTCCAGCCCAGAATCCCAGCTGCCGGCATTCTCCCTCTTCATGTAAACCTTGTAAAATAAGAGAGAATAGGCATAAGTATTGTGACATAGCGTGAAATAACAACCCATAATGCAATAAATATTGATATAAAAGCATGATGCAAAATGGACGTATCAACTCCCCCAAGCTTAGACCCTCGCTTGTCCTCAAGCGGAAGACTATATCGAAAAATATGTCGACATGTTTAGAGATAGAGGTGTCGATAAAGTAAAATACGGACATGAGGGCATCATGATCATTCTTATAACATCAACATTTACGAATATTGTCATACGATTTCTTATGCTCAAGTAACAGTCTATTCACACTGTCAAGTATGAATCAGAAACTTCATTGAAAACCAACAAACTATAATCTCGGTCATTGAAGCAATTGCAATTTATCATAACATCGGAAAGAGTCAATATAAGAGCTTTTTAGCAAGTCCACATACTCAACTATCATTTAGTCTTTCACAATTGCTAACACTCACGCAATACTTATGGGTATGGAGTTGACACAGAGAAATATAGGGGCTTATAGTGTTGCCTCCCAACCTTTTACCTCAAGGGTAATGTCAACAATCATAGTTCATGCTAACTTACATCCAATTGGATATATATATATCAGGATCTTTCCAACATGAGGTTCTTGCCAAAGGATAAAATAAAAAGGAAAGCTGAAGATCACCATGACTCTTGCATAATGTATACGACAAAAGTAAAAGATAGGCCCTTCACAGAGGGAAGCAGAGGTTGTCATGTGCTTTTATGGCTGGATGCACGAAATCTTAATGCAAAAGAATGTCACTTTACATTGCCACTTGTGATACGGACCTTTATTATGCAGTCCGTCGCTTTTGTTACTTCCATATCACAAGATCATATAAAGCTTATTTTCTCCATAGTAATAAGTCATACATATTTAGAAAGCAATTTTTATTGCAAGCAATATGACAACTTACTTGAAGGATCTTACTCAATCCATAGGTAGATATGGTGGACTCTCATGGCAAAACTGGGTTTAAGGATATTTGAAAGCACAAGTAGTATCTCTACTTGGTGCAAGGAACTTGGCTAGCATGAGGGGGAAAGGCAAGCTCAACATGTTGGACGATCCATGACAATATACTTTAATTCGGATATGAGAAAACATAACCCATTACATTGTCTTCCTTGTCCAACCTCAACTCTTTAGCATGTCATACTTTAATGAGTGCTCACAATCATAAAAGATGTCCAAGATAGTATATTTATATGTGAAAACCTCTCTTTCTTTATTACTTCCTATTAATTGCAATGATGACCAAAACTATGTTTGCCAACTTTCAACAACCTTTAATCATCATACTCTTTATATGTGAAGTCATTACTCTCCATAAGATCAATATGATCTCTTTATTTCTTTTAATTATTTTATTTATTTTTATTCCCTCAAGATCATAGCAAGATAGTAAAGCCCCTGACTCAACACTAATCTTTATTATATATAGCTCACGGACTCGATTACATAGAAGGATCATAAGGCAAAACTCAAAACTAAATCATACCAAAACTTTATTCTACTAGATCAAGATATTACTAAAAGGATCGAACTAAGTAAAAATGGTAAAGATAGGAGTGTGATGGTGATACGATGCCGGGGCACCTCCCCCAAGCTTGGCAGTTGCCAAGGGGAGTGCCCATACCCATGTGTTTATGTCTCCTTTGCTGGTGAAGAAGGGTGTGGTGATTATGGAGTTCTTGATGATGTAGGCTTGTCGTCCATCTTCCAAGGCATAGGCTCACCATCATAGAAGGATAATTGAGTCTCCGGGATCCTCAAATCTGCAGCCAAACTCATCCTCTTTGTCGGTGTCAAAACCGGCGGATCTCGGGTAGGGGGTCCCGAACTGTGTGTCTAGGCGGATGGTAACAGGAGACAAGGGACACGATGTTTTTACCCAGGTTCGGGCCCTCTCGATGGAGGTAAAACCCTACTCCTGCTTGATTGATATTGATGATATGGGTAGTACAAGAGTGGATCTACCACGAGATCAAGGAGGCTAAACCCTAGAAGCTAGCCTATGGTATGATTGTTGTAATGGTTGTTCGTCCTACGGACTAAAACCCTCCGGTTTATATAGACACCGGAGAGGGCTAGGGTTACAGTAGTCGGTTACAATGGTAGGAGATCTACATATCCGATTGCCAAGCTTGCCTTCCACGCCAAGGAAAGTCCCATCCGGACACGGACTAAGTCTTCAATCTTGTATCTTCATAGTCTTGGAGTCCGCCGATGATGATAGTCCAGCTATCCGGACACCCCTAGTCCAGACTCCTTAGTAGCCCCGAACCAAAGCTTCAATGACGATTTAGTCCGGGCGCGCATATTGTCTTCGCATTGCAAGGCGGGTTCCTCTTCCGAATAATTCATAGAAGATTGCGAACACCAGGATAGTGTCCGGCTCTGCAAAATAAATTCCACATACCACCGTAGAGAGAATATTATGTACACAAGTTCAATCTGCTGACGTATTTTGTGGCGTGACGCCACACCACTACCAAGCCTTTACTTGAATCGTTTTTATTATACCACCTCAGCGCGTTTAGCGAAGCGGTTTCTTGGCACGCCTTGTCAAGCAGAGATCGTGTTCCCCTTATTCGGGATTCCCATCAATACGGACGTGGGTAACCCAACGCGCCATTGATTGCGGCGCTTAGGAGATAAGCGAGTTTTACTGTGCTAGGGGACGATAGTCTTCGCCCGCCCATATATAAGGGATAAGGATCCACCTCTTTACCCACGCCTTCTTCCTCCTTTGCTTATCCATCTCCACAAGACTCGAGCTCCAGCGCCTAAGTCCGCACATCTCGCCTCAACCTTCCCAGCCCATGTCCGAGCGGGAGGCAGGATGGCCTCCTCCGTCACGGAGGGGCACATCGAGAAGCTGCGGTGTCGGATACTTGTCCAGCGACATCGCGCACCGGCTGCCCGACGAGGGGCAGCTCATCCCCACCCTCAGGCCCCATGAGAGGGTCGTATTTCTTCCCCACTTCCTCCGCGGACTGGGCTTCCTACTTCACCCTTTCGTCCGAGGGCTCATGTATTACTACGGCCTGGATTTCCATGATCTGGTGCCAAACTTCATCCTCAACATCTCGGCGTTTATCGTCGTGTGCGAGGCTTTCCTCTGCATCCAGCCCCACTTCGGCTTGTGGCTAAAGACCTTCAATGTCAAGCCGAAGGTGGTGAAGGGCGTTGAAGCGGAGTGCGGAGGCTCCATGGTGGGCAAAATGCCCAACGTCATTTGGCTCGAGGGTGCCTTTGTGGAGTCCATCAAAGGGTGGCAATCGGGGTGGTTCTACATCACCGAGCCGCATGACCCTAAATGGGCAGCGGCCCCCGAGTTCAGATCTGGTACCCCCATGCAGCTCACGTCCTGGAAAGAGAAGGGCTTGCTATGGGGTAGTTCGGAGGAGCTGGCGGACTCGATCCTGCCCCTGCACCGTGAACAAGAAGCTTAAGCTTGTCAACGTGATCCAGTCATGCTCGTCACGGATTCTCCCCGCCAAAGAACGGGCCTTCAATTTATGGGAGTTTAATCCGGCACAGCACCTGACTTTGACCGGGCTATTCGACACGACGTACGAAGCTGCCTGGAGGGTGTTGTCCAAGGGCGGAGAAGCCCCCGCATCCGTAACTGATGATCGCGGATTCAGCACGCAGCGCCCGGCCGGTGAGGTAAGTTATGTTATCCTTTATGGGACACTCATTTCTTTCATAGTTTGACTCTATGTGGGATCTAAAACTCCCAATGCCTTTAACAGATGGCAGAAGACGCCCGACAGGTTAACCGTCTGCCCCTCTTCCCGAAGACCCAGCGGACACCCGTTTGACGGGGCTGCTGGTCCTGGCACTTTATGTGGTGCCGGAGAAGAAGGCCAAGAAGAAGGCCATGGGAACCTGAAGGAGTTCCCGGCGCCAGGTGGTATCGGACTCATCATCCGATGACTCCGAGGCGGACTCCTCCCCCGAGGAGGAGGATAAAGAGGCCTCTTCCCCAGCGGGGGGAGAGAAGAAGAGGAAGGCCTCCCCAACAAGGGCGGCCGAAGGGTCCAAGAAAGGGCGGACCCTTTCTCTGGACTGCTCCGCCAACGCCAACAACGGCGACGAGGGGTGGCCCTCAAGGGCCAGACCCCAGGCAAGATCGTAAGTATCCGGATTCCTGAATGATTTGTATTTTTTCTTTTTGCCACACGGTGTCTTTCTAATGCCGCATACAACCTGTAGTCCGGCCAAGGAGGATCTTCCCGCTTCGTCGAGCGGGTCCTTGGCTCCGTCGGATATGGATTCCCTTCCGACCGCCTCCACCCTCGTGACGCTGATGACGCCGAGGTGGGATCCCGTGAGGGACCCGCCAGAGGGGAGGCTCGGAGGTGCCACAAGGCAACCTCCGGACCAGACCGGATTCGACCGAACCAGAAGTGGTTCCGAGTCCGAGAGGCGGCCCTTTGTAAGAAGGGCAAGATCAGGACACCGGCGGCCTCCGCCCAACCGAGGCGCCGGATAACTTGTTGGAGGCGCCAACGGCGCTCCATCAAGGAAGAACACCGCACTATCATGAGTGCCATGATTCAAGGTTCACCGCCAAGAGCGGGCCGACGAAGCCTACAAGCAGCCTTCTAACAAGGCTTTGAGGTAAGAATTTTAAGACATGTAATATAATACCACATAGACAGTAGCCCCTGATGCTCGGTTCAGTGTTCGGGAAGAAAAACCGGACTGAGGATCTTATAAAGATATACGCAGGAGTTCTAAAAAATATGTCAATATGGGATTGCAGGCTGCGCTGCTGACCTCTTCCGCACTGACTGCGGAGGTCGATGCTTTGAAGCAGAACCTCGAGCGGTCCGAGAGCAAGCTCGGCCGTGCCAAGAAGCAGCTCGAGGACAATGAAGGTGAGTAACACCGTATTAAATTTGTACCTGACAGAAAAGGATTTTGGTTGCAAGATAAATAACAAGGATAACGTAGGTACTCCAGGGCCCACGAATGAGGTGGCGACCCAGAAGGAGGCCGTGTCTGCGGCCGAACGTGATGCGGCCGCGGAACGGGCTGAGCGACAGAAGCAGGAGGCGCGGGTGGCGGAGGTGCAACAAGAGCTCCAGGCTCTCATGGAGAAGCATGAGAGTTTGGAGCGCGACTCGAAGACTCGAGAGTCCGAGCTTGCCTCGGCTCTTGAGAGTGCCAAAGCCGCTAAGGCCGAAGCCCATAAGGCCCTCCAGGAGATTGAGGCGGGGAAGAAAATAGCGGCGGGTAAGGCATTTTTATGCAAAGCAAGCATGTGAATGTGAATTACCCATTACTTACCCGAATTCGGAGCTCTCCAGAGCGCTTGCAGATCTGCTCGCAGCGGTCCGATGTGCCGCATTCTACCGGGCCGAGGAGGGAGCTCGACGGAGAAGGTCTTATGGTCTCAAGATGCCGAGGCCGGACATCCGGTGCTTTTAGCGACCAGTGAAGCAGCTGGTCGAGCTCCACAAGGTTGCCGAACAGCCATGAAGGGCCTCATAGTTCGGTGTGGCTCGGGAGGCCATGCCCAGGAGCTACTTCGCCCTGGCGCGGCGGCTGGTGGATGCGTGTCCTCGGTGGAAGTCGTCAAGCGCCCGCTTTGCATTGAAGGTGCCTGTCGGGCCTTGCCCGCAAAAGTGCAATGGGGCAGGATGGACGCCGAGAAGCTTCGACGGACGCGCCACGGCGAAAGCAAGGAGTATCGTACACCCGAAATGTATTATAAGAGTGTCCTGAAGGGAGCCCGCATGATTGCGGATGAGTGCTCCAAGGATGTAATATTTGAGTAGAATCGCATTATGTTATCCTGTGCGCTGAAAACTGTGTTCATATGCACTAAGCAACGCTATTAATTTAAAATATTACCTTCTGTGCGGCCGTTTATCAAATCTGAGAGATGGCAAGTCATCGGCTTCAGCCCCCATGCCACTAGTGCTGGGGTGTTCGGGATAAACTTGAGCACTCTTGTTCCCATGTTTGGGTCCATCTAGGGAGGCGCTCAACACAACGATCGAGGCAACCGGACTTATAATGCTTGAACACTCTCACTTAGCCATAGAATTCTATAATTTTAAATTTCGGCGAAGCCCCTAGTGTTCGGAAGACCGAGTTCGGGCGCTATCCACGCTGGGCGGACCAAGCCGGTTCCTCGCCTAAACGGCATAAGTCTTTAGGGACTCGAAAAACCTCTCGAACAATGATCGCTCTCGCCTTATCATGACGGTCAGTTTTAGCTTTCTCCACTGGGGCGCTCGCCCAGCTCAACCGGGGCGCAATCGCAGTGGTTCTCCCAGTGCTACCTTAGACGATAAAACGGAACGTAAGGTATCAAAACATGGGAGCCGGGCAAACCCAACTATTGACCCAAGACATGATTCGGAGCCGATGCATATAGTGCTATAAGTTCAGGGTGCCGCACTTGTGAAAGTGTTCGGACTTATCACACCATAATGCGGGGAATTTAAGCCCCTGGTGTATTCGGCCGTACCAAGGTGTACGGATGCAACATGTCATAAACGAACATATATGAGAAAGAAATGCAATTATAAGCTAAAAGGCGATGCATTGTCTATTCCAGAAATACTGCCATGAATGCAGAGCGATACAAATAGTGCGGTAAGCAAGGGATTGGACTATTAAACATGTCCCCCTCCAGGGATAGGCTGCGGAATGGTGTATTAAACAGATTTAATGCTCGTAATGGAGACCACCGAGTGTTAAATCGTAGCCTTTCTCCTTCCCCGGCTGTTGCATCGTGAGTTCGGCCCTCTATCACGGACAGGCCTCCGTGAACGGAGTCCTGTGGGTAAAAATAAAAAAGAAAAGAGTGACACACTTGGGAGCCCTGGTGTGGTTGAGCCGCACTGGCCTATCGTGGTCGTGCCCTCCCCTATGCCCATGGTATCTCCAGAGTGTAATGATGTACGCTGAAGGACCGGTCTTGCAATTATGCAAGGGCTGGGGTTAGCCGCATTGCTACGCTGCGTGCTCGAACGTGCTGTGGTCTTGTTGTAGGTTACTCTGGGCGCGTTTGGCCGTGGTCGGTCGCTAACGGCCGGACTCAAAATTGCCTTAAGAGGCTGCTCTATACTTCGCCGCGAGAGCATTGTGTGTTCCCCGCTCGAGGGAGCGTTCGGTGTTTCCGCTGACCGTGATGACTCCTCGAGGGCCCGCATCTTGAGCTTAAGGTATGCGTAATGCGGCACGCGCTGAACTTTGCAAATGCGGTCCGTCCGAGAAGAGCGTGATAGCCACTGCAGAACGGGATTATATCAAGATTAACTCCTCGCCGGAAGTTATCCGGATCCAAGACCACTTCGGTGTGGTCGAGCTTGTACAATTGGCCTCTACACTGGTATGACGCCTTTGAAGGTCGCCTTGGTAGGTTTAATCCTTGAAGGGTCTATGCCCATCTTGCGACCGTATCCCGATAAAGCAGGTTCAAGCCGCCGCCATCCATCGGGACTCGTGAGGTGAAATCCATCGACGATTGGGTCTAAAACCACGCGCGAATCCGCCATGGCGGATATCGGTGGGTGATCCTTCGATCAAAAGTGATCGGGCAAGAGGACCATGGATTGAACTTCGAGGCGATCGATCCATCGCATATACATCCCTTGCGCACACTTCCGCCCTCTTGGGTATGTGGGTTGCGATATCATGTTTACCGTCCGCACTTGTGAGGGGAAACCTTCATCTTCTATTGCTCGGCGGCGGGTCTCTTCCTCGCCATCGCTATGCAGCCCCTTGTCGTTGTTTTCGCAATTAACTTGCTCGCTCGCTTAAATACCCAACAATCCTGTTGATGTGATTAGGCGGCTTTTGGGTGCCATGTATCCGCAAGAGCGGTCGAGTATTCGGTCCAAATTGACGGACCGGAGTAGTTCTTTTGAATGGCTTTTTCCACGACCAGGTTTGAGCTCGATCCGCATTGACCGCCGTATCCTCGGTGTTATCGCCGTTAACGCGGCGTTTGTTTTTTTGTTGCGACGCGACCGCCATTGTGGTCCTTGTTGTCCTAACCGCCGAATTTTGCCGAGGTTGTTACTTCGGCCAGCTACCTGTCCTCTCCCGCAGAAGCGGGTCATGAGTGATGTGAGGGCTGCCATGGATTTCGCTTTTCTGCCCTAGGTGCCGGGCCAGCCACTCGTCGCGGATGTTATGTTTGAAGGCTGCAAGGGCCTCTGATCCGGACAATCGATGATTTGATTTTTCTTTGTTAAGAACCATGTCCGAATTGTTCCGCCTATTCGCCTTCTTTGCCAATTATGTGGCTTAGGTCATCGGCGTCTGGTGGTCGCACATATGTGCCCTGGAAGTTATTAAGGAATGCGGCTTCCAGGTCCTCCCAACACCCAATTGATTCTGCTGGCAAGCTGTTAAGCCAATGCCGAGCTGGTCCTTTAAGCTTGAGCGGGAGATATTTGATGGCGTGGAGATCGTCACCGCGGGCCATATGGATATGAAGGAGATAGTCTTCGATCCAAACCGCGGGGCCTGTTGTGCCATCGTAGGATTCAATGTTCACGGGTTTAAACCCTTCAGGGATTTGATGATCCATTACTTCATCTGTGAAGCATAGTGGGTGTGAGGCGCCTCTATATTAGGCAATATCACGACGTAGCTCAAGCGAGCTTTGTCTACTGTGTTCGGCCCGGCCGGAGTTGCTGTATCCAGCACGACGGTAATCGTCGTGCATCGTGGGGCGCCCACGTGATCCATAAATCGATCTTGATTGTCTTGCCTTGTCCTCCAATATGTCTCGTAAGTCCGGCGCATTCCCCCGTGGCTTCGTACTCTTCGAGCGGTGCCGGGGTACGGTCCTAATGGAGGGCCTAGAGGCCTCTCTGTCGCGGCCACGAGGTGGTCGGTCTGCCGTATTGTGCGCTGGTGATGAAGGTTTGTACTCCTCCTCCTCTAATCGGGGGAGCAATGTAACATCCCACAATTCTAAATTTTGGAATGTTATAGACAGATAGATAGTTTTGATTGATTGGTTGATTGCTTGTGTGAAATTGAGTGATTCGAAACTTTTGAAAGTTAAATGAGAGGGAATAAAAGGACTTTCCCAAACTTTCATCTTGCTTTTATGATCTCCGTGAATTCAAATTCTTTTCATCACAAAACCCTGGAGAGAATATGACATGACTTCTTCCATTTATTTAAATGACAAGGGGTGTTGAAAATATTTGAATTTCATTTGGAAAATATTTCCAACCCAGGAACTTTATGCAACTCAATGATTTTCACGAGCGAAGATAAAATGACTTCTTCAAAACATATGAAATATGAGTTGGGAGTTTCAAAGAATTAAATTCAAAGTTCTTTTGAATTTATTTTCAATTTGGAGTTATTTGAGTTTTATTCAAATTATTTTTCCCCAAAAATAAAATATATGGAAAATAGGGTAACATGATTCCCTACATCAGAAAATTGGAGAGAAATAAATTTGAATTAATTTTGGTATTTTTAAAATGATTTTTACTGGATTTTACTAGAGTAGAAGCACTCTTTGTTTTATTTGAATTTGTGTGTATTTTATTTGACTCTAGAAAAATGTTCACCTTGTAAGCAATCTTTCTCTGAAAATTCCCGTATATAATATGCCTATATAAAATTTTACTTTATTTTCTTTATGCGGTTTTCCTTCTGCTTCTATTTAAAAAAACTGTACGTGCGGCCCATATTTATTTATCGCCTACATGCGCAGTATAGTAGCTTCTGGCGCCCCATGTTTTTTTTTCTCTCTTAAATAGGCCAGGCCAAGCCAGCCTTTTTATTTTTCTTTACTTAGGCCGATTTTTGTTAAAAAAAAAACAGCACGTATGCTCGCGGCCGGCCGATGGTCTTTAGGCCCGTGCGAGGCGTTAGCCTTTTTCTTCTCTGTTTCGTTTAATTACGTCTACGTTTAGTCCCACATTGCCTAGCCTTTAACCCTTAAACCTCTTTTCCAGCAATAAATATAGACCCATAGAGCCTTCAAAAATCATCCGATTCGGGTTAAATCAATATTTTGGTTTGACTAGATTCATTTAAGAAAATTATTTTTCTCTTCTCCGGCGCGACTTCTGGAAATTGTCTTCTCTCTCCATCTTTTCTCTGCCTTATAAAGGTATATTTATCCGTTCTCTATATTTATACGTTAGACCTAGAATTCTTTTAGCCGTAGCTTTTAAAAAAAAACAACTTGGCCTTGATTTTTCAAATAGCCATAACATTTTACTCGTTCATCCAAATCCAACGAAACCAACGCATGATTCCCTCTATCCAGTAATCCAACTCAAACATGTTTTTAAAAGTTTAAAATTTGAATTAGATCAGATTTGAATTTGAACTTCGTTTGATCATAAATTGAGTTTCGTAACTCCGATTTAGTTGATTCTTTTTGCAAATCGAAGCTCTTGACCTAAAATTTCTGATAAGGCCAAATTCACATGATTTTGGCACTGTTAGAAATTGTTTTATGTTGCAAGAGTTATTTGCTTGGTTTTGATGTTTTCTGAGTTGTTCTCTTTGTTCCTTCCGATCTTTTGAGTGATTGCTTATGTGTGGTTACTATTGCTTCGTCACGATAGATTGATCGGAGTGTGACGAGTAGAACTACCAAGAGTTTTGAGTGCGAATCATCTTCATTAACATTGGAGGCAAGTTCACACTTTGATCATACCTTTTCTCATACCCAGTTTTTATGCATTAGTTCAATCCTCCAAACAATTGCATGATTAGAATCTGAATTAAATTGTGGGTTTTGGGAAGTAGATTGAGGTAGCACCTATTACCTGTTTTATTTTCAAACCCTTGGGAGTTACTTTTACGTTTGCTTATTATGCCATGCTATGCTAGTACACGTGGATTGGGTGAGTGAATTTCCATGACAGATGTGAGATTGTTAATTAATGGTTTATTTAAGGTGGCAACTTAAACACACATCTGGGTGGATTGAGGCACCTGGTTACTCCAGGACTTGCCTGTCTAGGCACCTGGGTTTCAGTGACATGCCTGTTTTTCTTGGACCGCCACCCGTGCTCAAAGGGATCATGAGATTATTCAAACTAGAAACTTCCGTGTGCAGCCACATGCTATTATGGGCTCTAGCATAGTTGACTAAGTTGTGCGAACTCTTACGGGGTGGACTAGCAGATGTAGGGGATGTAGGTTGATACGGTCTACCCCTTATGTAAGGTGCAAGTGCTTCTGAAAGACTATGTCTCGGTCATCCGTTTCTCAAACACCATGTAGTGCGAGAAACCAAGCAGAGGCGATCGAGTCATGTGGGGAAAAGTGCGCAAACCTCTGCAGAGTCTATAAACTAATCATGGTTAGCCATGTCCCCGGTTATGGACATCTTGAGTATCTAGCACTTGGATTATCATGTGAATCTCATCATGTTACTTTAATTAATCTTGTTGGGTTTAATGAGTACTTTTAATTGGGATTGAGAATCCTGTCAACCATTCTCAATGTTTAACAACCACCATGATAGTTAAATAAATTTATTCCTTTGTAGTAGGGAAAAATTGGCTTTTCGCAAAAACATTATAACCGTAGAGCTTTTTCACCAGCCATATATGCATGTAGTGATAGCCTTTATTCATCATTGCTCTATGGTGTGAATTTGCCAGTACATTCAATGTACTGACCCTCTATGGCTGCAACGTCTCATGTTACAGGATTTTACGACGAGTAAGTGATACGTTAGGGTTACGATTTCCTATACTCAACTTTGCCGTTGGTGTTGATGAGAATCCACAACCTTGTTACTTCCGCTATTTGGATTGAGGTAATAGTATTTACGTTATTTTATACATGTGATTTACCTCTGTTATAAATCCTCGAGTACTGTGTGTGTCAAAGATACCGATCCGAGGATGACACTTAAGCCACGAGACTTGACCGTCTGAGGTCGGGTCGCTACAAGATGGTACCAGAGCACATGTTGACTGTAGGACGTGACCCTAGAAATTGGCAAACCCATAGGAAAGATTTTCTCTACAACTTTCTTTTCAAAAGATCTTTTACCTCTCTTCTCTTCTAAGCTATTCAAATAATTCTCTTTTAGTGAGACCATACCTCTTTTTCCCTTTTGACCACTCGAAGATTCGACTGATGAGACCACTCGAAGAAGTACCAGATATCGGACAACTAAGACCATTCAGAATGAAGAGGATTTTTACCGTGCATTACAATGATGGAAACTATGACGGATAAAGACTTCGAAGACTAGGAGAATATGAAGAATTTCAAATTTGGTATGACCAAAGAAGGCTACACTTATGGAACTTGACAGACTATGGAAGCTGTCAATACCCGAGATCAAGGTGTATCAGAGACAGACCGAAACATGGAGCATTAGAAGTCAAAGTTTTGTCAAGAAAGCCCTAAGGCAGGAGATATCAAGTATGGAATAAAAGTTCATATCAATGACTAGGGCAGAAACATGGACATTCATGATGTTATCGTTCGCCTATTGTCACCGGGAGGTGTTAAGCACGCATCATTCGGAAGAATTGGATGACAAAAGGGCTAATGGAGCACCTGCCAGCAAGAGATCAAGTTTTAACCTTAGCTGGTGTATCACTAGGATCTGGAGTATTACATCAAGGATTTTAAGATGGACTTTAGGAAGTCATATTTGACAAGGAGGCAATTCATGAAGAACTAAGGAACCATAAGCTGAAGTAGCCAAACTAGAGGAACAAAACCTCGAGATATCGGAGATTCGTCAGGAGCTGAAGGATAGAAGGACATGGTTCATGCCAAGTATGTTGAAACCCAGAAGTTTGGAACGCAACCCCAGAAATATTTAAGTATGTCATGAGAGACTTCGCGTCAACAGAGAGGATTTTGGCAAAAGAACTTGAGAAGGACAAGCATGATCAGAAGGGGCCATCGGAGACATGACCAAGACTTGAAGAGTTTGATGATGTTGAGATCTATAGACCATTAGAAGACCCAACCCCTTTTATATACTTACGTTAGATGCGACGATTGTGAGCTGTCATTGGTTTGTTGTGTTTTTCCGACAGCCACAATAAAACCTGTCTTTTCAAAACTATTGTTTATACTGTGTGCATCCCTCTCGATCTCTCTTATCTCACCCCAAACCCATGGACCCAATAGAGGATGAATGGAGATGAGCTTATATTTTCTGGACCGAT
The DNA here is from genome assembly GCA_021437245.1 of Aegilops speltoides. NCBI lineage: Eukaryota > Viridiplantae > Streptophyta > Magnoliopsida > Poales > Poaceae > Aegilops > Aegilops speltoides. The sequence continues at coordinate 367,831,151 of CM038147.1, read as the reverse complement.
GAGTCAATTGGAGATGGACCAATGGAATCAGAACATGGAGGATCATATGGAGAGTGACACTATAGCCGGAAAGGATATGACCCAGCATGCTCTACGGTGCTTTGAAAAGAGGTGCTGCTACTTGGTGGAGGATGTACAAAACCATCAATGGATGGCAAGGAGTAACCACTTGGAAGGAATTCAAGTTGACTTTGCTAAAGTCTTAGTTTGTGTCCCAGAAGATGAAGCCTTATGGAAATGATATGAAGACACCCTATGCATACAAGCTTTGTGGAGAAATAGGACACAACCAAAAATGAAACAAGGACGAATACCCTCATAAGCAAAGGATTACCAAAGGAGTTAGCCGAGGATCTCAGGGAACTTCGGTTGGAGATTGTTCCCAAAGGTTTTGTTGCAGCAATGGAAGTTCAGTCTACATTGTTGGGAAAGATTCGTGAAGCTCAGAAGGATGACAATGAGATTTCTGAGGTAAAAGAGAGGATGAGCAAAGGAAAGGCCAAATGTTTTCGTAAGGATGAGCACGAAATCTAATGGTTCAAGGACCGTGTATATGTTCCCAATAATGCAAGGATCAGGAAGTAAATACTTCAAGAGGCTTATGACTCACCATACTCGATTCGCCCTGGAAACACCAAGATGTATTTGGATTTGAAGGAGTGTTTCTGGTGAACTGGTATGAAGAAGGATATTGCGGAGTATGTAGTCGTGGGTGATGTATGCCAGAGAGTAAGAGCAGAGCATCAGAAGCCAGCAGGATTACTACAGCCTATGCCGATACCCGAATGGAAGTGGGATAAGCGTGGCATGGATTTCATTACCGGATTTCCCAGAACCCGAACGGGATATGACTCTATCTGGGTAGTAATTGATTCGCTTGACCAAAGTGGCTCACTTTATCCCAGTGAAAAACCACCTATACAAGTGCGAAGTTGGGCAAGATATATATGACCAGGAACGTATGTCTGCATGGAGTTCCGAGGACCATCGTATCAGATAGAGGAACACAGTTTACCTCAAAGTTTTGGAATCAGCTGCACCAGGCTTTGGGTACTAGGCTAGAGTTCAGTATAGCCTTTCATCCGCAGACAGATGGATAGACCGAGAGAGAGTTAATCAGATTCTGGAGGACATGTTGAGAGCGTGTGCGCTAGATTATGGATCTAGCAGTGATGATAATCTACCTTATGTGGAGTTGTCATACAACAAAAGTTACCAAGCTAGTTTGAAGATGGCCCCTTTTGAAGCTTTGTATGAGAGAAGGAGCCAGACACCGTTGATGTGGGATGAAGTTGGAGACCGTCAGTTGTTTGGATCAAATGTGATCAAGGAGTCAGAAGAGAATGTTAAGTGGATTCGAGATAGAATGAAGGTAGCTCAGTCCAGGCAGAAGAGTTATGCAGACTCAAAAACGCAAGGAGGAAGTCTATGAAATTGGAGACAGAGCATGCCTTCGTGTGTCCCCTCTGCGAGGAGTTAAACGATTTGGAGTTAAGGGAAAGTTAGCCCCGAGATTTGTAGGACCATACCGAGTTTTGGAGCGTATGGGAGAAGTGGCCAACAAGTTGAGTCACCAAGCTTGTCGCAGAGTTCATGATGTGTTTCACGTTTCCCAATTGAAGAAGTGCCATGCAGGGATGGCCAATATTCCCCTGTAAGGACGCTTGACCCTGAAAAGGATAATGATGTTCCACGGAGTGGACCTTGGGCAAACTAAGTATGAGTTTTATCTCAATATGTGGGATACCCCAAGAGTATGAAGGGATGAAGTACTGTTGGATTTAAAGGAGATATGATGTTGGAAGTATGGAGCAATTGTAACTCCATGATGAGTTGGAGTAATCACGTCTTAGTGTGATATAACAGAAGGAAGCTGGAGACAGTATCATCGGATGGATTTTGAGTATGCTAGGAAGATGGAAGTTGAATGTTGGGATAACGATCAGTTGCCCAGAAAATGAGTTCAAGGTTTACAAGTGATGAGATGGGCCATAACCCACAGGCCCCAGGACCTGCCAAGAAGCAAGCACAGTCTTGCTGAAGGAAAACCCTTGGAAGAGGATATGCCTTTACCCGCCGACGATTTATATAGGAGCAGCGCAAACCTGAGAGTTGTGAAGGAACGATAGATGTTTGTTTGGCTTGCAGAATCAATGGATTTATCCGAACTTGGTTCGTTGACAAGAGAAATTCTGCAATGCTTGTGAGGATGACCGAGTGTTAGAATGCGAGATTCGCTAAACCATATACAAGGTGACTTACTCTTATTGTTCGCCTTGCTATATGGGATGGTAAATCTGAGTGACTTACCTATAGTAGAGTGACGACGATCAAAACCTTGTTTGAACCTTAGAATGGTATAAGTATTTTCCCTTGTACACAGCAGCTGTTGCCAATCGTAGGATATACGGTGAGGTTCGACCCAGACCCGTTTTCTGCAGGAGAAACCATAAATGGATGACCACCATGAGATATTGATAGTTGCTTAGCATTGGCGCCAGACCCGTCAGCTAAGAAGACCCAGTCATGGAATAAACTTACCAGGATGAAATGGATACAGTGTGGGGACCCCGACTCACAAGTCGTGATCACCGAATGCACGTGTACAGTGATCCCAGAGATCAATGCTCACTGAACACACAGAAGCTGAATAACAAGAGTCTTACATCCATACATACCGTCTTACACAAATTGTGACCATTATGGTCAAGTCTTACATCAATAAAGCCTTAAGGGCTGAACATCAAATGAAACATAAGCAGCGGAAATCATCGTCGATAAGTAGAACCCATGCCATCTGCCTTAACCCTACAGGCATTCTGACTGGGAAACGTCCTAGTTCGCATGATCATCTCCAAAGAACTCTTCTTCGAACTTTGGTTCTTCCACGCCTGGTCAATTAAATAACCAGTGGCAAGCCAATGAGTACTTTGAATGTACTCGCAAGCAACCCATGAATTGGTTCAAGGTACAACAATGCATGACATAGGTAGATTTTGCATAAAGCTAGTTTTGAGTGCAATGACATGTTCAACATCCTATAAAGCATGCATCAAGAGAATTCAAGTAACCATGAGAACTGGTCATAGATATCAACATAAATAGAATGGGCACCAACCCACTTATCATAAACAGAGTGGGCACCAACCCCTCTCAACCGTGTCAAGTCCTTTGACTTGATCCAAGACATCTCCATCATCTCACACACACTGGTTGAAAACCCTGGACATAGTTTAAGCAGCACCGCCCAACCGTCCTTGACCGTGGACACGGCTATTCGAATAGTTTTACACTCTGCAGAGGTTGCACACTTTACCCACTAGATCCGGGGAACTTCCGTGTCATCCACGACCCGCGATACCTCAAGTACCCGGGGTAAGCACCCGATCACCACCTTTCCCTAGACGACACTAACATGGAGTCCACTCGATTGGTAGTAACCCCCGTGCCAAACATTTCACATCATAAAGCTGTGGAGCCTCGCTCCCATTTTCATCACATACCACAAGCACGGGGTACCAACGGTGTGTCCGGTGCCCTGTGAAAACAGTCATGGCCGCCCTACCTGGCACGACCCCGTCCCAAGAGAGAGCACCAACTCTCCCCCGTCACTAGTAATGCGGGCTCCAAGCTAGTATCGGTCTAGGTACTCAACAATGCCCTTTCCCATATAAGGGTAGAGTGGTCGCGCATGTAAGGTTGGGACAGTCATCAAATCTTAAATCTAATCCGTTTTCGAAAACAACACACACTTGCCTCGGTACACCACTTCGTCATCAAGTGGTTACCTATCTCATCATCTCCCTCGGGCATAAGTGGCACCCGATGGGGTTTTCAAAAGTCGTTTGAAAATATTTTGCCTCCATCACCATGCATATCCCCGTCCCTGTTTGCATAGCACTACTTAGCACCCTATCTACTCCCACCGGCATAACCCTCATAAGAAGGTAGGGCCATGCACAATGCAAGTATCAACGAATGAATAACGGAGGCAACCATCCCACGTGGTTCACCCTCCCACCATGATTCCGATGCAACAATAATAAGAGCTATATATGCATGTAAAGGGGTTTCATAGTCATGGTCAAAGGGCTGCTTGCCTTGGTTGGCTTGATCTTCAAAGTCTTCAGGCCCTGCTCCTCCTTCTTCCTCAGCTACCTCGTCAAACACGGGATCTAACGTCGCAAGAAAACAACGGGAAAATAAGACAATAATAAAAACAGAAAAGTCAAAGTGCTCAGATAAATGTCAACTTATTTTTGTAAAATGCTAGGAGGAAAGCTAGGAAGGGGACAACTTTTGGTTTTGGTTCTGGAGTAGCAGAATAGGAGATATGGATTTTCAAAGGCTTATTTAAATGCTAAAATCACATTTAAATATTTACAGAGAAGAAAAGGTTGCTGGATTTGGATGAAAGTTGCACCATTAAATAGGTTGCAATATTCTAGGAATTTAGAAATTGGAATCAATTCATTTGGATAAATATTCTGTCCTGTGGAATTTTTGGAAACAAGACAGAAAAAGAAAAAGAAAAATGGCGCTGTGCCCTTTGGGCGAGAGAGGCCACACCAAGCGATGAGCCCAGCCAGCGCCGCCCATGAGCATGAGCCAGCAGCAGCGGCGTGTTTAAACCTGACGGGCGGGTCCCGCCCGTCGGGGCGTGAGGCTGACAAGCCTGGCCCGCGGCCGTCGTCGTCAACCTCTGGACAGAGGCGACGGCGGGCTCGCCGGCGGCGATACAGGGCACGGGAAGGGTGCGGAGGCTACCGTTGGACTCAGGGGCGAGTCGCCGTTCTGGTGGAGGTGGAGGCGGTCGCCGGTGCAGCCTGGTTCGCCGGCGACGAGGTCCGCGGCGGAGGTGCTTCGGGAGGTGGCGACTCCGGCCGCTTCCGGCAGCTACAGAGAGGGAAAAGGAGGGGAAACGATCGGAGGCGAGGGAGTCCAGATCGAGAGAGAAAAGGCGGAGGAGGCCTGTACCCGCAGATCGACGGCGACCCGAGGCGGCGGAGCTCGAGCTCGATCTCGAGCTCGGGCGGCTCTGGAGAGAAGTGGGTGGTTCTAGAGGTTTATTGGGTGTGTGGAGGAGCGACAGGGAGGAAGAGAGAGGCTCGGGGCTGCCTTATATAGGCTGGCCGAGGTCCACCGTAGGCGTGGCCTACGGGCGCCCGCGGGATCGGCTCAGGTGGCCGTTGGAGGGGGAACGAGGCTGTCTACGGCGTTCGTGAGGATGGAGTAGGGCGTCAGGGAGGAGGAGAGAGAGCGGGGAGAGGCGCTGGCGCTCGCGCGTGTGAGGCCGGGCATTGGCCGAGCCGGGCGGCGTCGGGCCTGCGCTGCGGGGTGTGAGAGAGGAGAGACAAGGGGCTGACGGCGCGTGTCGCAGACGTCGAGACACATCGACCGGGCGCGAGGGGAGGCACGAGGTGGTCGGGAGGCGCGTGTCAACGGTCGGCGCTCTGTCAGCGCTCAGGCGCGACTTTGGCCAGCACCTGCGGCTTTTCAGCGTCAAGTGGCCCACTTCTGTCTGGGAGCTACAGTGGGTGTGGGCAAAACCAGGAAAGAGCCTTGGATGCTCTGGAGTGCAGAGGGGAGAGAGAGAGACTGTGAGAGAGAGGGGAAACTGTTGTCCAGAGAGGACAAACGTGATTCCCCCCTTCTTCCACATTGCTTCCTCGTGTAGAAAAGCATCTAAGTGACAGAGGGGAGTGAGGAGGGGTTGTGGTAAAAAGATGAACTCAAGGAGATTAGTGGAAGTGGCCAAAATAGGCATTTTAATTATCTGCCAGAAGGTGTTTGATGGTGGTTTGGGCAAGTAGATGATTTGCATCTGCCATGAGACTCCATAGGGTGAAATGACACACATAATTAGGGCCTTCCACCCATTTGGAGATCATTTGAAGAAAGTTGACAATGCAACTTTGGTAAACCCTAGAAATCAGCAGAAATGGACTTGTGTAGATTTAGTTGAGCAAATCACTTCTCCTTGATGCACCACTTGGTGTGGTGGCCTCATTTGGTCATGTGATCATGCTCACAAAAGTTAGGGTCAAGGAGAGAAAGTTGGTAATGCAAAGTTGTTCAAACTTGATTCTGGTCAGAGAGGATTTTGGGGCACTTTGATCAAGATATCCCTTTCTCCAACCTATGCCATTTGGTCTAGATGCATTATTAGACCATTGGAGCATGTGCACCAAGTTTGAGAACATTTGGACATGTTTGGCAATGCAAAGTTGCTCAAACTTCAAAATAGACAGAAATGGTTTTGAGGGTATTTGATGATGTTATCTTGTTCTCCAAGACATGAGACTTGGCAAGATCACCAAATATGACATATGTGACATGATAGAATTTTCTTGGAATTTTTGGAGAATATTTTCTTTGTAAATATTTCAAAAGCTTGAAATATCCAGAAAGGGTTTTTGAGGGGTTTGACCAATATTTTGAACATAACCATGTGTTGAAACTCTTATATATGGACAATATATGTCCTATGAGTTTCCCTAAATTTTGTCAAATATTTTTGAATCCATAAAATAATTTTTCCCTATTAAAGACCATTTCTGGCCTTAAGAAGAAGCCTTTAAATAAAATAGTAAAATAACTTTCAAAATTATATTTTTATGGTTTCTGGGTATCCTATATCTAATAGGAGTCAAATATATTTTTAGAAAGATTTTTACTTCCCTTAATTAAGTACTTGCAGTGCAAACCTCAATTCAGGGGTTTTTGAAAAACTAATTTCTGAAAATACTTTTTGGTCAAATTATTTTTGTAAGAAAATACTATATTGCTCTATACACATGGCATGATCATTGGGAAAAGGTTTTGGATCAAGGAGATGAAGTATAGGAGTTGGAGGATTTATTTGATTTTTAGAGCACTTGCAAACAGAAGACAAACATTCAATCAAAGCAAGGACAAAACACTCAAAAGTTTTTGTCAAACCTATATAAAATTTGACTTTATTTTCTTTATGCGGTTTTCCTTCTGTTTCTATTTAAAAAAAACTGTATGTGCGGCCCATATTTATTTATCGCCTACATGCGCAGTATAGTAGCTTCTGGCGCCCCATTGTTTTTTTTCTCTCTTAAATAGGCCAGGCCCAGCCAGCCTTTTATTTTTCTTTACTTAGGCCGATTTTTGTTAAAAAAAAAACAGCACGTATGCTCGAGGCCGGCCGATGGGCTTTAGGCCCGTGCGAGGCGTTAGCCTTTTTCTTCTCTGTTTCGTTTAATTAAGTCTACGTTTAGTCCCACGTTGCCTAGCCTTTAACCCTTAAACCTCTTTTCCAGCAATAAATATAGACCTATAGAGCCTTCAAAAATCATCCGATTCGGGTTAAATCAATATTTTGGTTTGACTAGATTCATTTAAGAAAACTATTTTTCTCCTCTCCGGCGCGACTTCTGAAAATTGTCTTCTCTCTCCGTCTTTTTTCTGCCTTATAAAGGTATATTTATTCGTTCTCCGTATTTATACCTTAGACCTAAAATTCTTTTAGCCGTAGCTATTTTTTTTCTGTAAAACAACTTGACCCTGATTTATCAAATAGCCATAACTTTTTACTCGTTCATCCAAATCCAACAAAACCAACGCCCACTTCTTCGTTATGATTCCCTCTATCCAGTAATCCAACTCAAACATGTTTTTAAAAGTTTAAAATTTGAATTAGATCATATTTGAATTTGAACTTTGTTTGATCATAACTTGAGTTTCGTAACTCCGATTTAGTTGATTCTTTTTGCAAATCGAAGCTCTTGACCTAAAATTTCTGATAAGGCCAAATTCACATGATTTTGGCACTGTTAGAAATTGTTTTATGTTGCAAGAGTTATTTGCTTGGTTTTGATGTTTTCCGAGTTGTTCTCTTTGTTCTTTCCGATCTTTTGAGTGATTGCTTATGTGTGGTTACTATTGCTTCCTCACGATAGATTGATCGGAGTGTGACGAATAGAACTACCAAGAGTTTTGAGTGCGAATCATCTTCATCAACATTGCAGGCAAGTTCACACTTTGATCATACCTTTTCTCATACCCAGTTTTTATGCATTAGTTCAATCCTCCAAACAATTGCATGATTAGGATCTGAATTAAATTGTGGGTTTTAGGAAGTAGATTGAGGTAGCACCTATTACCTGTTTTATTTTCAAACCCTTGGGAGTTACTTCTACGTTTTCTTATTATGCCATGCTATGCTAGTAGACGTGGATTGGGTGAGTGAATTTCCATGACAAATGTGAGATTGTTAATTAATGGTTTATTTAAGGTGGCAACTTAAACACACATCTGGGTGGATTGAGGCACCTGGTTACTCCAGGACTTGCCTGTCTAGGCACCTGGGTTTCCAGGACATGCCTGTTTTTCTTCGGACTGCCACCCAGGCTCAAAGGGATCATGAGATTATTCAAACTAGAAACTTCCGTGTGCAGCCACATGCTATTATGGGCTCTAGCATAGTTGACTAAGTTGTGCGAACTCTTACGGGGTGAACTAGCAGATGTAGGGGATGTAGGTTGGTACGGTCTACCCCTTATGTAAGGTGCAAGTGCTTCTGAAAGACTATGTCTCGGTCATCCGTTTCTCAAACACCATGTAGTGCGAGAAACCAAGCGGAGGCGATCGAGTCATGTGGGGAAAAGTGCGCAAACCTCTGCAGAGTGTATAAACTAATCATGGTTAGCCGTGTCCCCGGTTATGGACATCTTGAGTATCTAGCACTTGGATTATCATGTGAATCTCATCATGTTACTTTAATTAATCTTGTTGGGTTTAATGAGTACTTTTAATTGGGATTGAGAATGCTGTCAACCATTCTCAATGTTTAACAACCACCATGATAGTTAAATAAATTTATTCCTTTGTAGTAGGGAAAAATTGGCTTTTCACAAAAACATTATAACCGTAGAGCTTTTCCACCAGCCATATATGCATGTAGTGATAGCCTTTATTCATCATTGCTCTATGGTGTGAATTTGCCAGTACATTCAATGTACTAACCCTCTGTGGCTGCAACGTCTCATGTTGCAGGATTTTACGACGAGTAAGTGATACGTTAGGGTTACGATTTCCTATACTCAACTTTGCCATTGGTGTTGATGGGAATCCACAACCTTGTTACTTCCGCTATTTGGATTGAGGTAATAGTATTTACGTTATTTTATACATGTGATTTACCTCTGTTATAAATCCTCGAGTACTGTGTGTGTCAGCATACCGATCCAGGGATGACACTTAAGCACAGAGACTTGACCGTCTGAGGTCGGGTCACTACAAGCAACTTGCGTTTTGGGTAGCTTTTGGAGGGGCGTTCGAGTTCATACTCTTCGGCCGCGAGGACTTCAGTCCATCTGTCGGCTAGCAGGTCTTGATCAGCTCGGAGCTGTTGCTGCTTTTTCTTTAGGCTGTTTGCCGTGGCCATAAGCCTGCGTTTAAAACGCTCTTGTTCGACGGGATCCTCGGGCATGACGAACTCGTCGTCGTTGTGGCTTGCCTCGTCTCCGGAGGGAGGCATGTAGTTATCATCCTCTACCTCTTCGTCTGCCGCTCTCTCGTGAGGGCTGGCTTCTCCGTCCTCCTGTGCCGAATCTTGCTGGAGGGGATTATCTTCGGCACTCTCTGGGGTGTTATTATCTCCGGTGCCGGAATCTCCATTCTTGCTGTGGTGGGATTTAGAGCGGCGTCGCTGACGCCGACGCTTGGGCTGTTTCTTAGAGGAGTCTGTCTCCACTGCTTCTTCGCCATTCCCATCTTTTAGGATGTCCACCATATATATGTCGTATGACGAGGTGGTCTTCCAGTGCCCTGTAGGCGTTGGTTCCTGGTCGTCTCCGGCATCGTCGTCCATACCGTCGATGTCTTCGGAGTCGTAGTCTAGCATGTCGGTTAGATCGTCGACAGTGGCTACAAAGTGGGTGGTGGGTGGGCTTTGAATTTCTTTGTCGTCCACATCCCAACCGTCCTGACCGCAGTCCGTCCATGGCTCTCCTGATAACGAGAGATACTTTAGCGAATTCAGGATGTCGCTAAAGGGTGAGTGCTGCAACATGTCCGTGGCGGTGAACTCCATGATCGGCGCCCAATCGGATTCGATTGGTAGGGGCGCAGGAGGTTCGGAGTCCGACAAGGAGTCCGGCACCTCGGAGTCACGGGCTTTACAAGGGACAAGGTCAGTATTCGGCTCCATCGTCGTAGAGGTTGCAGCCTCCGAGGTGGTGTCTAGCCACCTGTCCTCGATCTGCGCGGTCGGCTCCGAATTAAGGATCGGAGCGGACTCATGTGCGGCCTCCAGGGCACTGTCCGGCAGCAGAGCTAAATCGTGCCCATCGTGACAGCGCGGCGTGCTCGGCTGTGGATCGAATCCATCGAAGATCAAGTCTCCGCGGATGTCAACCATGAAGTTTAGGCTTCCAAATCGACTGATGGCTGGGGCGAAGCTTCGATCTGCTCCAGACGGCTGCTTAATTGGCCCAGCAGCAAAGCCACGAACACGAAGATCATGGGAGAAAAGTCTCACCTGGATCTGCGTCGTTGTTGATGATCGAAGGAGCCATCAAGCCTATCGGTGACAACACGGAGGAACTCTCAATGAAAGCACCAATGTCGGTGTCAAAACCGACGGATCTCGGTAGGGGTCCCGAACTGTGTGTCTAGGCGGATGGTAACGGAGACAAGGGACACGATGTTTTACCCATGTTGGGCCTCTCGATGGAGGTAAAACCCTACTCCGCTTGATTGATATTGATGATATGGGTAGTACAAGAGTGGATCTACCACGAGATCAAGGAGGCTAAACCTAGAAGCTAGCCTATGGTATGATTGTTGTAATGGTTGTTCGTCCTACGGACTAAAACCCTCCGGTTTATATAGACACCGGAGAGGGCTAGGGTTACACAGAGTCGGTTACAATGGTAGGAGATCTACATATCCGTATTGCCAAGCTTGCCTTCCACGCCAAGGAAAGTCCCATCCACACTACTAGGAAAAGGCATGCTAGTGGCGCACCGAATTTGCCTTCTAATGGCGCACTACTGGTGCGCCACTGGCATCACGCCATTAGAATTAAATTCTAATGGCGCACTCTACCGTGCGCCATTAGTATTCGGTGTTCTAATGGCGCACCACGAGTGCGCCATTAGTATAACTGCAAAGGCGCCATTAGAATGCCTCCCGGGGCCATATGTACAAATGTGCTTTGGCATTCTAATGGCGCACCAGCAGCTAATGCGCCATTAGTGTGATGATCACAAAGGCGCCATTAGTGTCTTGTGTGGTGCGCCATTAGTATGAATATTAGGTTTTATTTTTTTGCTTTTCGATTTTTGCACAAGTTACAAAATATATTATTGCATAGAATATAGACAGCAGCACACAAAGCAACATCAGATTCATCAAATACAATAGAAGATTAGTCTCCGAATACAATTCATCATATTAGTCTCCGGATTCAAAAGACCGGACAAAGATAAAACATTACAAGTCTCAAGACCGCGAGTATCGAGTTTGCCTTCACATTACAAGTCGATATCGATCATCTAAACTACCATCACATAGAAGAGAGCTGTGGTCATCACGATGAGCATCATCCCGATCAAACTGGTCTTCATCCGGTTCCTCCAACGCTCCCTCTCTCTCCCGCTAGATAGCGGGCGATCTAGATTCGCCTCCGCCCTAGTGGTGTACCTTTGTAATCATTATCGCTGAACGGTGAACCTGTCTCCGACACTCCTCCCATCATCGAGACTCGGGAACCTTACCCTTGTACCACGACATACGACGGCATCTCTATGCACAAGCCAAACAATGCATAATACATAAGCAATGTGTAAGTATGCAACAAAAGGATCGGAAGAGAAAAGCAAGACATTAATAGCACGATTCATGGTCCTACTAATAAATAGCATCGATTACATCTAAGTTGAACAACCGCCCAAACCAAAGAGACATACGAATTCATTAAAGTTTAATTACAACATGAGCCAATCAATGTTTCGTAACTACACATCACTACTTTCGACTCAACTCATCGGACAGAGCGTGGGTGAAGCCGCCGTCTGTCGTGATGGTCATGAAATCACGGTCGTTGTCACCCTGCATTTGTAGCGTTACATCTATCTCTTTGTTGGACGGTTGATATCGAGGAAGAACTGCCCGCATGTATGAAGGACATCTTGATGGATGATGTCCGCAAACTCCGATCGATGCGAAAGAATTCTTGTCCGAGGTCCGCGCCTGGACTCGCCGACAAGCTCGCGCCCAATCTTTGAGATTATCCGCAGCGTAGGTGATGATGGTCCTCACGACGCCTCGCATGTGATGGAGGGCGAGTAGGCATCCTTCGACCGCCAAAGCGGCTGCTTGATGCAGCAGAATCAGACAGTGAGAAGATGTGCTTGCCGATTTCACGAACCGGCCTGGTGAAGGTGCCTCCAGTTAGGCGAGCCGGGAGAACATCATCAAGAACTTTCTTCACATTTGTGTTGTCTATCATGGAGTTACGGTTCGGGTCGAAATACGTGGCCATGGAATATTTCGGCTTAAGAGGATGAGTGTGCAATGTGTGTCCGCACGTAACACGTAATGTTAGAAAAAAGAACGATCGAAATCTAAGAAATCATATGTTACGGGCGGTAAAGGGATGACTTACTCGGAAAGTAAGGCACAAGGAAGTTATCCTTATCTGCGCTTGCGTAATGACGCCTTCGAGGTGTGAACTCGCAACTTGGCGGTCCCCTGCTGCTCAAGTGCTTGGCACACATGTAGAAGGGGTCGACTATCACGATGTCCGGTATTGTCTCTAATGATCCGTGATCCGCATGCTCGCGAAAACAGCCGAACGAAGGTGTAGTGCAACGGATGAAGGTTAAACATAGCAAAATGTCATCAAACCGCAGGACGATCATACCCCGATGTCGCCATCCACAAAGCGCTTGCTCTCTAGCACCTTGGCCACGAAAACCGGTATGCCACATCCTTCTCTCGAGACGCCGCTTCTCCAAAATCAGAACAACTGTCGTGCAGACTCCGATAGCACCGGTTGCAGCATTCAGCATATTTGGCGGTAGCATCGCCCTACCCGCCACATGCACCTCCTCGAGATATCCTTAGGTGAAGGTGGCCCGCCCCGAGCACGGATCGAACTCGGTGCGGCTGGCTCGCACCGGCGCCCTTGTTAGTCTTTCGCTTCCGCCCTTCTTCTTGATCTCCGTAATGGGACCGAGTTCGCTCACGCACCGCCTTCTTCAGCGTGTTGGGGATGATAATATTCGCGCCTCAGCTATCTCGAGGCTCGTGAAGGCGGAGGCGGAGGCGGTCTCGAGAACCTGAACGCCCAGACGACGCTTGTTGCAATTGGATTTCTCCGCCGTACCAGCTAGATCGCGGTGGTCTTCGTTGGGTTCTTGAGAAAGAGGCCCGCAGAACTCGTCGGCGCACCCATGTTCGCAAAGTACTTGTCAACTTTGGTAAATGTACCGTCGTCGTTGTCGCCGCCGTCCGGATCTGTGCCATAGGGCTGTCCGGATCTGTGCCATAGGGATGTCCGCAGGTCCGGTAGCGTTGCGGCGTTTTGCCATGGCTTGGCGCCGACACGATCGGGCGGTCTTGTGCGTGGGTGGTGTCCCCCCCCAAACGAATCCGCTCTTCGCCATAGCAGGGCCAGTTTACGCAGTGCCGAGGGTCATCTCATCTTCTTCGCCGCCCCAGCCGGTCGAATCGGAGGTAACAGCTCGTCGCAGCTCGGCAGCACCGGACCACTTCAACCCTATACATTGTGGTTGGCATCGGATTACCGTGGAACATGGGGTTGCCGGTTGAACGATTCTCGCCCTTGGCGACATCGACCAACTCGGCGCCCACGGCGCGTAAGAGTGCAAGGAACGGCGGTGCCCTGCGAAAACATGTATAGGGCGTCAGGGATGCCCAGTCAAAGGCAAGGAGATGAAGTCATCGGCCGAGAGGCTATGCCGTCGAGCTTGGCTAATGTCGAGGCACCGCCAACGGCGGGCGTGCAACTGACGGAGGGGGCGCTTGCTGGCGAGGTGCCGGTCGGCGTACACCCGGGTGCATTAAGCTCCAATGCCCGTGCCGGTGCCGGAGACACGAATACCGCCTCCGCCGGAGACACCAATGGCGCTACTGCCGGAGACACCAATGGTGCCGCCGCCGGAGACACCAATGGCGCCGCCGCCGGAGACACCAATGGCGCCGCCGCCGGAGACACCAATGGCGCCGCCGCCGGAGACACCAATGGTGCCACCGCCGCGCTGTGCGAGTTGCTGGCCGTGAAGCTGGGAACCGGGGGAGGCCCCTTTTGGCTGCCCGCAATCCACATCGTCAGCCCATGAATCAACGTAGGCACCATGGCGTTGAGCGTCGTTCCAAGTTGTTGTTGCACTTGCTCATGGACAAGCTCCGGAATCCGTGCCACTTGTGCCTTGAGTTCTTCAACCTCGCGTCCGCTTTCCGAGCTGGTCTTTTCTCCTTCCGCACACCAGCGGTATAGTATGACCCCATTTTGTGGACAAGCCTTTGCCGCCACACGACCACCGACGCCGGCTTATCGAGCTTATCCTTCTTTTCATTACGCTCAACGCCCTATTTAAAGGGGTGTCGAAAGGGAGCTCTTAGACGACCCCGCCATCGCTTTCATTGTCCGCGAAAGGAACATGAACCATTTAGAAATATTGGGGATTAATTAGAGTGCAACCATATGGAGCTAATTACGCGGGGTGTATTCCTTACTGAACAAGCTCAAGCGCCGGTCTTCGGATCCGTGGTAAGCTCCTTTGTTATCGGGTCCTCCTTGTACCGGCCCCGACATAGTTCCTGGTCCGCTTGTCACCGCTGTATTTCTCGAAGCGGGGCGGTAGGCCTTGCTCGGCACGCTCCGCGTCCTCCTTGTCCCATATAGGCTCCGCCACTCTATAACCGCCGGGACCGAGTTTGTGTTCCCCTAAGTTCAACTCCCGCATTTCTTTCCCCCACTGACTTGATTCGGAGGTTGCGGGGCTCTGGCACTTGATCTTGAACTCCTTGTACTCATCTTCGCTCATCAAATGATATTTCGCCTTGATCTTGTCATAACTATCACCTTTATCAATCATTCTCTTCACCGCGCTTCTCCAAGTAGACAGGGCCGTGCTCATCTTTGTGAGGGCGGCATTGTTCACTCTATTCCCTGAGAGGCGTGTGTTTTCAAATTCGGCGGGGAACTTGTATCGTTCGTGCAGCTTCATGAAGAGGAGGTTGCGCAAATTCCCGTCCTTATGCCTAAGGTTCTCGGTGTTGATCGAGACGGTGCTCCGGAGAATGCACCCGAGCTGAACCGAGTACCCCTTGACTATATGTTTGGGCTCCGTTGGATTCCCGTCGGAGTCCACTTGAGTGAATTCCTCCTTGACGGTGCGGAGCGCATTCGGGCGCCTGTCCTTCCTTTGCTTCTTCGGTTGGCTGCCATCTGTGTGTGCGCCGCCACCATCTGTGTGTGCGCCGCCATCATCAGTGGTGGCATCCTCGGCGGCACCATCAGTGGTGTCATCCCCGACGCCACTAGGGGTTGTGTAATCAGGATCGGTGTCTTCCGCGGCATCATCATAGCGGTGAGGTTGTTCCTCCATCTCTTGGGACAGCTCCCAGAATTGCTTGCCGCCCGAACCACCGGCCTCATCGTTGTGGGCCATGTTTTCTCTAAATAGGAAAAAGTTTGGTCAAAAGATGGTTATTGTCAAGGAACAAGATCATGGTCTCATGATTTAGGGTTTGTCGACACCGAGGCACCCTAAAAGCCTAAGCTTTCATCATTTAGGTTCTCATCGACACCGAGGCATCCGGGCAGCCAAGTTAAGTTTTCATCATTTAGGGTTTATCGATGCCGAGGCACCCTAGGTTGGGCCTAATCTTGGCTCTATTGCCACCTATGTTGGGTTTATCATCTAGGGTTTATCGATGCTAAGGATAATTCTAAGTTGGGCCTAATCACTTGGCTCTATTGCCACCTATGATTTAATGTAGCAAGAATGGCGAGGCGATTGATCCTACTTAACTAAGTACTAAGATAGTCTGCCCATGCATTAGTCATAAGTACCCCATATGTCCTATTTTTAGCAAAGTCATGCTAAAATTCACGGAAAATTTCAGCATGACCTTTGCTGAAAATAGGACATATGGAGTACCAATTTGCGGAACGGAAGTTAATCGACATTCCGCAAACTCAAGGGCCTCTCGGGTACAAAGAAGAAGATCACAAGTTGACAAAATTTCCAAGTAGTACAACAAAGATCATCACAAGTAGTACCAATGAACATATAGTCCAAAGACATTCTGAATTTCGATAAATGACAACAAGTTAACTCATGCCGACAAAGAACAAACTTATAACAACATAAATTAAATTGCAGTTCCAAGTGGGTATGCGAAATAATAAAACCAGATAAATGATTTTGTTCGCTCCACTTAACAAAAATAAAGAAATGATTTCTTTCAATACATCCGTAAGCTGCACATGTGTCATAAATGACAAAGCTGCACATTGTCTAATATGTGTCATAAATGACACTAAGATCTCATTACACTCTACATATGCAGCATCTATAGAAAGAGGCCATCAAGAATATTCGGCTTGTCACAAAAATCAGTGTTAGGCATGCAAAGATCCCCACCACATCCTCGAGCCAGCTACCATAGCACGGTACTACTAGTTATACGTGTCCAAGGTTATTGTGATGGATCAGGGAAGAAGTTCTAGAACTTGTTTTACCTGTAGCCTATGTGGGTTCAGAAGGTAGCGAAATGTTATTGAAATGTTGAATTTGTTGTGGAGATTGCAGGTACAGTTACATGGATATTGCTCTTCATGATTTATACTCAAACATCAATGATCAATGATTAATGATTTATACTCCAGCAATTCCAGGAATGATTTTAGGATATTAGTCTAGATTAGGAGTTTTAAATCGAGTACTCCATCAGATTGGGATACTACTCTAGATTAGTGTAGCCACTATCTAACAAAAAATTTCAGAACTGAATTTCAAAGTACTCTAAATGTTGTGTGCCCTAGTATTTTTGTGTTCCCTTGCATTTCTATAACATTTAGTAGCATGACAATTTTATCATGTTGAAAAAAATTCAGTAACATGAATTTGGCTAAGCCAAGCATGATCTTGCTTGCATTGCCGCCTTTGCTACATGAAGCAATGGGGTAGGTTCAGTTTCACTGAATTTTTGAAACTATACATCATTTGCTGAATTTTTGCTCTAGATCACTTGCTCTTTGTAAATTATTGCATATATCCAAAGGACTGAATTTTTGAAACTATAGGTGAACCTCTTCAGAAACATAAAGCAGCTTAATCAAACTGTCTAAAATAGTTAAATCCACTTGATGCTTAGCTAATGCAAGCCAACATAATGAAATGAACTACTAATTTGTTCTCTCAAATACATGCGGAGGGGATGGAGGAGAAGGAGGAATCACCGGGGAGGGATGGAGGAATGGAGGAAGACGCCGGCGTTGAAGCTCCGCAGCGGCTGGGCGTTGAAGCTCAAAGTGACACGCTGGTGGGCTCCTCCACTCGCCTGTCTCTGCGTCTCGGCTTGGGCGGAGGACGCCGGGTGGGCGCAAGGCGGAGGGGGACGACGAGGAGGCGGCGCCAGCTCGGCGTCGCGTGGCCTGGCTGAGCTGAGGTAGAGGCGGTCGTCGTCTCCTCTGGCTCGGGGGGCGACGGCGCGGGGGCGACGGCGTGGGGGCGACGGCGCGGGGGCAAAGTTAGGTCGAGTGGGGGGGGGGATCTGGCGAGGGAGGGAGAGAGGCCAGAGGGGAATAGGTGGAGGGAAGTTTCTAATGGCGCACCACACGCCGGTGCGCCATAAATCGATGTTCTAATGGCGCACCACCCTCGGTGCGCCATTAGAATTTTGTTTTAATCTAGCCCAAGAGCTATATCTACAGCCCAACCCTATCTACAATGTAACCCACCACTAGCCCGTCTGGTCAACACGCAGACACACACCGGGAGGTCCTGGGTTCGATTCCTGTGATCCCCAATATTTTTATGCATTTTAAATGGTGTTTTTATATTTATTTGTGTTTAAATATGTTCAAACTTGTTTAAATCATAATGATAATATTTTTTATGCATTTTAAATGCTGTTTTTATATTTATTTGTGTTTAAATATGTTCAAACTTGTTTAAATTATAATGATAATATTTTTTATGCATTTTAAATGCTGTTTTTATATTTATTTGTGTTTAAATATGTTCAAACTTGTTTAAATTATAACAGTTATATTTTTTATAAAAATAGTAAAAAAATTTAAAAATATGTTCAAAAGTCTTGGTCTTGGGGCCGGGTGCTCGTGGTGGAGCGGGAGGTTGCGATGGGTGGAGCTAGCGGGGGAGGGTGCGGGTGCGATCGAGATGGAGGGGGATCGAGATCGAGATGGAGGGGGAATCGAGATCAAGTGTCCTCATGAATTCAAAAAGTGCCCATGAAATTTAAAAATATTCATGATATCAAAAAGTGCCCATGAAATACAATCGAGAAATGAAGACTACGATTTAAATACAATCGGTCTTAGCTAGCTATCTGTTCACAATCTTCTTGCCCTTCTTTTTCGCAAACGGAGTTCTTCTGTGGAACGAACGTCCTTTAGGTAGGGTGGTCCTGCTTCTTCTTGTGGTGTGTGCTGCTACTTCATCGTCGTCATCATGTTCGATCTTCGGGTCACCGTGCTTGTCGAAGTCTTGCTCATTGGCTACTCCATCCATTCCGATGATCTTCCTTTTGCCTCTCCTCATGACAACACGTTGGGCTTTGGCGGGTCGGTAATGAAGAAGCATTGGTCCACTTGGGAAGCCAGTACCCATGGCTCATTTTTCACGGTGACGCTTATACCATGTCTTGGATTTGGCCGGGTATAACCATGGTGGTGAAATACCGGTCTTCTTTTATGACGTTTTTGGCCCATCTGACACGGAACATCGGGACCTTCTCTCCAGCGTAGCTCAGCTCCCAGATCTCCTCGATCCTTCCATAGTATCTGTTCTTGTCGTTACCGGTGTAGGATTCCATCGTTACCCCGGAGTTCTGATAACCATCGCTCTTCATGTCCTTGTCCTCGGTGTAGAATGTGTAGCCGTTGATATCGTACGCCTCATAGGTCATTAGGTTGTGCTCGACGCCCTGTGACAAGGCGAATATGAGTTGTTCTTTCGTGGAAGAATCCTCATGTAAAGGGTACGACAGAAGCTTCTGCTTGAACCAACGCGTGAAACATGAGTTGTGCTCTTTGAGTATATCTCCGTCCGTCCTCTGTTGGCCTCGGTCATTGTACGTCTTCTTAATAAAGGTTTTGTGCTCTACCACCCAAGGATCGACCACGTCTATGTGTTGTAGCGCGACTAGGTTTGCTCTTTCAAAGTCGGCGAGTCGACCCTCGAAGTCGACATGCATTTTGGCGACCCTCATGGTGACCCCATCCAGCGAGCCTGCCGAGGTGCTGCTGACGGCGGACCAACGGGTTCTCGATGCCTAGATAATTCGTGCGATGAGGAGATGCACTCTTGGTCGAAAGCCCCCGCTATGCTTCCTCTAGACGTGACATGTTGCGAACGTATCCTTTGATGACACCATTCATCCTTTCGAGCGGCATCATCTTTGTGCAGAACGTCGGCCCGAGTTGGATGATATCCTCCACTATATGGACCAGCAGATGCACCATAACGTCAAGAATGCGGGCGGAAGTACATCTCAAGCTCGCATAGTATCACCACGATCTCTTCCTGTAGCCTTCGAGTTGCCTCACGCCAATCGACTTAGAGATGACGCCGAAAAAAGTTGCATAGGCCAAATAGCATTTCACGGACGTGCGCGTCCATGATCCCATGGATTGCTGGAAGTATCTGCGTCATCGCGACGTGACGATCGTGAGACTTCATCCCGCTGAACTTCGCTTCACTGGGTCTAGGTATCTGCTTATCTTCCCACAGAATCAGAAGAAAGTTTTACTCCTAGGAGGCGGTGAAAAACTGCTCGATCTCCTCGACTTAGAGTGAAGCACGCGGGAGGGTAGTCATTTCGGTCTTCTTGGCCTTTTTGCCTTTGCGGCGACTTTCCGTGTCTGCTTCGCCTCATCATCATCATCATCATCATCATCATCATTAGCGTGAAGCTCCCTGCCGATGCCCATTGATTTCAAGTCCGCCCTTGCTTTCGCCCATCTTTGGTCCTCTCGGCATGTTGAGCGGTACCAAGCAGACTCTCGCACGTTCTTCGTGATATGCATGACATCAAGGCTGTGAGGCACACGGTGGATCTTCAAGATGGCAAGTCCCGTAAAACAGACCTCGTTTTCCATACCTTCAGCAGCGGCTCTGGCGCCTTTCGCATCTTCCCGGCAGTGGGCAGTCTTTCCAATTTTTCAACAGCTTGTCTATTTCCTCGCCGCTCCTCGTACAGGCGTTTTCGGGGTTCGGTTTCACCATCGAACAGATCCTTGCGTTTCCACCACGGGTCATCGTCGCGAAGCCACCTTCGATGTCCCATGAACACGGTTTTCAAGACCCGGATCTCTATCTAGCTGGTGATACGTTGTGTCATCCATGCACCTTACGATCCGAAAATCCGTGGACTACCCGCCCGCGAGATATCCGTAATCGAGATAGTCGTGCACCGTCGTGAGCAAAGGCGGCTCTCATAGGGAAATATTCTTTCTGCGGCGCCCCACGATTGGTGGCGTTTTCCACAAAGTGTGTCTAGCTCCTCCTTCAAAGAGCCCCAGATCTGATTGATGTCGTTCCTGGTTGTTTCGCCCTTCAATTAGCATACTCATGTGAATGTACTTCCTCTTCATGCACAACTAGGGGAAGGTTGTACATCCACACAAACACAGGCCAGGTGCTATGTGTGCTTCTCGGCTGCCAAACGGATTGACTCCATCGGTGCTCGCGCCAAAGACGATGTTCCTTGGATCCTTCCCAAATTCTGGGTCTTCGGTTCAACGCTTGCCACTCGCTCGCATCCTTAGGGTGACTCAGCATCTTGTCTTTTTTATTTATCTCCGGATCATTTCCGTCATCTTCCCGCTTCTTCTCCTCCCTATCCGCGTGCCAACGCAGGAGCTTTGCTACCTTAGGGTCCGCGAAATACCGCTGCAGACGAGGAGTGATCGGAAAGTACCACACCGATTTTCGAGGAGCTTTCTTCCTCTTCTTGTATCGAGTGACGCCAAGACACGGACATATGGTAGACTCCGCGTGCTCGTCCCGATAAATGATGCAATTTTCATGCACACATGGTATTTCACGGCGGTAAATCCAGAGGACACACGATTTTCTTCGCCTCCTCGAACTGGTCGGGCACTTGTTCCCCTTGGGAAGACGTTCGTGCGTAATGACATGTTCTCGTCGAAGCACGCGTCGGTCATTTTGTGTTTTACCTTCATCTCCGAGCCATGAGCGTTACTTTCAAAGCGGTATCCTCGGCCTGCATCCTTCATACAATGGAGTAACGCGTCTATCTCCGGTTGATCCAGCTTGGCTTTTCTCGGCGGCAGCTCTTGCGTTATCCGTCCGCTTGAGAAGAAGCTCTTGAATATGAGGGTCCTGCACCCAGCCTCCATCGTCGTCCGCTCCGGCATCTTCATCTTCATGATCATGCCCTTCGCCTTGATCTTCCTCATCATCATGTACGACATCTTCTACATGATGATCGTGTACAAGATCACCGCCGTGATCATGTCCGGAGATTCTTCGTCTTCTCGCCCGCCCTCGCCGCGGTGGTACTTGTCTTGTTGCCCTTCCTCATTTCTTGCCGGCCCCGCCATGGGCGACTTGATAGTCATCTTCATCACCTTGCCACCGATAGCCATCCATGAAACCACGCAAGAGCAGGTGGTCCCGCACCTGCCGGAATCCGGGTCCGCAATAAGGCTCTTCACTTGCATCTTCGACATGGACATCTTATCTCCGTCTCGTTCTTTTGAAGCATCTCGGCCTTGGCGGAGCTCAAAACCTATTCACGATGCCTTCGGTCATCGTGCGGACCTATGGTCGTCATGGGTAGAGCAAAACGATATGTTAGAACCAAGAAAAATTTGGCATGACCTTCCTAAAAATAGGACCAAAAAGAATGCATAGTGCCAAAATTCTCGCCGAAACGGAAATGAATCAAAACATTCCGGCAAAATATTGGCAACTATCGCATATTTCAAATACCGGTACCTTCAAATACAAACATATATGCAACACCACAAACACGTGCAACACCACAAACATACATAGATCTAGCTAGGCCACAAAAAGTGCATGTGCACGTTGTTGGAGCGAGCTAGGGAGAAAAAAAAGTAGATCTATATCATGAAGATAGCTTTCCCTTACTTACCTATCAAAAAAGGTAATTTCACCACTTAATTTTGTTGAATCTATGGTGGAAATGAGGTGAGGAGGAGGAGGCCGAAAGCTTGGAGAAGGAGGTGGATGGAATGAAGTGGGGAAAGTGAGTGGGTAGGTGTGGGCTGCCCAAAATATCTTGTTGGTCCTAGGTTACTAATGGCGCACCATAGGAAAATGCGCCATTAGTAACCCTGGTTACTAATGGCGCATCAGCAGACGGTGCGCCATTAGTAGTTTTGCAAAAAAGTAAAAATAATAAGTATATATACTAATGGCGATCTCCTCTTAGTGCGCCATTACTAGTTTAAACTAGTAATGGCGCTTTGTGCGACGATCGCGCCATTAGTAGTTTTGCAAAAAAGAATAAAACAAAATTTCTGATAATGGCGCTTCGCGCTTGGTGCGCCATTAGTAGTTATAGATAGTAATGGCGCATTATGGACCAGATCGCCATTAGTATGTATGGGAAAATGGAAAAAAATAATTCATACTAGTGGCGCACCACATTTACGGTGCGCCATTAGTCTTCCACACTAATGGCGTATCACAAACAGGTGCGCCATTAGTATATAGTAGTGGCACACTGCTTCCACGGTGCGCCATTAGAATCAATCCTATCTATAGCCCTTTTCCTAGTAGTGCCAGACACGGGACGAAGTCTTCAATCTTGTATCTTCATAGTCTTGGAGTCCGGCCGATGATGATAGTCCGGCTATCCGGACACCCCCTAGTCCAGGACTCCCTCACTCTTGAACCTATATTCATACTCATAGTTTTGGTTTTGTAGGTCATAGATCTGGGCTTGGAGGTGCTCGATTTTCTCATGAAGCTTGAAGATGGTATCGCCAATGTTCTTGGCATCCAGCTTGTGGTTATTGGTGAACTCCGCGATCATCATCTGGTTGGCGTTGAGTCCACGTTCCACCATCCCTTGGCACTTGAAACTTGTTGTTCCATTGCTTCGAGTCTTGTCTCTACGCTTCCGGTCCTCCTTGGTCCCTCAACATCGCGGATGTGCAGCACCCCCTCACGCATCTCAATGGTTTGAGGGTGATGAAGCACCTCCGCGAGGTAGGGGTTGATGACCTTCTTGAAAAACTTGTCCTTAGGGGCACTTGAAGACGTCATGGTGATCTAGATCTGTCAGAAAACAGCTCAAAACAAAGACAGAGGATATTTGCGTGATACGGTGGTCAAAACCTTCGGGAGATTATATAATGAATTTTTACCGACCAAAAGAAGTATCGTCCAAGAAAACGGAGTCCAGAGAGCACATGGGGTGCCCACGAGGCAGGGGGCGCGCCCAGGGGGGTAGGGCGCGCCCTCCACCCTCGTGGACACCTCGTGTCCTTCCCGGACTACTTCTGTAAGGGCATATTTATTCCCAAGGTGTTTTGGTGATTGATGACAATGCTTTTGCGGACTAATCATGTGCATTGAGATTTTCAGAGATTCATCCTTTGGCACGAGACGATACCCTCCCCTCCGTGTTTTATTCAAGACGGTGCAGCTCCTTCGTTTCTCTATTGGTGGACTAGTTTTGTAGGAGTCACCGTACTATCAAGAGGGAACCTACTTTGGTAATGCTAGGGTGGAATCAACACACACACACACGTCCTTATCGCACCCACTGTTCCTTCCCGCTTCAATGGAGTTCTCCTTCCCCTCCTGGTTTGCTCTGTCTGGTCCCAGCGGTAGTACCGCGGGCCACACCGGTAGTACTGCCGAAGCACAACAAGCGGCAGTACCGCTCTTCAGCGGTAGTACCGCTTGCTGTCTTCCGCGGTAGTACCGCTGAGGCTCCGGGCTCCTACCGCCTCGACTCGAGCCCTCTTTTTCTCGTGTCGGGTTTTGCAGTACTTGGTGCGGTAGTAGTGGCGCTAGTACCGCTCCCAAGCGGTAGTACCGCCCTTACCACCGCGGTAGTACCACTCTGGGTCCAGGACCTTGCTCCCCTCATGTGCGCGGCAGTACCGCTAGGTGGGACGATAGTACCGCTGGCTCAGCGGTAGTACCGCCCACCCAAGCGGTAGTACCGCTCTCTACGGGGCTGCTTGGGGGGTAACGGTTGGATTGTTCCCCCCACTATATAAAGGGTTCTTCTTCCCCAAAGTTGACCTACCTCTTCCCCCAAAAGCTCCATTGGTTCTCCAAGCTCCATTTTCGCCAGATCTCTCTCCCTAGCCAATCAAACCTGTTGATTTGATCGGGATAGATTGAGAAGGCCCCGATCTACACTTCCACCAAGAGAAATTTGATTCCCCCACTAATCCCTAGCGGATCTTGTTACTCTTGGGTGTTTGAGCACCCTAGACGGATGAGGTCACCTCGGAGCCATAGTCCATTGTGGTGAAGCTTCGTGGTGTCGTTGGGAGCCTCCAATTAAGTTGTGGAGATAGCCCCAACCTTGTTTGTAAAGGTTCGGTCGCCGCCTTCAAGGGAACCAATAGTGGAATCACGGCATCTCGCATTGTGTGAGGGCGTGAGGAGAATACGGTGGCCCTAGTGGCTTCTTGGGGAGCATTGTGCCTCCACACCGCTCTAACGGAGACGTACTTTCCCTCAAAAGGAAGGAACTTCGGTAACACATCCTCGTCTCCATCGGCTCCACTCTTGGTTATCTAGTGCCTTTACTTGTGCAAGCTTTTTGTATTGTATCCCTTGCTTGCTTGTGCACTTATTGTTCTTGCATCATATAGGTTGTTCACCTAGTTGCATATTTAGACAACCTACTTTGATGCAAAGTTTAATTTGGTAAAGAAAAGCTAAAAAAATTTTGTTGCCTATTCACCCCGCCTCTACTCAACTATATCGATCCTTTTAACTTCTTACTTTCTTAAGTATTCCAACACAAAGAAAAATTGCTATTAGAACTGTTTTGGAGTCGGTTTACTTACCGTGCCACATATCCATTCCTTTTTGGAGTCTAAAACGTTCTAGAAAGTGTCCCTTATGTATTCCTCCGGGGTTACGGTTTCAATAACATTAGTTTCAACATTTATAGGATTAGCTGAGATATAATGTTTGATTCTTTGACCGTTCACCACCTTCATATTTGTGCCTTCAAAGTTGTTGATTTTTATGGCACCGGAATGATAGGCCTCCTCGATAACGTAAGGGCCTTCCCATTTAGAGAGAAGTTTTCCTACAAAAAATCTTAAACGAGAGTTGAAAATCAACACATAATCACCTACATTAAACTCGCGCTTTTGTATCCTTTTATCATGCCATCTTTTAACTTTTCTTTAAACATTTTGGCATTCTCGTACCTTGGGTTCTCCATTCATCAAGTGAGATAATGTCAAATAACCTCTTCTCACCGGAAAGTTTGAAATCATAACTGAGCTCTTTAATGGCCCAATATGCCTTATGTTCTAGTTCGAGAGGTAAGTGACATGGTTTTCCATAGACCATTTTATCTGGAGACATACCCATAGGATTTTTATATGCAGTTCTATAAGCCAATAATGCATCATCAAGTTTCTTGGACCAATTCTTTCTAGATCTGTTAACAGTCTTTTGCAAAATTAACTTGAGCTCTCTGTTACTCAATTCTACTTGACCACTAGACTGTGGGTGATATGGAGATGCAATTCTATGATTAACATCATACTTAGCAAGCATCTTACGAAAATCACCATGAATAAAATGTGAACCACCATCAGTCATTAAGTATCTAGGGACACCAAACCTCGGAAAAATAACTTCTTTAAGCATCTTAAAAGAGGTGTTATGATCAGCACTACTAGTTGGAATAGCTTCTACCCACTTAGTAACGTAATCAACAGCAACTAGAATATGAGTGTATCCATTAGAGGAAGGAAACAGTCCCATATAATCAAAGCCCCAAACATCAAATGGTTCAATAACAAGAGAATAATTCATAGGCATTTCTTGACGTCTACTAATATTACCAATTCTTTGACATTCATCACAAGACAAGACAAACTTACGGGCATCTTTGAAGAGAGTAGGCCAATAAAAACCGGATTGCAGTACCTTATGTGCAGTTCTATCTCCAGCGTGGTGTCCTCCACATGCCTCGGAGTGACACTTGCGTAGGATCTATTCCTGTTCATGCTCAGGTACACAACGTCTAATAACACCATCTACTCCTTTATAAAGGTGTGGATCATCCCAGAAGTAATGTATTAAATCATAGAAAAACTCTTTCTTTTGCTGGTATGTGAAACTAGGTGGTACGAATTTAGCAACAATGTAATTAGCATAATCAGCATACCATGGAGTAGTACGAGAAGCATTTATGACAGCTAATTGTTCATGAGGGAAGCTATCATCAATAGGTAGTGGGTCATCAAGAACATTCTCTAACCTAGACAAGTTGTCTGCAACGGGGTTCTCAGGTCCCTTTCTATCAATAATATGCATATCAAATTCTTGTAGTAGGAGAACCCATCTAATAAGTCTAGGTTTAGCATCTTTCTTTTCCGTAAGATATTTAATAGCAGCATGACCAGTGTGATCAGTGCTAACTCCGACAAGGGGGAAGCAAATAGTGAGAAGGGTCCTTCTACTAGTGGTCGAAATGGCACCGACATCTTTGCCCATGTGGAACCTCCAACTTATGGAGGACCGATTCCCTCTACTCATTTAAATCATGCTGGCCCTCCTCCTAAGATTGTGAAAAATGAGGATTTTGATTCTTGGGTGTATCGCTTCAAGCGTCATTTAAATCATGTGAATACTAATCTTTGGAGAATCATTGAAGAAGGTTTCTATCCACATGACTGAAGCAACTTCACCCCTAGAGAAGCAGTGGATAATCAATTCTATGAGAATGCTCTCTTCATCATCCAAGATGCTATCTTCCTCGAAGATCTCCCTCATCTCCGACCCCATGCCATGGCCAAAGATGCATGGCAATGTGTTGTGTCTCTCTATCGGCAAAGCGCAAGCATTCAATGCTCCAACTATGAAGTGGTGCAAGATGAAGCCGATGAGTTTGCAATGAAAGAAGATGAAGAACCTCGTGAGCTCTTTCGGAGAGTAACCAAACTCGCAGTCTCACTCCGAGATCATGGGAGCAAGGACACGGATGACAATTGGATCAAGCGCAAGTTCCTCAAGGCCATGATGCCCTACAACAAGGCCATGTCCTCCGTCATTTGTCAAAGACCGGACTTCCACTCCATGACCTCAAGTGAAGTGTTGGATGAGTTCGTTGCAATGAGCATCCTGGACAAGACCGCCGATAATGCGGTGCTCCACTCTCAAAGGGCAAAGAAGCCCAACCTTGCCTTGAAGGCCAAGGTTATTGTGGAAGAAGAGGAAGAAGAGGAAGATGAGGAGAGCAACCCCGAAGATACAAAATATGATTATCATGAGTACATGGTTCTTGCTTCAAGGCAATTTTGGAGCAAGAAGAACTCAAGGCCCAATTTCAACAAGAACAACTCAAGTGGCTTCAAGGGCAAGCAACGAGTAAGAACTTGTTACAACTGTGGCAATGTGAGCCATTTCGTTGTGGATTGTCCTTACGAGAAGCGGGAAGACAATGGTGGCAAGCTCATCCTAAAAGACAAAGCCAAGTCCTTCCCCAACAAGAACAACTTCACCAAGAAGACTCCTACTCGAGGGTTGGTGGTTCAAGAAGAATACCGTGAGGATGACGATGATGATGAAGATAGTGAAGCAATGGACATGGCATCCGTTGCCATTTCCACAACTCCCCGGATGTCTCTCTTCGATTCACCCAACAAGAACATCACCGCCAAGTGCCTCATGGCTAAAGCCACCAACAAGGTAACCCCCAACATCAAAACCACCATCATTACTAATCCCTCTTTGATGGATGGAATTTATGAAAGTGAGGGGTCTAATGAGGAAGTAAATGAATTTGAGTCTTTTATGAGTAAGCTCAAGGGCAAATCCAAGAAGCAGTTTGTTGCTCTCTTGGAACAACTTGGTGAAGCCAATGAAATGATCGAGGCTCACGAAGAAACCATCTCTAAGATGGAAGGTCATAGTCGTGACTATGCCGATGAGATATCGGATCTCTCTAATGCTCTTGAGGAAGAGCGTGGGCATCGTTTGGATCTTGAGGAGTCACACAACGATGACCATGCCAAGTTCAAGAAAGATAGCCCACAAGGTCTTGAAGGGTGCTCATGCAAACCTCAAGGAGTCTCATGCTCAACTCCAAGTTAAGCTAACCAAGGAAAAGGCCACCTTTCCTCATATGGTATTAATTGATAATGCATATGCCACTAACCCGTGTTGTGAGCATGTGCATCTCGTGGAGGAGAATGCCAAATTGAAGGATCAACTTGAGAAAGGCCTTGTGACATGCATTCAAGGTGAGAAGAACCTCAACGACCTTTTGAGCAATCAAAAGGAAGTTGTGGCCAAGGAGGGAATTGGGTTCGCACTCAAGTCCAAGAACAAGAAGAAGAACAACAAGACCAAACGACCTCCTCCTCTCAAGCAAACCTTTGTGAAAGAGGGAGAGGGTGCTCCTAAGGAGAAGAACAATGTGAAGGGTGTTGATGTCAAAAAGGGCAAAACCACCTCCTCTAACAAAGCTGGCGACTTTAACCCTTCTTATGTGTTGTGCCGTGCTAGTGATGTGCATGTTTATGCTAAATTTGTTGGTTCTCCTTATGAGTACATTGAATGGTCTATTTGGGTTCCTAAGACCCTTGTTACTATCATCAAAGGACCCATTACTAAATGGGTACCTAAAACCAAGCATTGATCTCTTGTAGGTGTTTGCTTCTGGTGGGGGATCATGGTTGCTCGATAGTGGAGCAACAAATCATATGATCGGGAGCAATGACTTGGTGGTGGACGTGCAAAAGATCCCATCTATGCCCACCAATGTCGAGTGGGGTGATGCCTCATCTTCTAAGGTATTGGGTCTTGGCAAGGTTGTCATTTCTCATGATCTAATGATCGATAAAGTCATGCTTGTTGAGTCCCTTGCATACAATTTACTTTCTGTTCGTCAACTTGCACTCATGGGCTTTGCCACTTTCTTTGATATTGATACCGTGGCCCTCTTGTGGAGCAAGACTCTTAAAGTAGCCTTTGTTGGGCATGTCGAGAATGGTCTCTATGTGATTAACTTTTCGGAGCGACCCACTAAGACCGCGACATGCCTAATGGCTAAAGTTGATGTGGGTTGGCTTTGGCATCGCCGTTTAGCCCACGTCAGTATGAGATATTTGCAAAGTCTTCTCAAGGGGGACCATGTCCGTGGACTAACAAATGTTAGTTTTGCCAAAGATCGTGCTTGCAGTGCGTGTATCAAAGGAAAGCTTCATGAGAAGGCTCACCCTCCCACAACTATCATCTACTTGAAGAGACCCTTGGAGCTCCTTCACATGGACCTCTTTGGGTGTAACGCCCCGGACACACCCGCCGGTGGTCGTTACTCCTGGCGGGATCTAGACTGGCCCCACAGATCAATACTAGTCTTTTCTGCGCACTTTGTCCTCACTCATGCGCACCGGAGCAACTTCGGCCGGTCACCCATCTGAAACTAGTCCAAGCTGAGCACACTTAACTTTGGAGTTACTGTCCAAATGGCATCCGGAAAAGAAGGAATTCCTTATTGATATGAGTAGTCTATCATCCCTAATAAGCCGTGCTATCACATACACCCACACTCGGAGGAACCGACGTCCTCGTCGGGCCACAGAACGTTCCCTCTTGGCACAACCGCTGTGCATCCAGTCCGTACATGTGCCATGCCGTGTGCCACGACGGGTCACAAACGTCATGAACAACATGACCGCGACCTGTCGCAACCATCCGTAACCGCGAGGGTCGGCTCGATACCAACTTGTAACGCCCGGACACACCCGCCGGTGGTCGCATTACTCTGGCGGATCTAGATCGGCCCCACAGATCAATACTAGTCTTTTCTGCGCACTTTGTCCTCACTCATGCGCACCCGGGAGCAACTTCCCGGTCGGTCACCCATCCTGAAACTAGTCCAAGCTGAGCACGCTTAACTTTGGAGTTCTGTCCAAATGGCATCCCGGAAAAGAAGGAATTCCTTATTGATATGAGTAGTCTATCATCCCTAATAAGCCAGGCTATCACATTGGGCCTCCATCCTTTGATAGTCTTGGGGGTAGAAAGTATTTCTTGGTGATTTTGGATGATTATTCAAGATACTGGGTATATTTCTTCAAGAGGAAGAGTGATACTCAACAAACCGTCATCGACTTTGCAAATGAAGCTCAACATCAACATGATGCAAAGATCTTGACAATAAGAAGTGACAACTGCACCGAGTTCAAGAATTACACCTTGGATGAGTTTCTTAGTGATGAGGGGATCAAGCATCAATATGCTGCACCCTATACCCCTCAACAAAATGGTGTCGCGGAGAGGAAGAACCGGACGTTGATGGATGCGGCAAGGACCATGATGGCAGAGTTCAAGTCTCCATACAACTTTTGGGCTGAAGCCATCAACACAGCATGTCATGCATCAAATCGGGTCTATCTCTGCAAAGGCTTGAACAAGACTCCTTATGAAATACTTACCGGTAACAAGACCAACCTCAAGTACTTCCGGGTGTTCGGGTGTAAGTGTTTCATTCTCAAGAAAGGTGTTCGTTTGTCTTAATTTGAGGCTAGAGCTTATGAGGGCATATTTGTTGGTTATGCTACAAACTCTCATGCTTACCATGTCCTCAACAAGTCCACCGGACTCATTGAGGAGACGTGTAACATGGAGTTTGATGAAAATAACGGCTCCCAAGTGGAGCAAAGTGGTACTTGTGATGTAGGTGATGAAATTCCTCCCCAAGCCATAAGAAGAATGGGTGTGGGTCATATCCTACCCATTGAGGAACCCCTTGTGGCCGAAGGAGAAGGACAATGCTCCACTCAAGTGGAGCCATCACCAACCCAAGACCCTGCGCTTAGAAGAACAAAGTGAAGGCCCTCAACCTCGTGAACAAGACCAAGGGGAAGATCAACCTCAAGATGGTGGTGAACCACCAAATGATGCCCAAGGTCAAGTTCTCCCCCTCGAGCAAGTTCAAGATCAAGAGCAAGCTCAAGATGTAGAACGAGCTCAAGACAGCGCTCAAGATAATCAAGTTAATCCTCCTCCTTCCACATCCGAGGAGGAATTAGAGCGTCGTGCCGCAAAGATTGCTTCCAAGCTCACCACCCAAGGTCATCTCAAGGAGAACGTGGTTGGAAGCCTAATAAAGGGGGTAAGCACTCATAGACAATTAGCAAACTATTGTGAACATCACGCATTTGTCTCTTGTGTGGAACCCCAAAAGGTCTATGAGGCGCTCGAAGATTCGGATTGGCTCAATGCCATGCATGAAGAACTCAACAACTTTGAGTACAACAAGTTGTGGAGATTAGTGCCAAGGCCGTCGGGGAACCACAACATCATTGGAACCAAGTGGATTTTCAATAACAATCAAGATGCTCATGGGAACATCATTCGCAACAAGGCAAGATTGGTAGCACAAGGCTACTCCCAAGTCGAGGGTATCGACTACAGTGAAACCTTTTCTCCCGTTGCTCGCCTTGAATCCATTCGTTTGTTGATTGCTTATGCTTACCATGACAACTTTAAATTACAGCAAATGGATGTGAAAAGTGCTTTTCTTAATGGTCCTATTAATGATTTGGTTTATGTCAAGCAACCCCCCGGGTTCGAGGATCCCTACTTCCCGGATCATGTGTATCAACTCGATAAGGCACTCTATGGCCTTAAACAAGCCCCACGTGCGTGGTATGACCACCTTACCGAGTTGTTACAAGATCGTGGATTTGAGGTTGGG
Source organism: Aegilops speltoides (assembly GCA_021437245.1). Taxonomy (NCBI): domain Eukaryota; kingdom Viridiplantae; phylum Streptophyta; class Magnoliopsida; order Poales; family Poaceae; genus Aegilops; species Aegilops speltoides. Next base: position 367,798,982 of record CM038147.1, on the reverse strand, counting down.
CAAATCGATCCCACTCTTTTTACTAAGAAGGTCAAAGGGGAGTTGTTTGTATGCCAACTATATGTTGATGATATTATCTTTGGTTCCCCTAACAAAGCTTTCAATGAGGAATTTGCCGCTCTCATGACCTCTAAGTTCAAGATGTCTTTGATGGGAGAGTTGAAGTTCTTCCTTGGTTTTGATATCAAACAAAGAATTGAAGGTGCCTTCATCAACCAAGCCAAATACACTCAAGACATGCTAAAAAGATTCAAGCTAAGTGATGTCAAGCCGGCTTCTACTCCAATGCCTACCAAGTGCCAACTTGACATTGATCCCAATGGTAAAGCGGTGGATCAAAAGGTATATCGCTCCATGATTGGCTCCTTGCTTTACCTTTGTGCATCTAGACCGGATATCATGTTGAGTGTGGGAATATGTGCACGGTTTCAAGCCGCACCGAAGGAAAGCCACTATGTGGCGGTCAAGCGAATCTACCCCAAACTTTGGCTTATGGTGAGAAAACTTCAAGCTTGAAGGATATACGGATTCCGATTGGGCGGGAGACAAAGTGGATAGGAAGTCCACTTCCGGAGGGTGCCAATTTCTTGGTTGCTCTTTGGTGAGTTGGTCTTCCAAGAAGCAAAGTTGTGTGCCTCTCTCGTCCACCGAAGCGGAATATGTGGCGGCCGATAGTTGTTGTGGACAACTCTTATGGATGAGGCAAACTTTAAAGGAGTACAGTGTCATTTGTGACAAAGTGCCTCTTTGGTGTGATAATGAAAGTGCCATCAACATTTCTCTCAACCCGGTGCAACATTTCAAGACGAAGCATATTGAGATTCGGTATCACTTCATCCGGGATCACATTAGGCGAGGGGAGGTCGAGCTCAAGTATGTCAACACTAATGATAACCTTGCAGATATTTTCACCAAGCCCTTGGATGAAGCAAGATTTCACGAGTTAAGGCATGAGCTAAATATCATTGATTTGAGCAATGTATCTTGAACCCATGCACATCCCACCACATTCAAAATGTTATCTAGTTTAGGTGTAGGCATGGACATAGGGGGAGTGTTGTTCTCTCAATGAACTCTCCCTCCCCCCATTATGCATAAATTGATCAAGTCTTTCACTTGAACCATCTTCGATGGTACTTGTGCTTCAAGGACGAGTTTTGGTCATGGGCCCAATGTAACACCCTCGATGCGGCTATATCTCCCACGTGTCGAAGCACGACTTAGAGGCATAACCGCATTGAAAGCAATGTCGCAAGTGAGGTAATCTTCACACAACCCATGTAATACATAAGGGAAAAAGATACATAGTTGGCTTACAATCGCCACTTCACACAATTACATGAATAAAGCATTACATCATCCAGATGCAATCAAGGTCCGACTACGGAACCCAAAATAAAAGAAGAACCCCAAATCATTAAAGGTCCCCGATCGACCCCTAACTGGTCTCCACTCTTGATCAACTAGAACGAAACAACAACAAAGGGCAAGATCTTCATCGAGCTCCTCCTTGAGCTTGGTTGCGCCACCTTTCATTAACATAGGCACCTGCAAACTGGTTTTTGGAAGTATCTGTGAGCCACGAGGACTCAGCAATCCCATTACCATGGGTATCAAGACTAACAAAGCTTAATGGGAAAGGAAGGGGTAAAGTGGTGAGGTTGCAGCAGCGACTAAGCATATATGGTGGCTAACATACGCAAAGAAGAGCGAGAAGAGAACAAGCGGAACGGTCGTGAAGCTAGCAATGATCAAGAGGTGATCCTGAACACCTACTTACGTCAAACATAACACAGAAACCATGTTCACTTCCCGGACTCCGCCGAGAAGAGACCATCACGGCTACACACGCGGTTGGTGCGTTTTAATTCGGATCAAGTGTCAAGTTATCTACAAACGGACATTAACAAATTCCCATCTGCCACATAACCGCGGGCACGGCTCTCGAAAGTTTATACCCTGCAGGGGTGTCCCAACTTAGCCCATGACAAGCTCTCGCGATCAACGAAGGAATAGACCTTCTCCCAGGAAGACCCGATCAGTCTCGGAATCCGGTTTACAAGACATTTCGACAATGGTAAAACAAGACCAGCAAGACCTCCCGGCGTCGACATCCCGATAGTAGCAGCACGTATCTCGTCTCGAGCCACGACCGGATGAGCGAAGACGCATAACTAGAACCAGCCCTCAAGTTTCCCGAGGTGGCGCGCAAGTGGCTCTAGTTTGGACCAACACTTAGACAAGCATTGGCCCGGGGCTGAATAAAGATGACCCTCGAGAGTGACTCCCAAAGGAAAAGTAGGTGGTGGTGAGGCAAATGGTAAAACCAATGTTGGGCCTTTTTGGACAAGTTTTATTCAAAGCGAACTGTCGGGGGTCCCATAAATCATCCGACCGCGTTAGGAGCATAAAATCCGGGAACATAACACCGGTATGACGGAAACTAGGCGGCAAGAGTGGAACAAAACACCAGGCATAAGGCCGAGCCTTCCACCCTTTACCAAGTATATAGATGCATTAATAATATAAGAGATATTGTGATATCCCAACATAAACCCTGTCCACCATGGAGAAATCTTCAACTTCACCTGCAACTAGCAACACTATAAGAGGGGCTGAGCAAAGCGGTAACATAGCCAAGCAACGGTTTGCATAGGAAAGGTGTCAAAGGTTAGAGGTTCATGGCAATATGGGATGGCTTGATAAACAGGTAATAGGTAGCGCAGCATAGCGATAGAACGAAGCAACTAGCATAGCAATGATAGTAGTGAGATCCAGGGTTGCGGTCATCTTGCTTGAAATACCGCAAGGAAGAAGAACGAGTCCATGAAGAAGATGAAGCCATGAAGACGAACCACACGTAGACGAACGCATCCTCACGATCGCAACGAAAACAGGAACTAACAGGAAGAAGCACACAACATAGGTAAACACACCACACATGGACAAGGCATGATGCACAACAAGGATGATGCATGACCAAGCTACATGAAGCTACTCATGGCAAGAGATGATGCAAAACAAGAACAACACATCAAGGCAAGTTTAAATGAGGCCGGAAACAACATATAACAATTCCGGTAAGTCCTCATATGCAAATTTCGAAATTGTTCCAGAACTGAATAAACCTTATGTTCAAGTTGTTAAACAGCAATTTAAGATGCACCACAATGATCTACACGAAATTCTAGTCAAGTTACATATAAAGTTCATTAGATTTGGAGCTACGGCCTAGAAGATATGAGCAAAACAAGTTAAGCATGGCATTGATGCAAAATGCACCCAAACATCAAGCAAACACCTCAAAACAAGGATGCAACATGGTAATATGAAGCTACATGCAAAAACAAGCAAGTTTCATATAGATCACACTCAAAACGGAGCAACGGTGCAACACACACGCACTATACAAGTCATAACAACAATCTGTCCAAAACAGCAACTAGGCATGTTACAAGCATCAAAACAACAAGCTACAGCACCCCAACATAATAACAAAAGGCATGGGCATGAAGTACAGGTAAAGCATAACAAAACATGAACACTGAGCTATCTCCAGAAATCACTAGAACATGCTCAAAAACACATGGAGATATTGCAAATAATAACAGTTTCAGACTTTGCAGAAATAACATCAGGTTGCAATGTTTAGAGCTATCAAACAACATGTTACAGGAACTTATCATGGCAAACAAAGACATGGCATGAATCTACTAATTGCATAGATCAAAAGTCCCTTACTGACCATGAGCCAAAAAGGCATAGAAAATAGGATGGCACCCATGTAAACATGGCAAGTTATATTACAGATTTGAACATGGCAGGAACAACAATAAGTAGGCATGTTCGTGAGCTTGAACCACTCACCACAGAGCAATACATGGCATGGCAAGGCAACCAACAGTAAGAAGGCATGTTTATGAGGCTAAGCATGGCAAGAACAAGTTCATAGGGTGCATGGATCACTAGGAAAACACATGGGAACAAGTGAACTTAATGTTAACAGGCTGACAACAACATTTTCAAGCAACTTCGGAGCAAGTTTACAGCATGTTCCAGCAGGCTATAATTGCAACCAAGGGCATGAATGGATAGAGCAAGACATGTAGATCAAAACATATTTATAGAGCATCTCCAGATTATGCATAGAATGATTACTAGAAGCATGCTAACATAGCAACAAAATATAACAGAATCTGTCAGGAAAACAGCAACAGCAAGTGCCCTACTTAACAAGCCTGATGCACTCAGCACAGAACTCACAAAAATACATGGTTGACACCCCTAGAAAGATGGCATGGCATAGATCAACACTCATGAAGACATCAACCTCATAGGATGCACACATCAATCATGGCAAAATGATAAAACAGCAAGTTATAACAGTTTCAGCAGATTAACATCAACATGCACTCTTCCAACAGCATTTCGAGCATCAAGATGAGCTCAAATGAAAATGATGCAATGGAATGAAATGATGTACTCATCGAGACGAATTTGACATATTATACGCACAAAACGGAGCTACGCATGCAGAGATGTGACATGTCAAACATAGCATGATTATACTGGAATATTCGGGGACTTAGTGGATTTCTCACCCCGAGAAAAAGTCAACGGGCATGGATTTCGAGGCGGGCCGGGCTCCGGCGAGGTTGGGCGGTTCTCCGGCGAGGCGGCGAGGAAGCCCGCCGGCGGGGCGGCAGAACGGCGGCGGGGGCGACCAGATCCGCATGGCGCCCGGATCCGGCGACGACGGACCGGGCGGCGGCGGGCGACCGCGGCGGGTCTGGCGCGAGGAGGGGCGGCTGCCGGCGCGGAGGAGTCAGGGCGGCGGCGCCGGGCTCGGGCGCCGAGGCGAGGCGAAAGCGGCGGCGGCGGGCAGGGCGCCGGGCGCTGGAGGGCGCGCGAGGAGGCGCGGGCGGCGGGCCGCCAGAGCGCCGCCGGCGGGCGGGCATGCCGGCGAGGTCGGGCGGGGCCGAGAGCCTGCAGCATGGACGGCGACGGCGGCAGCTGGATCTGGGTCCGCTGGGCCCCGGATGGGCTCATGGGCGGGCGGCGCGGATCGGCGGCGGAGGACAGGTGGCACGACCTGGTTGGCTGGGCACGGCGGCGGGATTCGTCCGGCGGGCGCGGACATGTCCGCCGGGCGAGTGGGAGGTGGAGACTAGGGTTTAGACCGTGATTTCGGGGAGGAAGACATATTTATAGGTAGAGGGAGCTAGGAGAGTCCAAATGAGGAGCGGTTTTCGTCCACGCGATCGTGATCGAACGACCGAGAGCATGGAGGGGAGTTTGCTGAGTTTTGGGACATTTTGGAAGGGGTGTTGGGATGCAACAAAAGAGGGCTTTGCGGTTACCCGGTTAACCGTTGGAGTATCAAACGACCTCCAAATGGCACGACACTTGACATGCGGTCTACCGGTGCTATACCAAGGCCGCTTGGCAAACCTCGGGCCATTCCGAGAAAGTTTAACACCTGCACATGAAAAGGGAGAAGAGGGGGACGCCGGATGACATAGGAGCGCTGGATTGCAAAACGGACAACGGGGAAAATGCTCAGATGCATGAGACGAACACGAATGCAAAATGAAATGCTCATGATGACATGATATGAAATGCATATGATGACATGGCAAAGTGCAACACGCAAGCAAATGACATGGCAAGGACGGCGAATAACTGGCGGACACCTGGCGCATCGGATCCGGGGCGTTACACCCAAGGTTAAAATCTTCGCGGCGCCATACCTCTTGACTCAAACATAGGTGGCCTCGGCCACCGCCCTCTCTTGAAGAGGTGTGTCTTGGCCTCTTGCTAGTGTGTTTGTTGCCTAGTCGTTTTGCCGTTGGTTTTTCTCTTTTTTTTTGAGCTTAGTCGTTTTGTCTAGTTGCCGTGGCATGCTGGGCGGTACTACCGCTGGTGGTGCACGGTACTACCGCTTATAAGCGGTACTACACCACCACCCAGTGGTACTACCGCCATGGGCGGATCAGGGGTTATATCGGGGCAGGGGGAGATTTCTTCTCCCCCATACCCATTTGCTTCGCCCCCTTGCTCCTCTTCGTCTCTCCAGCAACGTCTCGCCGCGGGAGGGCTCCGACGGATCTTCTTCTCCGGGGCGTCCCTCTCCATTTCGTTTGGTGGAGTCAATCCCCACCTCGTCCTCTTGCCATGGATGCCGGTATTACCCCAGTTCCCTCTCTCTTTTTGTCTAGATTTCAGATCTAGCATCTTAGGGGCAATAGTGGTTGCATCTCTAGATTTTTGGCTAAATCTAGGCTTGAGTAGGGTGGAGAAGGCAACTAGACATTTTGGATTAGCGTTTGATAGGAGTATTTTTGAATTTGGTAGGCCAGTAGTGCCGGATCTGACCACGGCAGTAGGAAACCGTAGTTTCCCCCTTCGAGCGGTACTACCGCTCTCATTGGAGCGGTACTACCGCTTGGAGCGGTACTGACGGCTCCAGGTCGCGGTACTACCGCTGCCTGCCAAGTTCCATCATGTTCCTACCATTCATTGATCCTTTTTGTTGCGTTTGGTTGATTATGCTCGTTCTTTCTGGTTGTTTCGCGTGTTCTTGTGTTTGGTTCCAGGTGATGAACTTCCTGAGCATCAAGCTCGCCATGTCAACCCGGGTCGTGCCACGTCGAAGTGCTACCGCACATCTGAGTCAGCAGGAGGTTCCTCTAGTGCTCCACCTCCACCTCAACTCAAGAAGAAGTCTACTGTCAAGCCAAATCCAACGGGCAAAACCGTGCCTCAAATGAATGCCAAGGAGTTCTGGGCAAGGCGTCACCGCAACCCTTATGAGGTAGACCAAGAACCCACTTTGGTCAACCGTCCGTTCTGGAACCGCTTTCAGTTTGCCATCTTCTTTGATGTGCTCAAGGCCAAGAAGAATCTCTATGTTGATGTGCGCTCCATCGACGCAGACTATATGGAGAAGGATCCTAAGTACTTTGGTGAAGCTCTTCAGATGTGCACTCAGGTGAACATTCTAAGAATCATGCAATTCAACAAGGACTATGATGCAGATATTTTGGCTCAATTCTATGCCACTGTCCATCTGGGGACTGATGAGGACAGGACTCTGACTTGGATGACCAATGGCAAGTTGCTTTTTGTCAAGTGGAAGGCATTCATGGAGTTACTTGGGGTGGAAGATCACGGGCTTGAGACTCCTGTCGGCTTTCGCCCTCACCGTAACACAACCTCCACTCACAAGCAAGCTCTCTGGCCCTACTGCACGCTGAAGATCAACCCTGAGACTAAGAAGGAAACATATGAGCTGCCTGCCTTTCTGGACATTCTTCTTCCGTGAGACTCTTTTCCCTCGCATCGGGAATCTGGATATGGTTCACTCTTATCTCGTGGACATGCTTCTCTTCTGTCAGCATGAGAGGGAAGCAAACACTGGCGAGTCCCTAGACATTTCTCATGTTATGTGGTCTGAGCTCTTATCTGCCATCTCTGAGCACAAGTGCCTGATCTATGGTCCGTTCATTATGCTGCTCATTGAGAAGGCCTGGGGTCAGGTCCATCCCAAGGTTATGCTAGAGACTGGTGAGTTGGTGTCTCATGAGATCAAGCGTCTGAGGAAGAAGGACAACTGGGCACTCAGGTCCCTAAATCTAGGGGTACATCTTCTGCTGCTACCATGGAGACCGAGGAGGAGGCTGAGGCTGAGGATGACGATGACTATGAGCCTTCTGGGGCAGAGCCCTCTTGGGCAAAGAAGCTCAAGCTCATGATGAAGAAGCTATTCTGCATGGAGTCTCACGGTCAGTACATGACTCATGTTGCTGAGAAGAAGGCCAGGGGATGTCACAAGGAGCTCATGCGTCAGTTGGGTGCCACCGTTAACAGTGGATCTATGGACCAGCTTACTGAGGAGGAGGAGTGGATTCAGCAGCACTGCCCGTGGACTGATTCTGACGCCGAGCAGTTTTCGACCGACGACGGTAGTGCAAACGATCCCGCTGGGTTATGATGTTTGAGACCCTCGCTTGCTCTCACTTGGAGCCGTAGTAACACTCCATCCCTTTTTGGTGTCTCGATGCCAAAGGGGGAGAGAGTTTAGGGATTTGTGTCATTGTCTGCTTTGCGAGTGTGTCTTTGTGGTGTGTTTTCTTGCCATTTGCTTTGTTTGGTTTTGTGCCAGTGAGACCTAAGTTCCAGACATATGGTGTGAGACATATGCTACCTTATCTTTATTATCATTATCATTATCATTATCTATGTCTATCTAGTCCTTCGGTATCTTATGAGTTGCATGCTTATCCTGTTATATACTATGCTCTCATATATCATGCTTAGGTTGTTGGTCTCTAAAATCTAGGGGGAGCATTGATCCTAGTATGTGTGCCGTGCAGTCCAAAGCACTTATCTAGATAGCACACATCTAGGGGGAACCCGTCTACATTTTAGAGTTGTGGGGTTTTGCGCATGTCCTATGTCTTTTCCCGTTTTGTGCAAATCCCGTATTGTCATCAATCCACAAAAAAGGGGGAGATTGTAAGGGAATATTTATTCCCAAGGTGTTTTGGTGATTGATGACAATGCTATTGCGGACTAATCATGTGCATTGAGATTTTCAGAGATTCATCCTTTGGCACGAGACGATACCCTCCCCTCCGTGTTTTATTCAAGATGGTGCAGCTCCTTCGTTTCTCTGTTGGTGGACTAGTTTTCTAGGAGTCACCGTACTAGCACACGATTAAGACACTAACTTTAAGACAAATTTTCGTTTTGGCACAAAAAAACTTGATTTAGTTCGGACGTAAAGCTTCCGCATAAGTTTTTTTGGTTTTTTAAGCTTATGGCACTTTTGATCTATTTGTGTGTTTTTATTTTACGAGGCGGGGCATCCTCTTGACTGAGGTACCCTGCGTAATAATCCAGCTTGGGAAATCTTTTTCGACCCATGGTTCAGCATTTTTCCTGTCGGCCTGCACCTCGGTGTTGGGTCCGAGCATAAATCCCGCAGTACACTGCCGGACACTTTTTAAGCGTCAACAATATCAACTGGGAGTTGCGACTTGAGCCGAACCCACCAAAAGCCAAGGTACTCTGAGGAATCATCGGCAAAAGTTCTCGGATATTGCTTTATATGCATCAGTTTCAAATTGTGTCTTCGGTCAATAGTTGGGTTGCCTGGCTCCCGTGCTTGCCTCCTACGTTCTGCTTTGTTCGGCTAGGTGTGCAAAGGGAGAACCACTGCGATTGTGCTTCCAACTAGCATGGTTAAGCACCTCAGTGGAGAAAGCCGAAAACTGACTGTCACAATAAGCGTAAACTGGTCAGCGATCTGATGACTGTATTAAACTATAAGATCGATAGAGGTCACCCCATGTTAAAGGACGGGTCATTTATTACATTGGGTGAAGTGTTTACGGCTTGACCTCGGCCATCACCGAGCACTAACCGGGGGCTAGTAACTGGCCTCCCAACTTTAAGCTCCTATGACTAAGTGAAAGTTATAAAGCCTGCATATCTGATTGCCTCGTTTCTGCTAACACAACCGCCTCCGGGCACCGAGACGTCGGCTAAGGGTTGTCTTCTAATTTGGGAAACACCCTGCAAAGTATCTACAAAGGGGTAGAAGCTGACAATGGGTCACTTTCAACTGATAAATGGTCACAACGGAGCCAAAATAAACATATATCATCAGTATTTGTATTCAGTGTACAAGTGCTGCCTTCCATAATTATCGTTATAAAGCCATAAATATGCATCAATTTGACTTAAGATTTTGGCCAAGCTGGGCTGCCTGGATCCAGTGCTTACCCCTACGTTCCCGATTGTTCGACTAGGTGGTAAACGGAGCACCTCTGTGATTGTTACTACCAGGTCATCCGGGTTAGTACCTCAGACTGGGTGAAGCCGAAAGCTAGGCATCTTAAAGAATATAATTGGACGACACGATGGGAGTGAAAATTCTAGTTCATCATGGACCACTGAGTTCGGGAACTTTCCCCTAAATAATCCTCAATATTTTCCTCCCACATTGATCGGAGATGAGGTTTCATGATCACGGTCAGCACGAGAACCCAAAGAAAGGAACCGATAGCGGGACTATTTTCTTTGGAAGATTTTTCTTATGTTAATAGTAATATAACATTCTCTCTGCATACCTTTGTTTATAAAACTGTATGGCTGGATTGCCATGTTTGTCTTAAATCTTTGCCCTCATAAAGGCTTTATAAAGTGGGACAAACACTCCTTGGCTACTGGTCGAGGAGGTTGAAGCCGATGGTCGGTCAACAAAGTTTTGTACAATGAGGATCCGAGCATTAATGATGTGAAGTACTTGGGTATATGGAATCATTACACATAATTTGTGAGCAAAAATAAAAAAATTCACAGCCAATCTTTTAAAGAGTCAATGGCAGAGTCTCTTTGAGACAACCGAGCAGCCGACATAACACTCTCATAGTTCCTTATCGGCATTGATTTCCTATCTATTAAGCCCCTTGAGGCTGACCTTGGTGAGCTCGGCTTTCATTAGCTCTAACTCCTTTATGAGACCTTTATTCTCTTTCCGAGAAGCTTATGTTAAACACAACAAAGTATTATGTCAAATGGATATCGATCCTTAATTCGGCCACTCGTGCCCACATTAAGGCTCGGAGGCTACTGGGCTTCGCACTTATTATTTACAAATATTAAAGGGGCACATCGATCCCCTGATCTGGCGTTGCCACCCGACCAGTGTCTCTGGGGCTACTGCATTGCCTATTCAATGCAGAAAATTCAAAGTGCTCAGTGTTTGGCTTGACCGAACTATGGGCAAATGCGTCTTCGAACAACAATAGGCACCATCTGGAACCTATCAGGCATCAAGCTAATATATTACAGCGACTTCTAAAGACCCTCTCTCAAGGGCCCGTCTGTCGATCGTTATTTCCTCTAATATATTACACGATGTTTCTATTCCTATGTATGCTGCCGAGTTAGGATTTGATCCTTAGGCCAATTTTGTGAATCGACCTGATTCTCAGCGGCTACTGGCATCAGCGGTTTTATGTTTTCCTTCAGGTGCATCTGGGATTTTTGGCCGACACACACCTTGAGGGCTACTGGCTATGTATTTCGTCAGTAAATAAATTGCATCAATAGGAAATTAAATCCGCAAACAATCAGCCCAAGCCGGAGGTGGTGCATCACCTCGGATGCAGTCCAGCATAAAGCTCGGATACAAGTGGCTGGCTCCATAATTAAAGGGCATTTCCGGCATTAAGCTCGGCTGAATTTGTTCAATCTTTTAAAGATCGAGGTTGTTTATGACACCTCAAATGCTGACCATCGTTAGAGCTCAGATGTAGTCCGACGTTGGAGCTCGGAAGCGGTCCGATATAAAGCTTGGATTCGAACGGCTCATTCCATAGAAGGCTACTCTGGCATTTAATCTCAAATGAACTCATTCAAATTTTCAGAAGCCAAGGTAATCTATGATACCTTGGGTGCCTACCAGCGTCGGAACTCGGCTATAAAAATACTCCTCGGAGTTCGGCGTTGGATCTCAGACACAAGAGAATACCTTGAATGCGGAATAGTGTTGGAGCTTAGCTATAAAAAGACAGCTCAGCTACAGTCCGGCATTGGAGCTCGGATACACCACCGCACGGGAACAACTTCAAACCCAATGTGTGGTGTAAAAACTAACAAGGCATTGATAAAGGCTAAGAACTTAAGGGGGCTCCTCGGATACCCGATGTATAAACTCTTCGGATTCACTTCGGCGATCCTCAAGATCCAAGATGATAAGATTTGAACCGATTTTTAAGACCAACGACCGAAGATGAAGAACAGTTCAGAAGAATCGAGGAGCGTCCCCTACTTGAAGACCAGTTCAGGGGGCTACTGACAGTGTCCTGGACTAGGGGGTACTCACCACGTCATCTCCCAACCAGGTGGATCGGGCCGAGGAACCCCATGGCGGTTTACTCATGGGCCAGTTCGGACAGCCCATGCCGCACACGAGGAAGATTCCACAAGACTTGATTATCAAGACGAGGATTCCTCTCACCAACGTATTCGACTAGGACTCTTGTTATCCTAGGCCTCTGGTACATTATATAAGCTGATGCCAGGCTAGTCGATAGATTATTATGACATCAATCATCATACCCCCTAGGTTTTAGACCACAATATATGATCTCAAGGTAGATTAACTCTGTACTTGATACTCCATCAATACAAACAAGAGCAGGACATAGGGTTTTACCACCATTAAGATGGCCCGAACCTGGGTAAAACATCGTCTCATTCGTTCCTGTTACCATTGATCCGAGAATCCACAGCTCGGGACCCCCTACCCCGAGATCTGCCGGCTTTGACACCGACAATAATAGAGCAGGCAATGAGTTACATGTATATTGGCTATATGCATCAGAGAAAATGATGTGTATATATGAAATGTACCTTCATGTTCATGATTCCTTCTTGCAAACAGTATGTACATCATCAAGAGATCTTCATGCACATGAGTGTGATGCATATACTTACGTTGTGGTCTTGAGCTGGCCTCGGAAGAGATGAACCTGAGTAAACAAGGTTAGATGACACAGATACATCTACTAAATAGAGCAAGAACTGCAAACCACAAGAGTACCAAGACTGGGATGACATGTAGGAGTGAGTACTAGGTACTCTATTTGATATAGACATGTCCCCAAATGTATATATAGATATGCAATGAATTCAAAGATTGCCTTCCCTTAGAAGTCTTTCTCCCCTGGATCTTATATTGGATAATGGGAGAAGATAGGGAAAAGAAAATCGGAGCAAAAAAATCAGAGCACAATAATCATAACACAAACTAACATGTCTTTCCCCTCTTAAAGACATGTGACTTCTCTCCTCTTGAATACCAAGCATCTAGGGTCTCTCTCTTCCTTTGATGTGATCAAGCTTTTATGTGATCTCTCCCTCCCCCTTTGACATCAATTTCCAAGAAGGGTCTTCTGGAATGTGAGTCGACTAGGTTTGGTCCTTGAGTCACAAAACAAATCAGCATGTAGAATGTGCTGCAGGTAGAGGACAAGAATCATCGAGTGGAGCTGGAGCAAATATGCAGGATGCAAATGGCAAGGTGTCTCCTCAGCATTGAAATCGGTAACACCGAGTTGTTTTCTTTGGTGGAACCGAAATGGTTCATTTGACCGAAAGAGACAAATTGGTGTGTCCGAGTTCAACACAGAGAGAGAGAACAATTGCCATCTCGGCTCACTTACGCAAATAGGATCTCACAAAGATTTGCAAGGAATCGACTGAAAGATTTGCAATGAATTGGTTGCAGGGAATGCCGAACAAAACAGAGAAAAATAAAGAGATCTAGATGAAGTTTTTTTGGATTAAGATAGGGGAACAACCATGCAAGAGACAAATGCAAGAACTCAGAAAAGCATTAGAGAACTTCATCTAGAATTGGTAGGCGATAAAGTCACCTATGTTAGAGTATATTGACTGAGGAGTCAAGTGAGAACACTTAATCGTAGGTCATACTCATCGTATAAGCTCAAAATGGGGTTACCATTTTTCATTTAAGCATTTTTATGTATTCACATCTTGTTGGGGTAAAGCTTCTGTAAGATGGAATAACATGCCTTGGGTGGTGGTGTTGAACTTGATCATGTAGTTGAACTTGTGTGGGATGCTCAAGGTTGATGTAGCACATCAAGAGTTGGGAGCACCACTTGTAGTTTGATTTCATCTACCTATATGGGTTAGTATTGCAAGGAAGAGCACTTGTGTATCCAAAATGACAATCATGAAATTTGATATAAAGAAATTGTCAAAGGATATATTGAAAGGTTTCATGCTTCCTTGTCTTGAACCACCATATTGTAGAGACTTGGTGATGTAGAGGTTGCTCAAGATGTGAGTGATTTGCAATCTCATAGATTTAGATTCATCCAAGTACCTACAAGGGTTAGATAGCATGCAAGGGTACAAGTATATATATCCAAGACATATGATCATCATCATAAGAGAAATATCAAGGATATGTCAAGGCGCATGCCTTGCATGTATCCAACTAGAGTTTCTACTCCAAGTTTGAAGCATCAATGATGTTCAATTCACCTCTCAAACAGCAAAATACTTTCTCATCAAGCGGTTTGGTGAATATATCTGCCAATTGCTTATCGGTATGAACATGCTCAAGATCGATATATCTTTAGCACATGATCTCGAACGAAATGATGACGAACTTCAGTATGCTTAGTTCGAGAGTGTTGCACAGGATTATGAGCAATCTTAATAGCACTTTCATTGTCACATAGAAATGGAACATGTTTCACATTGATCCCATAATCTTTAAGAGTTTGGGTCATCCAAAGTAACTGAGCACAACATGAACCACCGGCAATGTATTCTGCTTAGGCGGTGGATAAGGATACCGAGTTTTGCTTCTTGGAGGACCAAGACACAAGAGATCTACCGAGAAATTGACAAGTACCCGAAGTGGACTTTCTATCAACCTTTTCTCCAGCATAGTCCAAATTGGAGTAGCTAACAAGATGAAAAGAAGACCTCTTAGGATACCAAATGCCAAAGTTTGGTGTGTGAATTAAGTATCTCACTATCCTTTTCACGGCCTTAAGATGAGATTCTTTGGGGGCGGCTTGATATCGTGCATAAATGCGCACACTTAGCATAATATCGGGACGGGAGGGACATGGATATAATAATGAACCAATCATAGAACGGTAAACCTTTTGGTCAACCGGTTCGCCATCCTTAGTCAAGTCAAGATGTGCACTAGTAGGAATGGGTGTATTCATACCTTTGCATTCTTGCATGTTGAACTTCTTGAATAAGTCCTTGGTATAGTTTGTTTGGGAAACAAAGGTACCCTCCTTAGTTTGCTTGATTTGCAAACCAAGAAATAACTTGAGTTCACTCATCATAGACATCTCAAACTTCTCTGACATTAGCTTTCCAAAATTTTCACTAAGATGAGGGTTAGTCGAAGCAAATATGATATCATCAACATAAATTGGGCACACAAATAATTCACCTTTAACCCTTTTTAGTAAAAAGACTGGAATCTATCTTTCCAATCTCAAAGCCTTTTTCAATAAGGAACTTGGTCAAGCATTTATACCACGCTCTAGGAGCTTGTTTAAGACAATAAAGAGCTTTGTGAAGTTTGTAAACATGATCGGGTTTCTTAGGATTAACAAAGCCGAGAGGTTGTTTAACATAAACTTCCTCCTCAATTTCACCATTTAGAGAAGCACTTTTAATGTCCATTTGGTACAAGGTAATATCATGGTGATTAGCATAGGCAAGTAAGATGCGGATGGACTCAAGTCTAGCAATGAGGGCGTATGTCTCACCATAGTCCATACCTTCGACTTGAGTGTATCCTTGGGCGACGAGACGTGCTTTGTTGCGAACGACTTGTCCATCTTTGTCTTGCTTGTTGCGAAACACCCATTTGGTACCGACGATGTTGTGGTTGTTGTCGGGCTTCTCGAACAATGTCCACACTTGGTTTCTCTCGAAGTTGTGTAACTCTTCATGCATGGAATTTATCCAATTCGGATCTTCCAATGCTTCTTCAACCTTCATAGGTTCAATGCTAGAGATGAATGAATAATGCTCACAAAAATTGGCCAAACGAGTTTTAGAGTGAGTGATTCTCCCGGTTTGGATATCATTGAAGATTGGTTCAACAGGATGGTCTCTTGAGACTCTTGCTCAAACTCATGAGAGCTTTTGCTTGGGTCAGGGTGGAACATCTTCTTCTTCATCTTGTTCTTCCTCTTGGCCTTCTTCGTTGTTGACGTTGTTGTTCTCTTGTCGAGGTGGAGAAGGAGATTGATAAGGTTCATCTTGGTGTGCTTCCTCGTTTTCTTCATCTTAGTGTGTCCCGCTTGTGGATGCCTCCATGTCAACTCTTGGTTCACCTTGTCGTGAGGTAGAAGCTTCCACTTGTAAGGATGAGTTACTCTCCTTCACCTCCGTTGGACGAATCCTGCCAATAGACAAGTCTTGGATTGCTTCCGAAGGGTCTTTATCTCCTACATCAATTGGCAATTGCTCTACTTGCGAGCCGTTAGATTCATCAAACTTCACATCTACCGTTTCTTCAACCTTTCGGGTGAAATTTTTGTAGACACGGTAAGTGTGAGAGTTTGAGCCATAATCGAGTAGGAAACCCTCATGAGATTTAGGAGGAAGCTTAGAACGATGATGCTTGTCAAGAATATAGCACTATGAGTTGAATACTCGAAAGTATCCAACTTGGGATTTGTTACCGGTGAGAAGCTCGTATGCCGTCTTGCCGAGTAGCTTGTGAAGATACAAGTGATTTGTTGCATGACAATCTGTCTCAACCGCTTCCGCCCAAAAGTGTTTTGGCGTCTTGTAATCATCAAGCATCATTCTCGCCATCTCAATAAGAATCCGGTTCTTCCTCTCAAAAACTCCATTTTGTTGAGGTATGTACGTAGCCGAGAACGCGTGTGAAATCCCTTCTTCGTTAAGAAAGGTATCCACATTTGCGTTCTTGAACTCCGTTCCGTTGTTGCTGCGAACCTTCTTGATCTTCACTTCAAATTGATTTTGGGCCTTCCTAGCGAAGTTCTTGAAGATCTTTTGGACCTGCGATTTATCATCAAGAAAGAACACCCACGTAAGTCTTGAAAAATCATCGACTATGACCAAACCAAATGAGTTTCCGCCGAGACTCTTGTAGGCATTGAGACCAAAGAGATCCATATGAAGTAGCTCGAGCGGTCTTCTCGTGGCCATGATGTTCTTCACGGGGTGGCTTCCTCCAACTTGTTTTCCTGCTTGACAAGCACTGCACTATCTATCCTTGTCAAATATAACATCTTTTACTCCAAGGATATGATCACCGTTAATAATATTATCAAGATTTCGCATTCCCACATGACCTAATTTTCTATGCCACAACCGGCCTTTAGAGGATTTAGCAATTAAGCAAGTTCTAGGTTGAGCCTTTTTAGTGAAGTCAACAATGTAAAGATTACCTCTACGTATACCGGTAAAGACCATTTTATGATTATCTCTACGAAACACTTGGCAATCTACTTCAGTAAATAGGACAATGAAGCCAAAGTCAGCTAGTCTAGATACGAAAAAGTAAATTATTTTACATCCAAGAGATTCAACGAGCATAACATTTTTTGTATGTAGCTATCATGTGAGATGGCCACCTTACCAAGGCCAACCACCTTACCCTTTGAGTTATCACCAAAAGTGACATACTTTTGAGGGTCGTCGTTTTCAGCAAGCTCACGAAACATATCCTTGCCTCCGATCATGTGATCAGTACATCCACTATCAAGAACCCAGTCATTTCCTCCAGCCATGTAGCCACGAAGATTAGTCATAAGACCAAAGTATCTCATAGACTCATCGAGATCGAAGTCACTATCATCATCCTCGTCATAGTATCCATGTTCAATATCGCCTTCTGATAGATCATTTCCTAGAGAGAGTGATTCATTAGATAAATGATCATCACAATGTTCATCTTTATGAATTCTAATGACTTCGGAGATGATATTACTAATGATTCCAACGTCTCCTTTAGCACGCATGAGGTCACGAAGCTCAAATAGGCAATCATCAAACTTAGGATCACAAGTATTCATTTTACTCAAGGCAATTGACTTATGGAGAATCTCATCCATATTTTTCAAGGAATAATTTGGGAATATCTCCTCAAGATATCTCCATATGGTGTAAGCACAATCAAGAGTAGGCAAGTAAGCAATCAAATTTCTAGTTATCCTCTAGTGATAAGATTGACAGTTCTAAGATTGCGGATCATGTCACTAGACTCATCAGGGGTAGGATGCAAAGGATTAACAAGGGGTGCACATGGGCTAGTAATGTACTTGTTCAAGTGATATTCATTGAAAATCTCAAGCATCTCCTTTTTCCACTCATGAAAGAACTCTCCATCAAGTATAGGCACTCTATGTCTAAGACTCCCCAACATAGACTCATCCATCTTCCTCCAATGGTGATTAAACCAAAGCAATGGAGACCAATGCTTTGATACCAATTGAAAGGATCGAGAAGAGGTGTCTAGAGGGGGTGATTAGATCCTCAACAAAGAAAAGTAGCAGTTTTTATTTTCTTCAAGTTAAGGTGGAGTTTTAGCACAACTTTAAACATTCACGATACTTTTCGAGCAAGCATAGCAAGAGTATATAAGCAGCGGAAAGTAAAGCATGCAATTTGCAAGAAAGTAAAGAGATGGGATTGGGGTGTGCAAACGCAATTGGAGATATGGAGATTTTTGGCGTGGTTACGATAGGTGGTGCTATCATACATCCACATTGATGGAGACTTCAACCCACGAAGGGTAACGGTTGCGCGAGTCCACGGAGGGCTCCACCCACGAAGGGTCGACAAATAAGCAACCTTGTCTATCCCACCATGGCCATTGCCCATGAAGGACTTGCCTCACTAGGGTAAATCTTCATGAAGTAGGAGATCTCCTTGCCCTTACAAACTCCTTGGTTCAACTCCACAATCTTGACGGATGCTCCCAAGTGACACCTAACCAATCTAGGAGACACCGCACTCCAAAAGTTAATAGATGGTGTGTTGATGATGTACTCCTTGCTCTTGTGCATCAAATGATAGTCACCCCAACACTCAACTCTCTCTCACAGATTTGGATTTGGTGAAAGATGATTTGATTGGAAAGCAACTTGGGGAAGGCTAGAGATCAAGATTCTTGTGGTTGGATTGGAATATCTTGGTCTCACACATGAGTAGGTGGTTCTCTCTCAGAAAATGTATGTTGGAAGTGTAGGCACGTTTTGATGGCTCTCTCCACAAATGAAGAGTGGGTGCAGGGGTATAAATAGCATCCACACAAAATCTAACTATTACACACGATTCACCAAACTCGGTGGGACTGAATCATGAAACTCGGTGAGACCGATTTAGATCAAAATGTGAACGCTAGGCTTTTCGGTGGGACCGATATGATCAACTCGATGGTACTGATGTGCTAGGGTTAGGGTAAAACCTTAACTCGGTTCGACCAATTACACAAACTCGGTGAGACCGATTTTGGTCATAAGCAAAACAGAGAGTTGGTCAAGCAAACTCGGTGGGGCTGATTGCATATCTCGATGGGACCGAAATAATTGCAACATGCAATAGAGAGTTTGCAAGCCCATCTTGGTGAGACCGAGATCCCATCGGTGAGACCGAAGTGATTAGGGTTTCTGGCAGTGGCTATGTCAAATGAACTCGGTGGCGCCGGATAGATGAAATCGGTGGGGCTGAGTTTGACTTTTAAGTTTGGGACATATGTGGATATGAGAAAGTTGTTGAGGGCTTTGGAGCATATCACTAAGCACTTTGAGGAAGCAACCCATTAAGCAACACCTCATCCCCTTTTAATAGTATTGGCTTTTCCTATGGACTCAATGTGATCTTGGATCCCTAAAATGAAAATGTAGAGTCTTGAGCTTTTGAGCTTTTGCCAATCTTCCGTCCTTAGCATCTTGAAGGGGTTCCACATCCTCTTGTGCATGCCACTCCTCTGTTGAACTCATCTAAAATATACTAGGTGAAAATATTAGTCCAACAAGAGATATGTTGACATTAATTACCAAAATCACCAAGGGAGCACATGTGCTTTCAGTACCTCACTGACATAATAAACCGGCCGCTGAACCGGATACTCCTTGCCTAATTCCTTTCTTTCCACAACAATTGCCACACTGACGGCTCGACTATTAGCAGCCACATATAATAATATGGGCTCCTTATCAATAGGAGCAACAAGGATTGGCAGCTCATCTAACTGTTTTTTCAAGGCCTCAAACACCTGATCAACAACATCACTCCAGACAAAGTGATCTGTTTTCTTCATCATCTGGTACAGAAGGATAGCTTTTTCTCCCAACTGGCTTAATGCCGCAATACGTCCTGCGAGACGCTGGACATCATTAATACATGCTGGCTTAGCCAAGGAAGTGATAGCCTTGATTTTCTCCGGGTTAGCTTCAATGCCCCTTTCAGAAACCAAAAAACCCAAGAGCTTACCTGCTGGCACACCAAAGACACATTTGGTTGGGTTAAGCATCATCTTGTAGACTCAGAGATTGTCAAAGGTATCTTTCAAATCATATATCAAGGTCTCCTTCTTTCTGGATTTCACAACAATATCATCCACATAAGCATGAACATTACGTCCAATCTGGTCATGGAGGCAATTCTGAACACACCGCTGATAAGTCGCCTGGGCACTCTTGAGCCCAAAAGGCATAGACACATAACAGAAGGCTCCAAAGGGAGTGATGAAAGTTGTCTTCTCCTGGTCCTTAACTGCCATCTTGATATGATGATAACCAAAGTAAGCATCCAAAAAACTCAAATGCTCACAACCCGCCATAGCATCTATGATCTGATCAATACGAAGGAGAGCCAAAGGAATAGCTGGACAGGCCTTGTTAAGGTCTGTATAATCCACACACATCCGCCAAGTGTCATTCTTCTTAAGCACCAGCACCGGGTTAGCCAACCACTTAGGATGAAAAACATCAATGATAAACCCAAGAGCCAAGAGTGTAACGCCCCGGATCCGATGCGCCAGGTGTCCGCCAGTTTTTCGCCGTCGTTGCCATGTCATGTGCTTGCGTGTTGCATTTTGCCATGTCATCATCTGCATTTCATCCGCATGTTTTTCAAAACTTGCATCCGTTCGGGTTCCCCCGGTTCTCTCCGTTGTCGTTCGAGTCGGACACACTCATGCGCGCTATGCACCTCGAAATATTATTTTATAAGTGGCATAAAATGTTCTCGGAATGGGTTGCAACTTGTCGTGCGGTCTTATTATAGTGTAGACAGACCGCCTGCCAAGTTTAAATGCATTGAGTCCATTTGATAGCCCAACCCTTAAACTTAGCGATGCAGTTGCGGTACTGCGTCGACGTTCGGTATCCGGAAACCCGTGCCGGGCTGCACCTCTCTTCTCTCCCCTCAGCCCGAGCCCTCTCTTCACAGCACACCAACCCTTCACCTAGTCTCCCTCCGCACCGGACCGTCGGATCAAAATCCGATGCCAGAAACCCCCTCCAAACCCCCCAAACCCTAGCATTTTCGCTATATATGCACACCCTTTGTCCATTTTGGGCAGCCTACCCCTTCCCTAACCCCAGCCGCAGCCAATCCCCCTCCTCCTCGGGATCTCCGCCGCCTCCCACCTCCATTTCGCGCCACCGCTCCAGCCGCCACTTGGCGCCCGCCATACCGCGCCCGGTCCAACCAGCGCGCGCCACCTCACCGCTGCGTCGCCGTGGCCACTCCCGTCGCCACGTCGCCTAATCCCCACTCCGCGAAGCCCAGATCCGGCCGCGCGAGCCGGATCTCGCGCCGCCGCTCCCAGCGTGAGCCCGCAGTCCCGAGCTCCCGTCCTCACTCGTGCAGATCGGGAGGAGCCCGATCGAGCTCCGCCGCCTCATGCCCGTCGTCTGGCGTCCCTCGTCGTCGCCACCACCGGCCGCCGCCTCGCCGGCGAGCGCTCCGCCAGGTCGCCGCCCCGTCGCCCTCTTCCTCTCCTTCTCTCCACTGACCCGGCCCCGTCTCTCTCTCTCTCTCGCACAGGGCCACCGGTCCCCTTCGCTGGAATATGCCATCCTCGCCCGTCGAGCTCGTCGGCCAGCCTCTGCGTCCCGGACCGCGGATCTGGGATCCCGACGGATCTCCCATCCGGCCTTCCCGGCCTCCGCCCCTCGCCGGAGCACCTCCCCATCGCCGTGGACCGCTGGCTGCCGCCGCCCCGATCCGCTTCGGGGCGATCCGGTCCGGGGAGGGCAGCGCCTCCGTTCGCCTCTCCGTGGGCCCCTGTGCCCCGCCCAACCGCTGACTTCGGCCCGGCTCCTCCCGGCCCGCCTGCTTCCCCTCTGCATGGGCGAGCCCGGTGGTGAGCAGCCCCTAAGCCTCGCCCTGTGCACTTTCGGGCCTGCCAGTTTTGGCATGTTGCATTTTTTTCCTGCACTGCGATTTTCTCCATTATCCAGAGATTACAGTTTTACAGATTGGCCCCTATAGTTCATGCATTTAATAACTCCACAACCGTGCATCGGATTAAAACAACTTATATAAGTAAAATGCTTAGTTTTTTCATCTAGTTTCATAATATGCCACTTTCATCCATGTTTAAAATGTTTAACTTGCTGTTTATTTAAATTTGCATAAATGCCATGCTAAAATGATTTATTTCATAACTAAATAACCGTAGCTCCAAATTTAATAAACTTTATATGTAAATGGGGTGGAAAAATGCCTAGTTTAACATGGTGCACTTTGTTTTATTGTTTAACAACATTAAAATGGTGTTTAGGGCAGAACAGTACCAAACTTGAATATTGATCATGAGGATTTTCCGGAATTGTTGTTTATTCTTCCGGCCTCATTTAAACTTGCTTAAATAGTTAGTTTCCATTATGTCACCCCTTGCCATGTTTAACAACATTTAACATTGTTGTGTACCTAAACGAGAGAGAACTAAATAATTGATGTGGTGTTCCGTCAATATGCAACTCGTTGCATATTGAGCTCCACTTAATTTGTAGTGTTGTTTGTTGCACTTTGCCATGCCATGCCATGCCTCATTAAACCGGACATGCATCATACTTGTTTGCGCATCATGACATGTTTATGTGATGGTTGTTTACTATGTTGTTTGTTTCTTTCGGGTTGCCTCTCTCGTTAGCCGGTTTCGTTCGGAGTTGTGAGGATTCGTTCAACTTCGTCCGTTTGTCTTCCTCATGGACTCGTTCTTCTTCCTAGCGGGATATCGGGCAAGATGACCGCTACCACAGATCTCACTACTATCATTGCTATGCTAGTTGCCTCGTTCTTTCGCTATCTTTGCGCTACCTATTACATGTTTGTCCAGCCATCCCATGTTGCCATGAACCTCTAACCTTTGACACCATTCCTAGCAAACCATTGTTTGGCTATGTTCCCTTTGCTCAGCCCTCTTATAGCGTTGCTAGTTGCGGTGAAGTTGAAGATTTCTCCATGGTGGACAGGATTTTGGTTGGGATATCACAATACCTTTTATATTATTAATGCATCTATATATTTGGTAAAGGGTGGAAGGCTCGGCCTTATGCAGTGTTTTGTTCCACTCTTGCCGCCCTAGTTTCCGTCATACGGTGTTATGTTCCCGGATTTTGCGTCCCTTACGCGGTCGGGTGATTTATGGGACCCCCTGACAGTTCGCTTTGAATAAAACTTGTCCAAAGCAAGGCCCAACATTGCCTTTTACCATTTGCCTCACCACCACCTACTTTTCCTTGGGAGTAATTAACCCAAGGGTCATCTTTATTCAGCCCCGGGCGGTGCTTGTCTAAGTGTTGGTCGAACCGGGCAGGCTGCAGGGCCACCTCGGGGCAACTCGAGGGCTGGTTTTACTCGTAGGCTGACCTATCCGGTGTTGCCCTAAGAACGAGATATGTGCAGCTCCTATCGGGATTGTCGGCGCATCGGGCGGCTTTGCTGGTCTTGTTTTACCATTGTCGAAATGTGTTGATGTACGGGATACCGAGTCGATCGGAGTGTCTCGGGTGAAGGTCTATTCGCCGATGATCGCGAGAGCTTGTCATGGGCTAAGTTGGGACACCCTGCGGGGTTTAAACTTTCGAGAGCCATGCCCGCGGTTATGTGGCAGATGGGAATTTGTTAATGTCGGTTGTAGACAACTTGACACTTGATCCGAATTAAAGCGCATCAGCAGAGTGTGTAGCCGTGATGGTCTCTTCTCGTGAGTCCGGAAGTGAACACGGTTTCGTGTTATGTTTGGCGTAAGTAGGTGTTGGGATCACCTCTTGATCATTGCTAGCTTCACGACCGTTCCGCTTGTTCTCTTCTCGCTCTTATTTGCGTATGTTAGCCACCATATCATGCTTAGCGCTGCTGCAACCTCGACCACTTTACCCCTTCCTTACCCATTAAGCTTTGCTAGTCTTGATACCCATGGTAATGGGATTGCTGAGTCCTCGTGGCTCACGGATACTTCAAAACCAGTTTGCGGTGCCTATGTTACCGGCGGTGGCGCAACCAAGCTCAAGGAGGAGCTCGATGATGATCTTGCCCTTTGTGTTGTTTCGTTCTAGTTGATCGATAGTGGAGCCCGGTTGGGGTCGATCGGGGACCTTTTATCGCATTTGGGGTTCTTCTTCTATTTTGGTTCCATGATCGGACCTTGATTGTATCTGGATGATGTAATGCTTTAATTCATGTAATTGTGTGAAGTGGCGATTGTAAGCCAACTATGTATCTCTTTCCTTATGTATTGCATGGGTTGTGTGAAGATTACCTCACTTGCGACATTGCTTTCAATGCGGTTATGCCTCTAAGTCGTGCTTCGACCGTGGGAGATATAGCCGCATCGAGGCGTTACAAGTTGGTAATCGAGCCTTCCCGACCTTAGGAGCCCCTTTGCTTGATCGTTTTTAGCGGCGAGTTGTGTCTAGAAAAATGTTTTGAGTCATTTAGGATTATATATATCGGAGAGTTAGAATTCTTTTTACTCCCGGTCCTTGACCTTACGGTGAGGTATCTGACGTAGAGTTTTGACTCTTCTCTTCTCAAATTTCACTAAATTTTTTTTAGGATCACGCGGGTATCTTAGAATCGTTCGATGGTTTTATGATGACAACATTGTCTTGGTTGCCTCGACATTTAGGGGTTGTGGCGGTGTCGGGGAGTTGAGCTCGAGGTGTTGTCGTCATAATTTTATCGTTGCAGTGATTGGAATACTGAGTTTAATCGCCGACATCGAAAATCTCTTTTATGCAGTTGTTGGTGAGATAACCCGCTAACCCTTGATCTTGAGGTGAGTGCGGAGTATTGCCATGACTTCGTATAACGGATGCTTTTGAAGGTTGAGGTACACGATTTCGAAGGTTTCTTGGTTATGTGTTCACGGATGGATACAATTGGATGTAGGGATTGTTAGTTTGGGTGAGATATATTGCTCCCTGTATCCCCAACACCAGATTGCATAACCGAAAGTTTCGGGAGTTTATAGGTGGGAATTCAAGTAGCTCTTAGGATATCTTTCCAGCGGATGTATGATATGAAATTGGGGTTCGACGTCTAGTGGTCCGCCTATTCACGGTTGGTTTCTGATGGTCTCGTTGTGTCTTAAAGAGTCCTTGGCTATGCCGACTCGGGGCGCTTCGTATGTCATGTGCCTTTGCCTTGTACATGATGGTGCTGTCGATTGAGCCCGTGTAGGCCCCACCACGAAAACTTTGGACGAAATCTCTATCATATGTTTGTTCGGCTTATTCGCAAGCCAAATCCTTTGTTTTGTTTTATTTGTGGTATTCGAGTTGCTTGAAGTCAAATGTTGAATCCATACCTTTCCTAAACGGTGTTCTCATATTGCTATGTGAATACTAATCCTTCTTGATCATTGAGGTTGTCATGTTAATTCTTTTCCAACCGGTGCGCTTCTCTTCGAGATGATCCCATCATTCTCCCCATCAGCAAGACCAATTATCATTTCTTCTCAACGGTGTTTGTTCCATCTTCCCCAAATTTCCTTTGTTTTCCCGCCCTCCCACCCTTTTTCTTCAAGGACTCAGATTTCTTAATCATGTATCCTTTTATTTGTGGGAAGTCTCGTCATTCTTTTCAATCAATGTTCTGATTCGGTGATCCCTCGTGAAGATGCTCACGAGATACAAGTTCATCATCCTTCATTGTTGTTTCTTCTCCAGTGGATTCAAGTCAAGTTTTGTTGATCATACCTTTTTCCTCATTTCAATGTCTTCTCATACCGGTGCACCTCATTATCATTCTACTTCTCGCTATTTGTTATTCCGGAGTGCTCAAGATATCTCGAAGATTCGTGTTTCCACTCTGCATTCGTTCGAGCTCTTTCGAGATTGGTATCTCATTCAAGTCATTTAATTCAACCGGTGCAACATCTCTTTTAAATCTTTTCAACGGTGTTCTTTTGAGTGGGCCCTAACCCACAGGTCTTTTCCCAGGATCTTACCTGACTCTTCTAATTATTCCGGAGCCATTCCAAATTCTTTTCAGAGTTTGACGTAAGAATGAATTTTCTTCAGTCAAATGTTTTTCTCCAAGATCTTTCAAATTCTTTTCATAGTTGGCTCAACCTCTTTGCTTTTGATTCTTTCGGTGTGCCTCAATAATTCTTGGTGGTGTTTCTCGTTGTCATTCTCATCATTTGAAGACCGAAGAAGGATTTCTCTTAGATCTCGGTCCATTCTTTTGAAGATTCATGGTGCTAGCTTGTTGCCATCCTCTCATAATTGTTTCGATTGTGGGATTTCTTTTCACCCATCCGGAGCATTTCATGAGTTGTTTCCATTTCTTTCCTCCGAAGGCCATCATTTCTGAATACTACTCATTCTGAGCTTTCAGCTCTCGTTCTCCAAATCTTATCGGTGATTCGTTCAAATATCCTCTAATCAGCTCATGATCTCTTCGTCCACTTCTATCTAATTTCCCTCAAGTATCTTCATTCGTTTTCCAATTCTTCCCGGTGAATTGTGCCTTTGCTACGTTCATTTTCAATTCTTACGGTGGTTCTTTCAAGATCTCTCTTCCTTGTTCATCATATCAATTCATTTGTTGTTCCAATCCTACCGGTGGTTCGTTGAAGACCTCCCCAAGTTTTGATATATCTCTTCTAATCCTTTCTACGAGAATAAGTAATATGCCAAATCCGTTGATTGTCATCAATTTAAATTGGTGAAGGATACGCATAACATAATTCTTATTCTTGTTTCATCCAAATGATTAATCCTTTCCTTCGGAGTTTGTTCAGGAGGAATAAATTCTTGGTTTCAATTGCTCATCCTTCTTTTCCGGAGTTCCAAGTTTTCCGCTTTATCTCGTCGCGAAGCTCCATCTAAATCATTGCAAGGCTTCACCTTGTGTTTTCAACTTCTCTTTCTTTTCATCATCCTTTTATTACCGGTGTTCTTCATGGAGGCTCTACATGGTGATCCGTCAAGGATTCTTTTCATTCTTCAATTGTTCTTCAAGATTTCTCTTGAAGTTATGACCCGCCAAGCTATACTCTAAAATAAACATGGTGCTCAACGCATGTCTTGTTTTGAGGAGTCCAAGCATTCTTCATCTTGCATTCCAAAGTGCAATTCCTTCTACCTTATCTTTTGAGATGGTGTTATGTCACTCTTGACAATTTCCCTTGGTTATTCATGTTGTCAAGAATGAGATATTTAAATCCATCAGTCTCTTCATTGGAGTTATCTTGGTATAGATTTCACCTAAAGACTTCCCTAAGGAACGTTGCTATTTACGGTGCTGATAAATGACCCAAGTTCTTCATTTGTCCTCCCGGTGAAATAAGTTTCTCGTCTCCTTGTTGATATCAATCCAATCATTTGTTTCCGTTGGTGGCAGAAGCTCACCTCATAATTTTGAGATGTTTCCATAAGCCCACTACAAGCTTATTCGTTTCGTTGTTGGTTTTCCAACAACTCCGTTCTTGCATTTCTTGTAAGCGTGCTCTCTCAAGATATTGTTTCCCTCCGTTCATTCCATTCCATTCTTTCATTTCTTCCGGAGGCATTGTGATGTTGTGCTCTTCACACATCACCTCGTTTTTTTTGAGGATCATGTTTTTTCCTTGCTTATCCATTTAACCGGAGTGTTGTATCATCTCTCCAATATCTTTTCATCTCATCAAGTTTTCTTCTCTTTTCTAACGGAGTGCTGCTCAAATTCTTCCTCTCTCATCTTGTTTTAACCGGAGTGGTCTCGAATTCTATCTTGTCCATTAAACTCTTGGTTCATGTCTTTGCAACCTTCAAGTCCTCGTAATGTTCCTTGTTCCTCTTTTCTAACGGATTGTTTGCAATCTCGTTCATCTCTGTTGTACTCTTTCTTTTAAATTGCTCAACATCTCAAGGTTCATGGTTTCATTCGTTGGTCGAAGAAGCAACTTAGTTTACCTGTTATCTTCCTCTTCCGTTTTCCCTCCGGTGCCATCCTAGATCTCGGGACGAGATCCTCTCATAGTGGTGGAGTGTTGTAACGCCCCGGATCCGATGCGCCAGGTGTCCGCCAGTTTTTCGCCGTCGTTGCCATGTCATGTGCTTGCGTGTTGCATTTGCCATGTCATCATCGCATTTCATCCGCATGTTTTCAAAACTTGCATCCGTTCGGGTTCCCCGGTTCTCTCCGTTGTCCGTTCGAGTCGGACACACTCGCGCGCAGCGCTGCACCTCCGAAATATTATTTTATAAGTGGCATAAAATGTTCTCGGAATGGGTTGCAACTTGTCGTGCGGTCTTATTATAGTGTAGACAGACCGCCTGCCAACTTTCGTCGCATTGAGTCCATTTGATAGCCCAACCCTTAAACTTAGCGATGCCGTTGCGGTACTGCTCGGACGTTCGGGTCCAGGAAACCCGTGCGGGCTGCACCTCTCTTCTCTCCCTCAGCCCGAGCCCTCTCTTCACAGCACACCAACCCTTCACCTAGTCTCCCTCCTTGACCGGACCGTCGGATCAAAATCCGATCGCTGAAACCCCTCAAACCCCCAAACCCTAGCATTTTAGCTATATATGGACACCCTTTGTCCATTTTGGGCAGCCTACCCCTTCCCTAACCCCAGCCGCAGCCAATCCCCCCTCCTCCTCGGGATCTCCGCCACCTCCCACCTCCATTTCCGCGCCACCGCTCCAGCCGCCACTTGGCGCCCGCCACCGCGCCCGGTCCAACCAGCGCGCCACCTCACCACCGCCTAGCGTCGCCGTAGCCACTCCCGTCGCCACGTCGCCCCAATCCCCATTCGCGAAGCCAGATCCGGCCCGCGCAGGCCGGATCTCGCGCCCGCCGCTCCCAGCGTGAGCCCGCAGTCCCGAGCTCCGTCCTCGCTCGCTCGTGCAGATCGGGAGAGCCCGATCCCGAGCTCCGCCGCCTCATGCCCGTCGTCGGCGTCCCTCGTCGTCGCCACCACCGGCCGCCGCCCCGCCGGCGAGCGCTCCGCCAGGTCGCCGCCCCGTCGCCCTCTTCCTCTCCTTCTCTCCACTGACCCGGCCCCGTCTCTCTCTCTCGCACAGGGCCACCGGTCCCCTTCGCTGGAATATGCCATCCTCGCCGTCGAGCTCGTCGCCGGCCTCCGCGTCCCCGGACTTCGCCGGATCTGGGATCACCGACTTTGGATCTCCCCATCCCGGCCTTCCCCGGCCTCCGCCCCTCGCCGGAGCACCTCCCCATCGCCGTGGACCGCCGGCTGCCGCCGCCCCTGATCCCGCTCGGGGCCGATCCGGTCCAGGAGGACGACGCCTCCGTTCGCCTCTCCCGTGGGCCCCTGTGCCCCGGCCCAACCGCGACTCGGCCCAGCTCCTCCCAGCGCCCGGCTGCTTCCCCTCTGCATGGGCGAGCCCGGTGGTGAGCAGCCCCTAAGCCTCACCTGTGCACTTTTGGGCTGCCGATTTTGGCTGTTGCATTTTTTTTCCTGCTGCGATTTTCTCCATTATCCGAGATTACAGTTTCTGATTGGCCCCTATAGTTCATGCATTTAATAACTCCACAACCGTGCATCGGATTAAAACAACTTATATATGTAAAATGCTTAGTTTTTTCATCTAGTTTCATAATATGCCACTTTCATCCATGTTTAAAATGTTTAACTTCTTTGTTTATTTAAATTTGCATAAATGCCATGCTAAAATGATTTATTTCATAACTAAATAACCGTAGCTCAAATTTAATAAACTTTATATGTAAATGGGGTGGAAAATGCCTAGTTTAACATGGTGCACTTTGTTTTATTGTTTACAACATTAAAATGGTGTTTAGGGCAGAACAGTACCAAACTTGAATATTGATCATGAGGATTTTCCGGAATTGTTGTTTATTCTTCCGGCCTCATTTAAACTTGCTTAAATAGTTAGTTTCCATTATGTCACCCCTTGCCATGTTTAACAACATTTAACATTGTTGTGTACCTAAACGAGAGAGAACTAAATAATTGATGTGGTGTTCCGTCAATATGCAACTCGTTGCATATTGAGCTCCACTTAATTTGTAGTGTTGTTTGTTGCACTTTGCCATGCCATGCCATGCCTCATTAAACCGGACATGCATCATACTTGTTTTGCATCATGACATGTTTATGTGATGGTTGTTTACTATGTTGTTTGTTTCTTTCGGGTTGCCTCTCTCGTTAGCCGGTTTCGTTCGGAGTTGTGAGGATTCGTTCAACTTCGTCCGTTTGTCTTCCTCATGGACTCGTTCTTCTTCCTAGCGGGATATCGGGCAAGATGACCGCTACCACAGATCTCACTACTATCATTGCTATGCTAGTTGCCTCGTTCTTTCGCTATCTTGCGCTACCTATTACATGTTTGTCCAGCCATCCCATGTTGCCATGAACCTCTAACCTTTGACACCATTCCTAGCAAACCATTGTTTGGCTATGTTCCCTTTGCTCAGCCCTCTTATAGCGTTGCTAGTTGCGGTGAAGTTGAAGATTTCTCCATGGTGGACAGGATTTTGGTTGGGATATCACAATACCTTTTATATTATTAATGCATCTATATATTTGGTAAAGGGTGGAAGGCTCGGCCTTATGCAGTGTTTTGTTCCACTCTTGCCGCCCTAGTTTCCGTCATACGGTGTTATGTTCCCGGATTTTGCGTCCCTTACGCGGTCGGGTGATTTATGGGACCCCCGACAGTTCGCTTTGAATAAAATTTGTCCAGCAAGGCCCAACATTGCCTTTTACCATTTGCCTCACCACCACCTACTTTTCCTTGGGAGTAATTAACCCAAGGGTCATCTTTATTCAGCCCCGGGCGGTGCTTGTCTAAGTGTTGGTCGAACCAGGCAGACTGCAGGGGGCCACCTCGGGCAACTCGAGGGCTGGTTTTACTCGTAGGCTGACCTATCCGGTGTTGCCACGAGCGAGATATGTGCAGCTCCTATCGGGATTGTCGGTAGACCAGGCGGCTTTGCTGGTCTTGTTTTACCATTGTCGAAATGTCTTGATGTACGGGATACGAGTCGATCGGAGTGTCTCGGGTGAAGGTCTATTCGCCGATGATCGCGAGAGCTTGTCATGGGCTAAGTTGGGACACCCTGCGGGGTTTAAACGTTCGAGAGCCGTGCTCGCGGTTATGTGGCAGATGGGAATTTGTTAATGTCGGTTGTAGACAACTTGACACTTGATCCGAATTAAAGCGCATCAGCAGAGTGTGTAGCCGTGATGGTCTCTTCTCGGAGTCCGGGAAGTGAACACGGTTTACGTGTTATGTTTGGCGTAAGTAGGTGTTCGAGGATCACCTCTTGATCATTGCTAGCTTCACGACCGTTCCGCTTGTTCTCTTCTCGCTCTTATTTGCGTATGTTAGCCACCATATCATGCTTAGCGCTGCTGCAACCGACCACTTTACCCCTTCCTTACCCATTAAGCTTTGCTAGTCTTGATACCCATGGTAATGGGATTCTTTGAGTCCTCGTGGCTCACGGATACTTCAAAACCAGTTTGCGGTGCCTATGTTACGAAAGCAGGTAACGCAACCAAGCTCAAGGAGGAGCTCGATGATGATCTTGCCCTTTGTGTTGTTTCGTTCTAGTTGATCGATAGTGGAGCCCGGTTGGGGTCGATCGGGGACCTTTTATGCATTTGGGGTTCTTCTTTTATTTTTGGTTCCGTAGTCGGACCTTGATTGTATCTGGATGATGTAATGCTTTAATTCATGTAATTGTGTGAAGTGGCGATTGTAAGCCAACTATGTATCTCTTTCCCTTATGTATTACATGGGTTGTGTGAAGATTACCTCACTTGCGACATTGCTTTCAATGCGGTTATGCCTCTAAGTCGTGCTTCGACACGTGGGAGATATAGCCGCATCGAGGGCGTTACAAAGAGCCGGGCCACTTCTTCACCAATGGCCTTGCGCCTCTCTTCATTAAAATGTCGAAGGAATTGCTTCACTGGTTTAAAATTTGGATCAACATTAAGAGTGTGCTCAGCGAGTTCCCTCGGTACACCTGGCATGTCAGAAGGTTTGCTTGCAAATATGTACCAGTTCTCACGGATGAACTCGATGAGTGCGCTTTCCTATTTCGGATCCATATTCGCACTGATACGAATTGCTTGGATGAGTCGCCAGGAACAAAATCAACCAGCTTAGTGTCATATGTTGGCTTAAATTTCAACAAAGGGGCATGCTCTGTGGTTGGCTTCTTCAAAGGTGTCCTATCTGCCGGGTCCACATTATCTTTGTAAAACTTCAGCTCCTCTGTTGCGCAAACAGACTCAGCATAAGCGGCATCACCCTCTTCACACTCCAAGGCTATCTTCCTGTTCCCATGCATTGTGATTGTACCCTTATGACCCAGCATCTTAAGCTATAGATAAACATAACAAGGCCTTGCCATAAACTTAGCATAAGCCGGCCGCCCAAACAAAGCGTGATAAGGGCTCTTGATGTTGACCACCTCGAAAGTCAATGTCTTAGCTCTATAATCGTGATTGGCGGCGTCCTGGACTTGGGGGTATCCAGTCCTGCTTGCCTGCGGCCCACCACGTGGCTCCATCGACGGCCTGGTACATCCTAGCTTCAACACCAACACCACAAGACCCTCGCGAGGGGCCGAACCTCGCGAGGAGGATGACGGCAAGACCCCTGAAGGAGTTGGCCTCCTCAGGACGGCTCCTTAGGGGCGGAGAGTTCTATGCAGCTACCTCATGAGGATCAGCTGGCGTGAGCCATGACGACCAAGGCCAGGCGGGCGCCAAGCGAGCGCCATGCGGGTGCAAAGCGCAGGTTTCCTCTTTGGTGCAAGGGAGGCAAGCCATAGGCGCAGAGTCCCGAGGAATCAACCAAAGGTTTCCATTCTGGTGCACCAAGACCAAGACCGCCAGGATGGCAGGACGGAGGTCATCACCGAGCCCACCGCAGCGTCACGGCCAGAGGCTTTTCGCAGGCGAAGACTACTTTTTTCAGGATAGACTGTACTGCTTGTCCCCTTTCAAATCCCACCGTTGTGGAATCCCTTCCCGCTCATATTTGGGAGGAGGACCAAGGCACTATATATAGGACTTAGCCACCACCATAGAGAGGGACCGAAACCAGAATAAGTAGAGCACCACACCAGCTCAAGAACACCTCACCTCCTGAGGCTTGTTCATCCTTTGTAACTAGTTCATCCATAGCCCCTCGAGGCAATCCACCACACCACACTAGAGTAGGGTATTACACCATAATTGTGGCCCGAACTAGTATAAATCTCTGTGTCTTTGTGTCTCTGTGAGCTCTTCGCGCTAGGCTAGGGAGGATCGCGAGTATGCAGGCTGGGCAGGTTGAGATCTCTGCATGCACCCCAGTGTCCAAACCTCTCACGGGTTACCGGATCCCGAAATCTAACATTTGACTCGCCAGGTAGGGGTGCGTTGGAATCCTCTTGCTCGACCTCCAGATCATGCCACTGACCCATATGGCAGGCACTCCTCCGCCGGCCTCGTCAACGCACGAAGCACCGGGGCTGCGCTGCTTCGCCCTCTCCCTGCGGCAAGTGCAGTGGCCGCACAAGTTCCAACCGGAGATGCCCCGCTCTACGACGGTGCGGTGGATCCAGCACCCTTCCTTCAGGCACATGAGGAAACAGTTTAGGCGGATGGTGGAGATGACAAAGTGAAGGCCAACTGGTTCCCCATGGCCCTCACAGGCGCGCCACGCGCTTGGTTGCTCAATCTACCGGCATCTTCTGTGGCCTCCTAGGAGGAGCTAGGCGACCTCTTCCTCGCCCACTACGCGCGCGACGCCGGCGTCCCCGGTCGTGGCAGCCCTCCTGGGCGGCTCACAAGCGCCACCATCCAACCGCCACGTCAAGCAGTTCTATCGGCGGGCAGGCAACACTTAGGCAGGCTCGGGGGCTCCCTCGGGCTGGGCGGCGCCCCAAGCTGACCTTGCCTTCGTCCCCGAAGATCACCCTGCTGCGACGACGGGAGCAGGCGTGCTCCGATGCTCTACACCCCCACCATCTGCCACATGGCGACCACCAAGACTCTCATCGACAGCGGAGCCGGCCTTAACATGCTCTCTCCGGAGGCGTTCGGCCTACTCCATGTACCGCCCAGCCGGCTCCGCCCCTCCAAGCCCTTCTCTGGAGTTGGAGACGGTTCTACTAGGCCCCTGGGGAAAATCTGCCCCGCCGTTACCTTTGGGACCCGCGACAACTACCGCACAGAGCTCGTCGACTTTGACATCGCCAAGATCAACTTGCCATACAACGCTATTCTGGGATACCCAGCCTTGGCGCAGTTTATGGCTGCAACCCATCCCGTGTACAACCTCCTAAAGATGCCGAGCAGCAACGGTGTCCCCACGGTGGCAGGGGACACCAAAGGCGCGCTGCAGGCCCTCAAGCTTGCCTTCAAGATAGTCGCGACCGTTGTACTCGGCAAGAAGGAGGATCAGGAGGCCCCAGAGGCAGCACCTGCCAAGAAGAAGCATTTGTTCTCCCAGGACCGAGCCGAGACGAAGCAAGTGCCGCTCTGCGAGGATGGGACGACCAGGGCCACCTTCACCATAGGGGCTGGCCTCCCACAGGATCAAGAGGAGGCATTGAGCAACTTTCTACGAGCCAACAAGGATGTGTTCGCCTGGGAACCCAAAGACCTGGCCAGGGTCCCGAGGGGGATAATCCAGCACCATCTGAGAGTATCCCCAAATGTGCGACCAGTGAAGCAGAAGGCTCACCGGCAGTCCACCGAGAAGCAGGCCTTCATTGTCCAAGAAACCCAGAAGCTACAAGCCGCAGGGGTCATCAGAGAGGTGTGGTACCCAGAGTGGCTGGCAAACCCCGTCATCATCCCCAAGAAAGGAGGGAAGGAGCGCATGTGTGTCGACTTCACCAACCTCAACAAGGCCTGCCCTCAAGATCCTTTCCCGCTCCCTCGCATCGACCATATCGTTGACTCCACCGCCGAGTGCGATCTGTTGTGCTTCCTGGACGCCTTCTCCAACTACCACCAGATCAAGATGGCCGTGGAGGATGTGGAGAAGACGGCATTCCTCACCCCATGCGGGGTGTACTACTACACCTGCATGCCCTTCGGGCTGCGCAACGCCGGAGCAATATTCCAGCGGTTAATGCATATCGCCCTGGGTTCGCAGCTTGGGAGAACTGCGGAGGCCTACGTCCATGATATAGTGGTGAAGTCTCAGGAGGCCAGGACTCTGATAGAAGATCTGGAAGAGATGTTCGCCAGCCTATGCACGGTGGATCTTCGGCTTAACCCCAAGAAGTGTGTGTTCGGGGTCCCCTCAGGCAAGCTGCTGGGCTTCTTGGTATCGCACAGAGGGATCGAGGCTAACCCAGAAAAGGTCAAGGCAATAGAAGACATGAACCCCCCGCAGACCCTGAGAGAGATGCAGAAGCTGGTTGGCTGCGTAACCTCGCTTGGGCGCTTCATTTCCAAGCTGGGGGAGCGTGCCCTCCCGTTTTTAAAGCTCATGAAAAGGAAGGATCCATTCGAGTGGACCCTTGAGGCAGAGGCAGCCTTCCAGGACCTCAAGAGATATCTGACCAGTCCACCCGTGATGGTGGCACCACGCCGTCTCGAGCCCTTCGTGCTCTATCTGGCAGCAACCCCGCACACAACAAGTGCCGCCTTGGTAGCGCTAAGGAAGGAGCACCCGGTCAAGAGGCCGCAGCAGGATGCACAAACAACAAGCGAAGTGCAGCACACCTCAGGGAAGGCATCTGAAGTCTCTGCCGGCGCAGCAGCCGATATTCCTCCTGAGGTTACGAATGGCCCCATGGCTATCGAGGCCCTGGAGCATAGGTCTCCTGAGGCCAAAAGGGACCTGCGCCCCGTGAAGAACAAGATTCTGTTGATACCTCCTCTCTTGTTGAGCAACCCGTTTATTTGTCAGCACAGTACTGAGGCAGGACCAGGCACGATACCCCATGCCATAGAAGCTCTTGCTCGCACTTCTAGTCGCCTCCAGGAAGCAGCGCCACTACTTTCAAGGCCACAACATCAAAGTTGTCTCAGCATACCTGCTAGAGAGGGTGCTCCGGAGCCCGAGCGCAGTCGGGCGGGTTGCTGAATGGAACATTGAGCATCAAGCGTTTGATCTCCAGTTCAGTACCACCAAGGTCATCAACGGCGCGGCCCTCGCTGACTTCGTGGCCGAGTGGATCGACGCTCTATATCACGGGGAAGGCGAGGACTGCTCCCTCCTGCTAGGAGATGAAGAGCCAGACGAATTGGTCATGTACTTCGACGGGGCATTTGCTCGGCAAGGCGCAGGTGCGGGGGCCGTCCTCATCTCTCCCACCAAGGACAAGCTTTGCTATGCAGTACAACTCTGCTTTCAGCAGGGCGAGAAGGTCTCCAACAACATCACATAATTTGAAGGCTTGCTCGCTGGGCTTAGGGCCGCGGCCGCGCTAGGGGTAAAGCGCCTCACCATCAAAGGCGATTCACAGCTTCTCGTCAACTTCTCTAGCAATGAATACACGGCGAAGGACGAACACATGGAGGCGTACCTGGAAGAGGTGCGCAAGATGGAGAAGTGGTTCATGGGCGTGGAGCTACAACATGTGCCGTGCGAGACGAACAAGGAAGCAGATGACATCGCCAAAAGAGCCTCTTGCAGGCTCCCTCAGGAGCCAGGGGTGTTTGAGGAGCAGCTCTTCAAGCCATCTATGGTCCCGCATGCCACGACTCTAGCACCACCTCAGGAGGACCTGCCACATACACCAGAGATGGGAGCCCCAGCCTGTGGTCATCCCTCAGGAGCCCGCTTGCTGCTCACGCTTGAGCCTGAGGAGGGGTGCTGGACGGAGGAGTTCAAGGCATACTTGCTTCAGGGGACCCTACCAGAGAAGGAGGAGGACGCCGAGCGCGTGGCTCGCTAGGCCACCGTGTACTGCATCAATGATGGTCAGTTATGCCGCAGGAGGCCCAACGACATTTCTTCACGGTGCATCTCCAGGGAACATGGGCTCGAGCTACTGGCGAACATACATGGTGGGGACTACGGGCACCACTCTTCGTCCCGCACCCTGGTGGGCAAGGTGTTCCGCAGCAGCTTCTACTGGCCCACTACGCTCAACGACGCTACCGAGCTATTGTGCTCCTGTGAAGCATGCCAGTTCCATGCCAAGCAGATCCCCCAGCTCGTGCAGGGCCTCCAGATGATCCTGCTCATGTGGCCATTTGCGATCTGGGGGCTGGACATCTTGGGGCCATTCCCTCGGGCGCCAGGGGGCTACCGATACCTCTACGTCGCCATCGACAAGTTCACCAAATGGGTGGAGGTAGAAGCCATGCGCACCATCCCATCAGGATCACCCGTCAAGTTCATCAAGGGAATCGTGAGCCAATTTGGGGTCCCCAATCGCATCATCACCGACAACGGCTTGCAGTTCACTAGCAATCTCTTCAAAACATACTGTGCTAACCTTGGAACGCAGATCTGCTACGCCTCAATAGCACACCCACGAGCAATAGACAGGTCGAGAGAGCCAATGTGGAGGTCCTGAGGGTCCTCAAGACCCGCACCTTCAAGAAGAAGCTCGAGGCCTGCAGCAGGGGCTGGCTCGACGAGCTGCAGTTTGTGTTATGGTCCATCCGCACCACAGCTACCAAGCCAATAGGAGAAACGCCTTTCTTTGTCATCTACGGAGGAGAAGAGGTTCTCCCTCATGAGGTTAAGCATCGCTCCATGCGGTCCTCGCGCTCGACGAAACGCAGCAGGACGCCACGCGGAGGATGGATCTCGTGCTGGGGGAGGAACGCCGCCGTCAAGCCTCGCTTCGGGCAGCAAGGTACTAGCAGGCGTTGCAGCTGTACCACTTCTGCAGCGTTCGCTCCAGGACGTTAGAGGTGGGCGATCTCGTCCTGAGGCGGGTGCTCTCCAGGGAGGGGCTGCATAAGCTCTCTCCCATGTGGGAGGGCCCGTTTAGGGTTGCCAGTGTCTCCAGGCCTGGCGCCATGCGCCTGGAGACACAGGACGGGGTCCCCATCCAGAACGCCTGGAACATCCACCACCTCCAGAAGTTCTACCCCTGAGGAAAGGCTCCGGCCTGTGAAGCAAGGCTCCGGCATGTGAAGGTCTCCGCTTGAAACACTCACCCCAGAGCAATACATGGCATGGCAAGGCAACCAATAGTAAGAATACATGTTTATGAAGCTAAGCAAGGCAAGAGCAAGTTCATAGGGTGCATGGATCACTAGCAACAATCATGGCAACATTGAACTTAATGTTAACAGGCAGACAGCAACATTATTTAGCAAGTTTGGAGCAAGATAACAACAAGTTACAGCAGGCTATAAATGCAACCAGGGGCATGAATGGATAGAACATGACATGTATAACAATTCATCCTTAGTGAACATCTCCAGATTATGCATAGAATGACTAGTAGCAGCAGGTTTACATAGCAACAAAATATGACAGAATCAACCTAGCAAAACAACAACAGCAAGTACCCTACTTAACAAGCTCGATACACTCAGCACACAACTCACAAAAATACATGGATGGCACCACTGTGAAGATGGCATGACATAGATCAAAATACATGTAGACATCAACCTCATAGGATGCACACATCAAACATGGCAAAAATGACAAATGAGCATGTTATAACAGTTCCAGCAGATTAACATCAACATGCACTCTTGCAACGATGATTCAGGCATCAAGATGAGCTCAAATGAACATGGCCCAATGGAATGAAATGAAGTACTCGTCGAGCCGAACAATTTGACATATTACACGCACGAAACGGAGCAGTATGCATGGAGTTATGACGCGATGAACATGGCATGAAAATGTAAAAATTCGGGGACTTGGCAGTTTGTCGAAAAAAAAACAGATGAGCGCAATATAGTATAATACACCTAGGGCGACGGGTAGGCAGCGGGAGAGATGGGATGGTGCTGGGCTCACCATGGGCCAAGCCCAGGACGGCGGGCAGTGGATTGGGCCGGCTGGTTCACTAGGCTGGACGCGGGGCCCACAGGCGCTGCGCGCGCGCCTCCTCAATCCCGATCGGGACGAGGCCATGGCGGTGGCGGCGGCCGATGGTGATAGCCAGCGACGAGGCGGCGAGGGGAGGCAAGCGAGGAGGGACGGATCTTGCCGGAATGGGGAGATCCGGGGTTTGGGATCTCGGATCCGGCGACGACCGAGGCCGAGGAGACCGGTGACGAGCTTGGCGGCTGATCCTGTGAAGAATGGCGGCAGCTGCAAAGCTTAGAGGGGAGAGAGAGCACGGGAGAAGGGAGGAGAAGAGGAGGCGCGGTGCACTGGCCTGAGGGTCGGTGCGGGCGAGCAGTCTGGCGAGGCGGCACGGGGTCGAGGCGGAGGGAGGAGGTCGAGGCCGCCCGATCCTTCTGGCTCGGGACGAGGGGAGCGGGCGTGTGGGGCGGGCGGGCGCTGGGGCGGGCGGCGGCTCGGGCCAGGTGGGATGTGCTGGGCTGCAGGGGAGGAGGTGGCTGGGGCGCGGCGACATGGCAGCCCCGGTTGGCTGCTGGACGGCGGGCTGTGTGCGTGACGATGTGTGAGGAGGTGGTGGTGGCGGAATTTGACGTGGAGGCGGCGGAGATCCCGAGGAGGAGGGGGATTGGCTGCGGCTGGGGTTAGGGAAGGGGTAGGCTGCCCAAAATGGAAGGAGGAGGGGTTTAAAAAGGTAGGGGTTAGGGTTAGAGGGTGCTAAGGTTTTTTTTTGGAGCCTCCGTTCTTGATCGGACGGTTCCGGACGCGAGGGGGGGTAGGCTGGGCCTAGGAGGGTTTAGTGGGATGTGCTAGAAAGGCCAGGGGCTGAAGCAGAGAAGAGAGAGAGGCCCGACAACAGTTTTGGAGACCAAAACGTCCGACGAATATACCGGCTATATCGCGGTTATATATATAACGGTTGGGCTATCAAACGAGCTCCGAATGCGACGAAACTTGACAGGCGCTCTGTCTCCACTATAATAAGACCGCACGCCAAGTTGCATCGCATTTCGAGAACATTTTTGGCCACTTATAAAATAATATTTCGGAGGCACCGGGGCGCGTGCGAGTGAGAAAGGGCTCGGAACGGACAACGGAGAGAAGCGACGGAACCCGAACGGATGCAAGTTTTGAAAAACATGCAGATGAAATGCAGACGATGACATGGCAAAATGCAACCCGCAAGCAGATGACATGGCAACGACGGCGAATAACTGGTGGACACCTGGCGCATCGAATCCGGGGCGTTACAACACTCCTCCACTAACAAGAGATCTCGTCCCGAGATCTTAGGACCGAGACGGAAGGGAAAAGGGGTGAGGTGAAACAAGAACTCAAGAGAAGAAGCAAAGAATCGAGAGCACTCGAGTAGAAGAGAGTTAGGACGAGAATGACAGGAATCGAAAGCTCACGGAACCAGATAGAACGAGAACCACTCCGGTTAGAACAAGATAAGAAACGAATAAGACTGAAAGGATTTAGGCAGCACTCCGGCTGAAACATGGAGGAA
Organism: Aegilops speltoides; assembly: GCA_021437245.1. Lineage (NCBI taxonomy): Eukaryota > Viridiplantae > Streptophyta > Magnoliopsida > Poales > Poaceae > Aegilops > Aegilops speltoides. The sequence continues at coordinate 367,758,467 of CM038147.1, read as the reverse complement.
TAGGACACGAGATAGAGAGAAGATGGAATGACACTTGACGAGATGAACAATGCAATGCGTCCGGAAAAATTGAAAGAATGGAATGAAACGAACTTAGAAGGAAGGGTTGAACGGAGTTGTTGAGAAAATCAACAACGAAAAGAATAAGCTTGTTGTGGTCTTATAGGTAACATCTCAAGATCATAAGGTGATAACCAACCACAAGCAGAAAAGATTAAATAGCTGAGAAGAATGAAGAAATGCAAAACTCCACTTCAAAAGAATACAGAGAATTAATTGCACTTCGATACGCGAGAAGAAAAAATACTTGAACTCCTCCAACAAGACTCTTGATGAACACTTGAAGAATGAATGAAATCATGAAGAACCACCATGAAGAACTCCGGTGACAAAAGGATGATGAGGTAGAATGAAGGATGAAAGAATAAGATGAGCCTTGCAGTGATTTTAGATGGAGGTTCCGACGAAATGGCCGAGGGAATTTGAACTCCGGGAAAGAAAAGATGAAAACACTTGGAACTAGAATTTATTCAACAAGAACAAACTCCGAAGGAAGGAATTACTCGCTTGGATGAAATAAGAATAAGATTTATTATATGCTTATCCTTCATCAAATTAAATTGATGACAAGCAATGGATTTTGCATACTACTTATTCTTCTTGAAATGGATTGAGAAGTGACATATCGCAAACTTGAGAAGGTCTTCATGAACCACCGGTAGGATTGAAAAGAACGAATGAATTAATATGATAACGAAGGAAGTGAAATCTTGAACGAACCATCGTAAGAATTCGAAAATGACTGATGAAAGAGAATGAATCACCGGGAAGAATTAGAAGAACAAATATGCTAGAGGGGATTTAGATGCAAAAGAACAAAGAGATCATGAGCTGATTAAAGAACACTTGAACGAAGCACATGATAATTAGATAACGGTAGCCGAAATGTGAAGTCAAAGAATTCTTCTGGAATGATGACCTCCGGTGAAAAGAAATGGAAAAACAACTTCTGACATACTCCGGATGGTTAATGTCAGGACCCTGACTCAATGCCACATCGATCTAGCATGTAACACCTCATATCACTTTGCGGCCTCACGCACGGTATTCCCACGGGTGTCGCCTTACCTTTTCCGGGACCGTTTAGCCTTTTGGCTGCGTATATGATAGTGTCGCTAGCATCCATATGATAAGGAGCCGGGCTGACATGGCTAGTCGTAAACCCAAAGTGGCACAGACTTACGAGGACGAGCATCCATGACCCGACATCGAGCGTGTCGGTCATCGGCGAATAAGTTCGGGCTGTAGCCTTTGGGCTAGCAGGACTCCGGTAAACCGGCTGTGGCGGGCTAACAGGACTCCGTACTCAACGCATGACATTTCCCGAAGGACGGACACGAGAGCGAAGAAGGACACATGCGGCCAGCCTAAGTGTTCGGAGCGGTAGCAAGCTACCATGGCTCGGTGGAAACACTAGGAGACATTTCCGTAAGAGAGGCTACTAAAGATAAACAACTAGATAGTCGGATCCACACATACCAAGCATTTCAATAACATACACACAATATGCTCGATATGTGCAAATACAACATGGCATCACAACATGACTCTCGACTCAAGTATTTATTCATTAGGCTCGAGGAGGCGAGATATTACAAACAGGGGTCTCATGACCCAACATTGAAACATACAAATCAAGCACAAGCGAAACTAACATGTCGAGTATGAGACAACTATAAGCTGAAAAAAGGCTAAGAAGCGACTATCTACGAGATCTGCCGAGGGCACAAGATCGTAGCTGAGGTAACAAGCTAAGCGTCGAAGTCCACAGCGGAACTACTAAGCGAGGCTGTAGTCTCTGCAAAAACATAAAATAGGCAAGCGTGAGTACAAATGTACCCGACAAGACTTACATCAGAACTAACTACATATGCATCATTATCAACAAAGGGGATGGTGGAGTTTAAGCGCAGCAAGCCAGCTTTGACTCGGTGGCTATCTGAACTACATTTGCAAGTAACTCTTTTGAGGTGGCGCACGAGTCCACATATTCACCATATCAATACACCACTATGGATCCACACCGTCTCCCTCTGATCGCCATCCATAGCACTCACGCTTATCTTGCGCATTTTAGAGTATCCACTTTCACTTGTCTATGGTGATATAAGCAACCCGAAGTCCTTTTCGCGGACACGGCTATTGAATAGATGATGTTAACCTGCGAGGGTGTACTTCTTCACACGCTCTCACCACTTACCGTTTTTACGACATGTACTCGGCAACCTTCAGCGGAAGCCCAGCGTGGGTGTCGGCCTCGACCTACCTAAACACTCAAGTCCCTAGTCGGGTTTATCGCCTATTTGGGTTCCATCTATGAGGAGTTCGGCGAGTTTAGCTCACAGCCCCAAGCGATGTGAGCAGGGGTTCCCGAGACACCAAGCAGGCGCCGGTACACGTGCCACGTGCCTACCGCATCACAGCCCACCCCTACGGTCGGTTGCTGCGCCACGGCCTCCGACATACTACAAACACGAAACTACTTGCAACTCTGGGACAGAGGACAAGGGTGATTAAAAAGCGAGAGGGTCCATTGGTTTGGGCCCAATGCGTGGTAGTAGCTGAATCATGGATCACAAACACAGAACTCAGTTCCTAAGGACGGCTTCAATGAGACAACCCACCATGTACTCCTACATGGCCTCTCACCGATACCCTTACCAAATCGTATTCACACACTTAGCTCACACACAATAGGACATGTTCACACACCTCTGATTCATCCTCGATGAATCAGACCGACTCAACTCTAAGCAGTAGCAGGCATGACAAACAAGCATGTATGAGTAGGCACAACAGGGCTCAAACAACTCCTACTCATGCTAGTGGGTTTCATTTATTCTTGTGGAATGACGGGTCATGCAAAGGATAAAGGGGTTCAGCTACATGAGCAAGTAACAAATGATTCGTTGTTGTCCTAATGCGGTAAAAAGAGAGCAGGAGGCGAGAGTGGGATTATATCGGAATGAACAAGGGGGTTTTGCTTGCCTGGCACTTCTGAAGATAACATTGAGTCTTCATCAGTGTCAACGATCACATCATCGGTACAGCGTCTATCGAGGGGAATAACACCGGCAAACACAGAAGATACACGATCAATGCAATGCACAATATGATGCATCTTATGACATGGCAACATGCTGGTGTTTTTGAGCTAATGCAACTAGCAACAGATTAAATGAAGTTGGTTTGAATACAAGATTCAAATTCAAACTCCATATGTGATTATTCAAATGCCATTTAATTGATTTGTGCTAAACAGCAGCTATAAGTTGTTATAACATGCATGAAAATGGTACAGATGGATTCCTTGAATTTTTCTGATAATTTTTCATATATAAATTATTTCATTCTGACTTACGGTTGATTTTCTATGATTTATTGAAGTTTAGGGCATTTTCTGAATATATTAAATCATTTAAGATTTATTTAAATTCCAGAAAGGAATTATTGCGTCGACCACGACCTCATAGTGACGTCATCAGGTCAGCGGGCTGGTCAGGTCAAAGCGACTGTGGGTCCCGCGTGTCGATGGCTAATTAACTAATTTAATTTAGTTTAAAGCGATCCGGGTAATTAGCGAAGGGGCCCCACGTCATTGACTCAACGGAGTCAACGGGGCCCACCGTGGTCAAAGTCGACACGGCTGCGGCGTTTAGCGCCCGGCGAAGCCAGCGACGCGGCGGAAGTGATTTTAGCGTTCGGCAACCAAAGCGAGCCGCGAGAGGCCATCGAGTGGAGCCGAGGGCGAGCCGCGGCTCTTAGCGAGTCCGTTGGGGTCGGGTGGCGGAGTTAGCGCCGGCGGCGCTTTGGCGGCCACCGGAGTTGGTGAGAGCGAACTTCGGGCTGGGGTGTCTTGGTGAGTGCGGGAGTGCAGTTAGCCTCGGCGGCGTCTTGAATGCATTGGACAAGGTGAGGTGGCGGTGGTTAGCGGAACACGTCGGCAGCGTGGTCCATGGCGGCGCGTCTTGGTCGATCTTCGTCGCGGTGGCTACGGCTCGGGGCGAGGAGGAAGGGTAGGAGGGTAGCTAGGCTCACTTTGGGCACTCGTAGAGAGGCCACCGTCGAAGTCGGGACGAGCCGAGGCGGCGGCGTTGAAGGGATCTCCGGCGGCAGCAAACTTAGCGAGGTCGGTGCGGTGGACTCGGGCCTCGCGAGCACACAGGGCTCGGGTAGCTCGGCAAGTGGGCGGCGGAGCTCTGGACACGACGAGAAGACGCCGGGCAGGCGACAGAACCGGCGGCAGCGTGGCACGGCGGCGGTGGCGTCGGCCATGGCTGGGAGCGCGAGAGGAAGGAGCCGGAGAGGAGAGGAGGCGTCTGGGGGTTCTGGGAGAGAGGGGAGTGATTCACGGCGTTAGCCGGGCGAGAGAAGAAGCGAGGCGGCGGCGGTGCGTGGCACCCATGCGGTGCTCGCCGTCGAGCACACTACTGCTGGCGGCAAGCAGCTCATTGGCCTTGTTGTTGGCTGGGCAGCAGTGGGCGGTTAGCGGGCGCCTGTAAGTCTTTCTGTTATTTTACATTTACATTATTTTCCTTTTCTATTTTTCTGCAACTTTGTTGAATTATTAAAATACCTAAAGGTTCTAAAATTCACCAAACTACTCTGGTCCATAGTTGGATTATTTCCAACATGGAACATTTTAGTTTGGAGATTTTTGAGCATTTGAAATATTTTATATAATTTTAAATGCCCAAATTCAAATAATTATGATTTAATTCAAAGACCTTAGGATAACCTAGGAAATTGTGCATCACTTTTGGCGAGAGGTTACGAACCAAGACAAAAATGATGGACATTTTAGAAGGGCATTTCAGGTTCATTGAAAATATTTTTAGTAAACCCTAGTTGATTGAGAGGAATTGGGAGTTCTGTCATTCCCATTTCAGGTTTAAATGAAATTTAAACATGATGCAACACTCTAATGCATGCACTAGGCATTGTCAGAACTAGGGATGTGACAGTTAAGAAAAGAATATCTGACAAATGCAATAATTCTCGAGGATAACATAAAGATAGAAGCACGAAACTTCGAGAGAACGGACAAGATTTAGAGGAAAAACTCTTCCTCGATCTTCAAATGACGACGAGGAACGCCACCAAAATTACTGAGATACTCCGGGGAAAATGAAAAGCGAAGGGGGTTGAGCCAACAATGAAAATGATTTGAAATCAATCTTGAAAAGGCATATGACTGATGGGATCCATTCTTACGTCACACTTGAAAAGAATTGAGAATAACTCTGGGGGAATTAGAAGAGTCAGGTAAGATCCTGGGAAAAAAACCTGTGGGTTAGGGCCCACTAAAAGAAAAACACCGTTGGAAAGGGATGTTGAATAGATAGATGATGCACCGGAACAATTGAAATATTTGAATGAGGTGACAACCTTGATTTAATTCGAACACAGACGAATCTCCTGAGATTTCTTGAACACTCCGGAAGGATAAACTGGCGAGAGGCGAACGAGCAGGGAAAACACTTGATCCAAGGAAAAGAATGTGATCAACCCGAAAAACTTGAATTGAGTCCACCGGAAAGAAAAAGAGATGAAGAATGACGAACTAGACAAGAAATCACCGGTTGAAACAATTGACGAAAGACTGAAGAGGTTCCACGCGAATGAAATTGATGGTCGAAACAGACTCAAGCTCCGGGAAGAAAAGGGTGGGAGGGCAGGAAAAACACAGGCAACTGGAAGGGGAAAAACCGATGAATATCTTGAAGAGAAAACACCGGTTGAAATCACTGAGGAAAGGAAGCAAAGGCTTCGCACGAGTAGGATGGATACTCCATTACGGACTCCGGATTCGAGAAGAAGAAGGGGGCGGTGGGAAAAACAAGGACAACCGGACGGAAACCACATCGATCGAAAAGAGCGAGGATTGATCTCCCAAAGACAAAGAGGTTCAAATCAGCTTGGCGAGGAATGCGCGGACAAAGAGGATGGACAACGAGCGAAAACTAACCACGTGATCCTAAAGAAAAATTTGAAGGGAAGAGGAGTAGTTCAAAACACCTCGTCAAGATTCCTTACGGAAGCGGATTTAAGGGCTGAGGAGTAAAAAGAATTCCTACTCTCCGATATAACTAGACTCCGAAAACAGTTTTCTTCTAGAGTCAACAACGTCCAAACTACACGATCAATAAGGAGGGCTCCTAGGGTCGGTCAAGGCTCTGATACCAACTTGTCACGCCCAATATGCGACCCTATCCAAAAGGAACTCGAAGGTCCCACCAAGGATAGACCCGCATATTGAAACGCCTTTGCAAGGTGGATATCATTACATCAACATTACATAATAGATGGGGATACATACATAAGGCATACAATGCCACACGAATACAACATCATCATACATAAGAGCAACATCCGACTACGGATGAAACACAAATGAAACTCAAGCGACATCCACCCTGCTAGCCCAGGCTGCCAACCTGGAACCTATCCCCTGATCGAAGAAGAAGCAGAAGAAGAACTCCAAAACAAGCAAGCATCGCTCTCGCGTCAAGATCATCGCATATCCTCCACCTGCAACTATTGTTGTAGCAATCTGTGAGCCACGAGGACTCAGCAAGCCCATTACCATTGGTATCAAGACTAGCAAAGCTAAATGGGAAAGGAAGGGGTAAAGTGGTGAGGTTGCAGCAGCGACTAAGCATATATGGTGGCTAACATACGCAAATAAGAGCGAGAAGAGAGCAAGCGGAACGGTCGTGAAGCTAGCAATGATCAAGAAGTGATCCTGAACTCCTACTTACATCAATCATAACACAGAAACCGTGTTCACTTCCCGGACTCTGCCGAGAAGAGACCATGACAGCTACACTCGCGGTTGATGCATTTTAATTCGGATCAGGTGTCAAGTTATCTACAACCGGACATTAACAAATTCCCATCTGCCACATAACCGCGGGCACGACTCTCGAAAGTTTATACCCTGCAGGGGTGTTGTAACGCCCCGGATGTAGCTTTCCATATTCGTAACTCCAACTCCTGCCTTTTCCGGAGATGCGATATGATTTTTCCTTCGTGGTTGGGGTTTTGTCTTTTGTTTTGCATTTTGTTCATGTCATGCATTTCATCTCATCGCATCATTCGCATTGCATCGGCATCGTTTTCATAAAACTTGCTTTCGCTTGTAGTTGTCGCTTCTTCCTTGTCCCTGTTGACCCCTCTCAGATCAACCGGACCGCTCTCTTCTCTCCCTTCTCTGAGCCCATCCAAAACCCTTTGTCTCCACGGGTTTTCGTCAAACCCCTCTTGCGTGCGTCCGAAAACTCCCCTGAACCCGACCCGGGCAGTCGTTACCATTGTGTCCGGATCATCCCCTAACATCTACAAAATATCTCCGTTTTCTCTTTTGGACTCCCTAGCTATTTTTTTTCGCGACCGTCCGTTTCCGATCCGAGGGACCGAGATAGCCCTTAACCTAATCTGTGAGGTATATATAGTCCACCCTTAGTCATTTTGGACAAACCCTAACTTCTAGGCAGTTTGTCCCTGCCGCCGCCGCCGCCGCCGCACTCACCTTCCGGCTCGGGATCTCCCCAGATCCATCTCGCAGCCACCCACAGGCTAGCCATCTCCCCTCGATCCCCATCCCACCAGTCCTTCCGATCCAAAAATCCACCAACCACAGCCGCCACCTCCTCGGTTCCCGAGGCCCGGCCTCCTCTCGCTCTCGTGCGTGAGCACGCGCCCGAGGAGCTCGAGCAGTGGAGCCCCGATCCCGCAGCGCCAGGCACCCCTGCATCCTCCCTTGGGATCCTTCCCGATCCGCTCCACCCGAGCCAACCCGCAGCACCACCTCAACCTCCCGCTCGATCCGGGCGTCCCCCACCAGCAGACCCCTCTTCCTCGCCTCGTCGCCGGCGAAGCATCCTCGAGCCAGCCGCCCGCTCCTTCTCCCTGTCCTCCTGTTCTCGTTTCTCCCCTTCTCTGACCTCTTCCTCATCTCATCCCTCTCTCGTTCCTCTTCACAGGGAACCGATGCCATGGACGCCCATGCTCTGCTCCGAGGCAACCGTCGCCGCCCTTCCTCGTCAGATCCGGTCGTGGCACGTCGGATCTCGCCGCCCCGCCATGTTCCTAGAGCCACGGAGCCCGTTCGTCCTCTGCTTCGTCCTGGACCGCGCCAAGTCCCCGCCGGCCTCGCGTTGACCTCCTCGCATGCGGGCCGCGCCAGCCACTGTCGGCGACCACCACCAGAACCTTCTTGCCGACCCACCGCTTCCATCGCCTGCTCGCCGCCGTTCTGCTTCACGCCGCGCCGCCGTCCCCCTCGTCCTTCCACTCGTCGCCGGGAGACGCCAGCGCCAGGTCCACCGCTGCCTGCGTCCTCTGCTTCCAGGACGAGGCGCCCGCTCGTCCGCCCGCTCGCCCTGTTGACCGCGCCCTCGACCGCACGCGCCTGGGCCACCTCCCCATCGCCAGTTTTGGCCCAACCGCTCCTCTGCTTCAGCCCGGCAGCGCCCTGCCGGCCTGCCTCTTCCACCGACCGGGCCAGGCCCAATGTGAGCAGAACCCCAGCCCAGCACCCAGCAGTTTCAGCCCAGTGTTGTTTTTTTCCTGTTGCTGCGAATTTAGCATTATCCCAGGATTTGCCAGTTTTACAGAAAAGTCCTTCATGTTCATGCATTAACAACTCATTAACCATGCATCGTATTAAAATGATTTTAACATGTAAAATGCTCAGAAATTTGTGTAGTTTAATAATATCCCACTTTCATCCATGTTTAAAATATTTAAAATGTTGTTTGTTTAAATTTGCTAAATGCCATGCTAAAATGATTTAATTCATAACTAAATAACCGTAGCTCCGTTTAAAATAAACTTTATATGTAAATGGGGTGGAAAAATGCCTAGTTTAACTTGGTCCACTTTATTTTCCTGTTTAACAACCTTAAAATATGTTTTAGGGCAGAACAGTACCAAATTCATAAATTGCATATGAGGATTTTCCGGAATTGTTGTTTGTAGTTCCTGCCTCATTTAAATTTGCCTAAATAGTTAGTTTACTTATGCCTCACCCCTTGCCATGTTTAACAACATTTAACATTGTTGTGTACCTAAACGAGAGCGAACTAAATAACTCGGATGTGGTGTTTCGTCAATATGCAACTCGTTGCATATTGAGCTCCACTTAACTTGTAGTATTGTGTGTTGCACTTTGCCATGCCATGCCTCATTAAGCCGGACATGCATCATACTTGATTGTGCATCATGCCATATTTATGCTTGTGTGTTTACCATGTTGTTTGTTTCTTTCCGGTGTTGCTTCTTAGTCCCGGTAATGTTGCGATTGTGAGGATTCCTTCGACTACGTCCGTTTGTCTTCTTCATGGACTCGTTCTTCTTCCTAGCGGGATTTCAGGCAAGATGACCGCTACCCTGGATCTCACTACTATCATTGCTATGCTAGTTGCTTCGTTCTATCGCTATCCTGCGGTACCTATTACCTGTTTATCAAGCCATCCCATGTTTCCATGAACCTCTAACCTTTGACACCTTTCCTATGCAAACCATTGCTTGGCTATGTTACCGCTTTGCTCAGCCCCTCTTATAGCGTTGCTAGTTGCAGGTGAAGTTGAAGATTTCTCCATGGTGGACAGGGTTATGTTGGGATATCACAATATCTCTTATATTATTAATGCATCTATATATTTGGTAAAGGGTGGAAGGCTCGGCCTTATGCAGTGTTTTGTTCCACTCTTGCCGCCCTAGTTTCCGTCATACGGTGTTATGTTCCCGGATTTTGCGTTCCTAGCGGTCGGGTGATTTATGGGACCCCCCGACGGTTCGCTTTGAATAAAACTTGTCCAGCAAGGCCCAACCTTGGTTTTACCATTTGCCTCACCACCACCTATACCCTTCCCTTGGGTCGGCCAACCCAAGGGTCATCTTTATTTAGCCCCGGGCGGTGCTTGTCTAAGTGTTGGTCGAACCGAGCCCTTTCTTGGGCCACCTCGGGAAACTTCGAAGTCTGGTTTTACTCGTAGCTTGTCTCATCGGTGTTGCCACGAGCGAGATATGTGCAGCTCCTATCGGGATTGTCGGCGCATCAGGCGGCTTTGCTGGTCTTGTTTTAGCATTGTCAAAATTTCTTGTAAACCGGGATTCCGAGGCTGATCGGGTCTTCCTGGGAGAAGGTCTATTCCTTCGTTGATCGCGAGAGCTTGTCATGGGCTAAGTTGGGACACCCCTGCAGGGTATAAACTTTCGAGAGCCGTGCCCGGTTATGTGGCAGATGGGAATTTGTTAATGTCGGTTGTAGATAACTTGACACCAGATCCGAATTAAAAGCGCATCAACGCGTGTGTAGCCGTGATGGTCTCTTCTCGGAGTCGGGAAGTGAACATGGTCTTTGGGTTATGTTTGACATAAGTAGGAGTTCAGGATCACCTCTTGATCATTGCTAGCTTCATGACCGTTCCTTTGTTTCTCTTCTCGCTCTCATTTGCGTATGTTAGCCAGCATACTTGCTTAGTCGCTCTTTGCAACCTCACCACTTTACCCCTTCCTTACCCATTAAGCTTTGCTAGTCTTGATACCCATGGTAATGGGATTCTTTGAGTCCTCGTGGCTCACGGATACTTCAAAACCAGTTTGCGGTGCCGATGAAACCGTCAGGTGGCGCATCCGAGCTCAAGGAGGAGCTCGATGAAGATCTTGCCCTTTGTGTTGTTTCGTTCTAGTTGATCGATGAGTGGAGCCCAGTTGGGGTCCATCGGGGACCTTTGTCGCATTTGGGGTTCTTCTTTTATTTTGGTTCCGTAGTCGGACCTTGATTGTATCTGGATGATGTAATGCTTTATTCATGTATTTGTGTGAAGTGGCGATTGTAAGCCAACTATGTATCTCTTTCCCTTATGTATTACATGGGTTGTGTGAAGATTACCTCACATGCGACATTGCTTTCAATGCGGTTATGCCTATAAGTCGTGCTTCGACACGTGGGAGATATAGCCGCATCGAGGGCGTTACAAGTTGGTATCAGAGCCTTCCCCGACCTTAGGAGCCGCACTGCTTGATCGTTTTTAGCGGCCGAGTTGTGTCTAGAAAAATGTTTTGAGTCATTTAGGATTATATATATCGGAGAGTTAGGAATTCTTTTTACTCCTCGGTCCTTAAATCGCTCTGGTGAGGTCTCCTGACGTAGAGTTTTGACTCTTCTCTTCTCAAATTTCACTAAATTTTTTTTAGGATCACGCGGGTATTTTGGAATCGTTCCGATGGTCTTATGATGAGAAAATTGTCTTGGTGCCTCCTGTTAGGGCTTTAGTGGAAGTGTCCCGGGGAGTTGAGCTCTGAGGTGTTGTCGTCATAATTTTATCGTTGCGATTCTGGAATACACGAGTTTAATGCGCCGACATCGAAAATCTCTTTTATGCAGTTGTTGGTGAGATAACCCCAATAACCCAGTACTGAGGTGAGTACGGGAGTATTGCCATGACTTGTATAACGGATGCTTTTCGAAGGTTGAGGTACACGATTTCCGAAGGTTTCTTGGTTATGTGTTGACGGATGGATACAACTTGGATGTAGGTATTGTTAGTTTGGGTGAGATATATTGCTTCCCTGTATCCCCAACACAGATTGCATAACCGAGAAAGTTTGGGAGTTTATAGGTGGGAATTCAAGTAGCTCCTAGAATATCTTTCCGACGGATGCATGATATGGGATTGGGTAAATCTCTATCATATGTATTTGTTCCGGCTTATTCTGCAAGCCAAATCCTTTGTTTTGTTTTATTTGTGGTATTCGAGTTGCTTCAAAGTCAAATGTTGAATCCATACCTTTCCTAAATGGTGTTATCATATTGCTATGTGAATACTAATCCCTTTTGATCATCGAGAGTGTCATGACAATTTTTCTCTAACCGGCGTGATTCTCTCCAGGCTAATACTATCATTTTCCCCATTCGCAATATCAATTCTAAGTTTTTCTCAACGGTATCCATTCCATCTGCCCAAGTTACCTTTGTTTTCCCACCCTCCCACCCCTTTTCTTCAAGGACTCATTTATTTTAATCAAGTATCCATTTATTCATGTGAAGTCACTTCACTCTTTTTAATCAATGTTCTGATCCGGTGATCCCTCGTGAAGATGCTCACGAGCTTCAAGTTCATCATCCTTCGTTCTTTTTTCTTCTCTGGTGGATCCAATTCAAGCTTTCAGTGTTGATCATATTCCTTTCCTCGTGTCAAATGCTTTCTCATGCCAGTGCACCTCTCAATCATTCACTTCTCGCTATTCATTTGTTCCAGAGTGTTGAAGATATCTCAGAAGACTTGTGTTTCCATTCTCAATCCGTTCAAGATATTTCGAGGTTGTTATCTCATTCAAGCCATTTAATTCAACCGGTGCAACATCTCTTTTAAATCTTTTCAACGGTGTTCTTTTGAGTGGGCCCTAACCCACAGGTCTTTTCCCAGGATCTTACCTGACTCTTCTAATTCTTCCGGAGTTATTCTCAATTCTTTTCAGAGTGTGATGTAAGAATGAATTTCCATCAGTCACATGCCTTTCCAAGATCGATTTCAAATCATTTTTCATTGTGGTCTCAACTTCTTTGCTTTCCAATCTACCGGAGTATCTCAATAATTTTGGTGGCATTCCTCATCGTCATTTGAAGAACGAAAGAGAGTTTATCTCTTAAATCTCGGTCCATTCTCTTGAATATTCATGGTCCTAGCTTGATGCCATCCTCTCATAATTGCTTTCGATTGAGACAACTCTTTTCTTACCATCCGGAGCATTTCATGAGTTGTTTCCATTTCTTTTCTCCGAAGGCCATCATGTCATAATTCTTCATTCTCTGCGTGTAGCTACCGTTCTCCAAATCTTACCGGCGATTCGTTCAAATATCCTCTAATCAGTTCATGTTCTCTTCGTTCTCATGTATCTAAATCCCCTCAAATATCTTCATTCGTTTTCCAATTCTTCCCGGTGAATTGTGAATTGTGCCTCTGCTACGTTCGTTTTCAATTCTTCCGGTGGTTCGTTCAAGATTTCACCTCTTTTGTTATCATTTAATTCATTCGTTCTTTCCAATCCTACCGGTGGTTCGTTGAAGACCTTCCCATGCTTGCGCCATATCTATCTTAATCCTTTCTACGAGAATAAGTGGCATGCCAAATCCATTGTGGGTCATCAATTTAATTGATGAGGGATAAGCATAATGTAATTCTTATTCTTGTTTCATCGAGTAAATTCAATTCCTTATTCCGGAGGTTCATCAAAAAATTCTTGGTTTCAATTGCTCATCCTTCTTTTTCGGAGTTCCAAGTTCTCTCGGTTATATAATCGCGAAGCTCCATCTAAATCATTGCAAGGCTTCACCTTGTGTTTTCAACTTCTCTTTCTTTTCATCATCCTTTTATTACCGGAGTTCTTCATGGAGGCTCTACATGGTGGGTCGTCAAGGATTCTTTTCATTCTTCAATTGTTCTTCAAGATTTCGCTCGAAGTTATGATCCGCCAAGCTATACTCAAAATTAAACAGGGTTCCCAACACTTGTTTTGTTTTGAGGAGTTCAAGCATACTTCATCTTGCATTCCAAAGCGCAATTCCTTCTATCTTATCTTTTGAGATGGTGTTATGTCACTCTTGACAATTTCCTTCATGTTTCATGATTCGTATTGTTGTCAAGAATGAGGTATTTTAAATCCATCAGTCTCTTCATTGGAGTTATCTTGGGTTATATTTCACCTAAAGCTTTCCCTAAGGATTGTTGCTATTTATGGTGCTTATAAATGACCCAAGTTCTTCATTTGTCCTCCCGGTGAAATAAGTTTCTCGTCTCCTTGTTGATATCAATCCAATCATTTGTTTCCGTTGGTGGCAGAAGCTCACCTCATAATTTTGAGATGTTTTCATAAGCCCGCCACAAGCTTATTCTTTTCGTTGTTGGTTTTCCAACAACTCCGTTATAACCTTCTTGGAAGGGTGCTTTCCAAGCTCATTTGTGGCAGAAGTTGGCATTTTCTTCTCCATTCTTTTATTCCAATGATCTAACTTCTATTCTTTCGTTATGGAGGCATTGTGATGTTGTGCTCTTCACCCATAACCTCGTTTTGTGAGGATCGTGTTCTTTTCTTGCTTATCCATTTAACCGGAGTGTTGTATCATCTCTTCAACATCTTTTCATCTCATCAAATTTTCTTCTCTTTTCTACCGGAGTGCTGTCCAAATTCTGTCTTTCTTGTTCCTTGGCTATCTCATTATTCCGAGGTGTCGGGGCGTCTCTCTGTGGCCACGAGCACCTATGGGGCAGGGGGCCCCTTCTAGTCCGGCAAGGGAGGCGGAGGCGTCTTGTGAGCAGTCGAGGTCGAGGCGGCAGGGGGAGGCAGGCGATTTTACCCAACCGGAGCTCTCGGAGAGATAAAACTCCTCTGCTGCTTTGTGTTTGTATTTGATCTTGCTCGAGAGTCTTGGCGTATGGTGGTGTTGCCTATGTCGAATGGACCGAACCCCTTCTCGTGCGCATGGGCCTCCTTTTATAGTCTGAAGGGGCTCCAACGGTGGCAGCGTGGGAAGAAGGGGTAGAAAGGTAAAGCGCAGGTTGGTACTTGGTGACCAGCAGTGTCCCCTACCTAACTCGACGGCGGGGACAAGGGCATTTAATGCCCGTCTGTCGCCCTTGATGCAAGGAAACGACCGTTAGGTGCGCCACCGGTTGCCACGATGGCCTCCTTGTCAGCTCCGCTTGCCACCTCGCCCCGCATGGCTGTGCAGCGTCCCGCCACGTGCCCCCGGGGCGGCCCTGGGGTGACACGTCGCTGGATGCGCTGGAGTTTGGGTGTAGGGTGGCAGCCTTGCTGCGGCAAGTGCCTTGCCGCGGCCCTTTTCTTGCTATGCCGGCAAGCTTGCCGGTTGTCGGGTCTTGCCGGGACGCGTGGGGCACCACGGCAAGTCTTCTGGAAACGCCTTGGTCGGTCTTCCCGGCAAGCTCCTCTTGCCGGGGCCTTTGTCTTCTCCGGCAAGCTTCTCTTGCCGGGATCTGTGTCTTCTTTGTTGATACTTTGTTCTTGAATGGCAGTAATGGGCAACGACGGAGGGTCTTGGCGGGCGCCCGGCAAGCCTTGCAGCGAAGTCTTCTGTTGCCCGTGCACAAGTTCGGGGTGCTAAGGTACCCCCCCTACTTTAGTACACCGACAGGAGCCCCCGGGCCTAGGCCATACACGGTGCCGAGCGTTGTTGGGCCAGGCCCAAAACAGTGCATGGGCACGCACGGCCTGGGGCCACACAAAATTGGACTCCGTGTCCACCACGTCCTCCCGTAACGGCACGCGTCGATTGCGGCGTCGTGGGAGGCGTGGGTGGTGTGTGCGATTTTCATGGCGTCCACCCCCGTGATCACTAGGCAGGGCGGGGTCACTTCATCTGTCGCCTCGGCTTCGCCTCCCCGCCACGCGGCTCCCATGCGCGTGGGGTCGTGGGCGGTGAAGGTGGGAAACCGAGCCGTCCGCAGGCGGGGATGGTGGGTCGGCCCATTCCTCTGCCCTCCCGCTCGATTGGATGGCCAGGCGGCAAGCCCCACCTCGCTCCTTAAAAAGAGGCGGAAGGGGGCGCAAAAATCCTGCACTTCCTCCTCTTCCTCTTTCTTCAACCGCTACTCTTCCTCCCATCGCCATGGAGGAGGGAACCTGATCCTTCATCGGTGGCGGCGAGGGTCGCCACCCGGCAGCGCGCCTCTCCCTATCCTGCGCTGCGGTGGCGGAGCCGGCCATGAGGAAGAGGGAGGCGGGCCGTGGACTAGGTCGAGGGCGTGGTCGGGCGCTTCGGGAAGAGGCGGCGAGGCGTCGCCACCCCGTCTCCGCCGGCAGCTCCTCTCCTCGGCGGTCCACACAGGGGCGATCCACAGGAGTTCTTCGTCAAGCTCGCCGGGCACCTCGCCGCCGCCTCCGGCTTCCGGCCCGTTCATAGCGCGATGGAACCGGACCACCCGAGATGTTGGAGTTGCGGATGAGGGCTGCAGGATCAGCGGCACTTTTCGAGTTAGTGTCGTATCCCCAGCCCGGCGTAATGTACTTCGATCGAGGTGGAAGGCGTTCGCCCGCATCCACAGCAGCGGTGGGGTTTACTCTCCATTTTAAGTTAATGGAGGCGACCTTCTCATTGTCAAGGTCTTGAGGACTCCGGCACCGGGCGAGATGCTGCGTGGACAGCTCCTCCGATGGCGAACTCCCCCTCGGCGAGTGGCGAGGAGGAAGCAACAGCGGCAGCGGCGGCGGGGAGTCCGACTAGGCGTCGGCCGTCGCCTCGTCGCCACCGGCGACCCCATCATCGGGTCGCCCGGCCTTCGAACTCGAGGGCCGTCTCCTTGGGCGGTTGGCGTGGGAGGCTGCGAGAAGAAGGAAGAGGGGTGGCGGCAAGGCCGTCAAGTCGAATCTGAGGCGAGTGCCCTTGACAGCGTCTTGACGTCCTACCGCCCCGTCTTCGAGCTCTGCTTCCGGCGCCTCCGTCTCCGCCAAGCTCCTGGCCGGCCCCCGGGATGTTCTCTTGGTGTCTTCTGGCACCCGCAGCTCACCTAGGCGCCCCTTTTGCCCTTCTCGGCAAACTTATCTTGCCGGGGCCTCCTTGACCTACCTCCTGAAGAGAGAAACAGGAGAGGGATTACGGGCATCTTATCTTTTTTTTCAATTTGTAAAGCCTTCGGGCCTTAGCTGTATTTAAAACTTGTAATCCTCTCTCTCATGTTTTTCATCCTCTTATGGACTTGTACTGAATTGGGATGTTTTTTAATGAAAAGTGGGGAATGCTTGCCGGGTTATATCCTTTACTTGATTCTGTGCCTTGTATGTTTCCACCCTACGCTTTGAGGAACTTGCGGTGCAAGCATACTTGCTTTGAGTCGGAGCGTCGGCATTTCTCTTTGGCGGTCTTGCTCCGGCAAAAACCTTGTCGGGCTAGTTGCGGTAGCGCTTGTATTGTTGAGTGGACTCGAAAACAAATCAAGGGTGCAACAGCGTGATTAAACTCCTCGCGCCGCAGTTTTTCCATACAAGGCACATTCGTTCAAGGACGCGGCCTCGCATTCCCCAGTCCATAAGAGGATGCATGATGAGGGATGAAAAACTTATCTGATATCACAGCCCCCGGCGACTCTGGCTTGCCGGGGATGAATCTTGGCATTCGCAGCCCCCGGTAACTCCGGCTCCGCCGAGACCCAGGTGCCGGTGCGCCTTTCCCTGCCCTTGTCGCTGATGCCGCGGTCCCCGGGGATCCTGGCTCGCCACGAAGCAACTCCGGTACTCGCAGCCCCCAGCAAAACCGGTTTGCCGGGGCCCAGGTGCCGGCGCGCCCTTCTTCTCTTTTTTTTTTGCTCGTAGCTGTTATTTCAGTCATGAAAACAACTTAGACAGCGCCGTGATAAGTTACTTTTTGTGGCGTAATTTTCACGTTGGGCAACACAATGCCATGCTTCACCCTTTGTATGTTTATGCTCTATGCTTTTTAGGGGACTTGCTGGTGCATACACGCTTGCTGAGTGCGGAACGTCAGCAGCCCGCTGGCGGTGTTGCCTCCGGCAAGAAACCTCGTCGGGCTAGTTGCAGCGCGCTTTCATTGTTGAGCGGACTCGGAAACAACTCAAGGGTGCAACTTAGCCGCGAGTCGGCTCCTCTGCGCACAAGTTTCTCATACAAAGGACATCCCACGGCAGGGTTTGCTATGTTACATCCTTTACCCCATCACATCCCTTGTATGTTTTTACCCTACGCTTTTAGGAAACTTGCCGGCGCTAACACACTTGCTGAGTGCGGAACATCAGCAGCCTGCTGGCGGTGTTGTTTCCGGCAAGAAACCTTGTCGGGCCAGTTGTAGCGCACTTGTATTATTGAGCGGACTCGAAACAAAGCAAGGGCGCAACTTAACCACGAGTCGGTTCCCCCGCGCACAGGTGTTCCATACAAGGCACGAACGTTCAAGGAATATAACGTAAAAACTTATAACTAAAAATGCTCTGTACTCAAGCTTGAGCAACTTAGCTTTTCTGTCTTCTGCGCTCCGGCAAGGCCGCACTTCCCCCTTGATTTCCTCCCTTGTACGCTTTCACCTTTACGCTTTCAGGGAACCCGCCGGCGCAAACACACTTGATGAGTGCGGAACATCAGCAGCCCGCTGGCGGTGTTGCCTTCGGTAGGAAGAACTCCTCGGGCTAGTTGCAGCGCGCTTTCATTGTTGAGTGGACTCGAAACAGATCAAGGGCGCAACTTAGCCACGATTCGTCCCCTTCGCGCACAGGTTTTCCATACAAGGTACGGACTTTCAAGGAATACGACTCAAAAGTTTGGCCATTGCTCCTTTGCCCTCTTGGCGGCAGAGCTCGATGTCACGTCCTCGGCAAGTAAGCACTCTCGGAGAGTGCGCTTGCGGAGCGAGCACGAGGCCGTTCTTGCGGGCTTGGTCTTTGGTAGATCTGCCTCTGCCTTCTTGCACTTGCGGTGGAGCTCGATGGCGCGTCCTCGGCGGCAGCGCAGCACTCCGGAGAGGTGCGCTTGCGGAGTGGGTACGAGCTACTCTTGCGGTCTTAGCCTTCTTCTTCCCAGGGAGCTTCGGTGACAAGTGGCTCGCGCTCTGCTGCGGCTCTTTGCTTCGATAAATCTTGTCGGTGCGGATAAGCGCATCCTTCTTGTCGCCTGGACGAAATGACACTTATTGGACCAGGCATCTTAAGCACATTGTAGGCGTAGTGAGAGGCTGCCATGAACTTGGCAGCGCTGGTCGGCCGAGTATCCCATTGTAGGGTAATGGGATATCGGCAACATCAAGCGTGACCCTCTGCATCACGAAGTTCAGCTCGCTGCCAAGCGTTCTTGGCGGCGTGATCTTCCCTTTGGCTTGCTCCTTCGGTTATCCTTCAAAGGTACCGGTTTCTTGAGCTCATTGTCGGGGATCTGGAGTTTCTTGAAACCTTCTTGAAGAGATCAGATTCAGGCCGGCCCGCCGTCAACCCGATATCTTCGTGACCTTGAGGTTGCGGATCGTTAGCGAGCCCAACACCGGCAAGCACCCGACCGCGGCGATCACGATCAGGTGGTCCTCAACGCCGAAGATGATGGGCGTCTTGGACCACTTGAGGCTGCCGCGACTCAGCGGAGGGCTCCGCTGCGTTCACTTCTCGCACCCACTGCTTGAGTTGGCGGTGCGAGGTGTGTAGAGAGGCACCGCCGTCGATGCACAACACCTCCGTTGCCTTCTGAAACTCTTGGTCATCAGTCTCATCTTCCTCCATCTCGTCACCCTCATCTTCCTCTTCGTCCTTGTCGTGGCCACGGGGAGGCCTGTCTCCTCGCCGCGGCTTGGCCTTGCCGCGGTGCCCTCCCCGGGCGGGGAACTTCTTGCCGGATCCTCCGCCACCTCCTTGGGCTCTCTCCTTGTCGCGGTGCTCGTACTCAGCTTTCTGTAGCTCCGCCATCTGCTCCACTTTCTTGCAGGTTTGGAGGTCATGGCCCTTGGTGCGGTGAATCTTGCAATACCGCTTGCCGGAGCCATCCTGCTTGTCGGCGGCTACCACAGCCTCGCCGGAGTCATCAGCTTTGGACTTGTCGGAGCCGCCTCCATTGCCGGAATGCTCAACAGCTAGCACATCCTTAGCCTTTCTTTTCCTGTTGTTCCGCCTCCGGTTCTTCCTTGCCGGGGCGGCATCCTCACTGTCCGATCCTTCTGCTCCTGCAATCAATCCGGGGATTTTCCTCCCCTCCTCAGCTCGTGCACACTTGTCGGCCAGGGCATAAAGCTCACTGACATCTCTGATTTTGCACATCGCCATCTCCTCCCTCATCCTGTGATTCACGCGTTACAGTGGAACGACCGATAACCTTGGCGGGGTCGGCGTCCGGGATGTTCTTGGCACTGGCTGAATCTCTGTATGTACTTGCGGGGCTCTCCCTCATACGGGCGAGCAGATGCAGATCGCTCTCTGGCCATGGGGTTTGTGGCGCTTTGAAAGCGCCGACAAACTGATGACCTGAGTCGGCCCATGAAGAGATGGAGCCGTCCGGCAAGTGCATGAGCCAAGATCTGAAGTTGGGCTTGAGCACCCGGAAGTAGTTGGCGAGATCTTCTCGCCAGCGCCCTCCGGCGCTGGACGCGATGGTGTAGATCTTTGAGGAACTCCGATGGATGTATCCTGCCATCATACTTCTCGAACGCGTCGGCAAGTTCTTGGTTTTGGGCCTTTGGACTTGCCGCAGCTCACGGGTGAGCGCGGGCGACCTGCCGCGTCTGACAAGTCGCCTAGTTCCACGGTGCGTGCGTGCGTCGGCGATGGGCCCAGTAGCGCTGGTCAGATTGACGTCGGCGTGTCGATTGTACTAAAGTAGGGGCACCTTAGTACCCGAACTTGTGCCGCAGGCGATCGTAGCACCCGCGGCAAGGATCGCTGACGCCCGGCAAGGCTCCCCACCGCTCCTTACCACTGCCATTCAAGAACAAAGTACCAGCCTAGAAAAAGCGAAGGCCCGGCAAGAGGAGCTTGCGGGAGGGCTATTTCATGGCATCACCGAGAAAACTTGCGCGGCGCCCTTCGCCCGGCAAGTTCGATGGCCAACAAGCTTGCCGACACGACAAAGACATGACAAGGCACTTGCGCGCAAGGCTGCCACCCAACTCAGGGCACCACGTGCGGCGCGTCATCACCGAGCCATCCCAAAACGCGTGGCGGGATACTACGCAACCATGCAGGCGAGGTGGCAAGCGGAGTGACAGAGGCGCCGTCGTGGCACCGGAGGCTCACCTAGCAGTCCTCCACTTACCTTTGTTAGGCGACGGACGGGCATTTAATGCCCTTGTCCCTGCCGTCGAGTTAGGTAGAGAACCTTTGTTGTCTGTATTGTACCAACCAGCGCTTTACGCTTCTACCCCTCTTCCTCGCTGCCACCTATGGGTACCCCCTTGGACTATAAAAGGAGGCCCATGCGCACGTAGGAGGGTTGATTCATTCGATACCGCGCCATCGCCACCATATGCTTTCGCCGCGCTCGAGCTAGATTCTATAACAACACAGAGCAGCAGTGAGGGTGTTATCTCTCGGAAACCCGAAGCTGGGTAAAGATGCCCGTCTCCCCGCGCGCGCGCGGACCTCGATCTGCTTTCTGCGCGACGGCCCTCGCTCCCCGCCCGAACGAAGGGCCCCAAGTGCCCCATAGGTGCTCGAGGCGCAGAAGAGAGCGAGCCCCGACATCGCGCTTCTCTCCGGCGCTCGATGCGAGTGTGAGCGTCTTCGTGTTGTCGTTCTTGGAGAACGTGGCGTTGATCACGGCGAGTTCGCGGGTCCGACAGCGGTGGAGTCGGCGTCGGGGTTGGTCCGGTGAGCGGCGATCTTAGCCTTCGGGCAGGAGTGCAGTGGCACCCCAGCGGTCTTGTCGGCGTCGGCTGCGCTGGGCGCCTGCCGAAACCGATCGCTTCGGTTGCGGGGCTTATCGCCGTTAAGCGGCCGATGAGGCTGTAAATGGTCATCCTCGATCGTCAATCTTGTGTGGCGCGGAGGTAATCTAAGCAGTGGGCTCGGGCGGCGCTTCCTCTGCTATCTTAGGTGGCGGTGGGCGGCGGCGGCGAGGCGCGGATGTGCTCGGACTCCCAAGCTGGATTGGAAGGTGCAACACCCGTCCGGGCGGCCGTACCTCACTCGCGCCCGACATCTTTGGCGTGTATCTTTGACCTCGAGCGTCCGCGACCCACCAGCAGCCTTGCTCCAATGCGAGCACGGTGCTAGGAGCACCGGGCGTTGTCGACCTGCACCTCTGGGAGGGGTGTGGTGTCTGCTGCAGTCGCCGGCGCTTGCGGGGCCTTGTTTTTGGACTGGTGACGGCGTGAGTCCACCGTCGGCGCCCGCTCCTCGCCGGCATCCACTCCACCGCCCGCTTGCTCGGCGGTGGTGCGTGGCTCGATGTAGGCAGGCGGCCACCTCCAAGCCTTCTTCTTCGGTGGCATGTTGATGAAGATGTTGATGCAGCCTTGCGGAGACGGATCGGATGCTCACGACCTCGGCGCCGCCCTACTGGCGTGCCAAAGATGTCAGGCGTCTCTGTGGCCACGAGCACCTATGGGGCAGGGGGCCCTTCTAGTCCGACAAGGGAGGCGGAGGCGTCTGTGAGCAGATCGAGGTCGAGGTAGAGGGGAGGCGGGCAATTTTACCCGGCCGGAGCTCTCAGGAGATAAAACTCCTCTGCTGCTTTGTGTTTGTATTTGATCTTGCTCGAGAGTCGGCGTATGGTGGTGTTGCTTGTGTCGAATGGACCGAACCCCTTCTCGTCGCATGGGCCTCCCTTTATAGTCTGAAGGGGCTCCAACGGTGGCGGCGTGGGAAGAAGGGGTAGAAAGGTAAAAGCAGGTTGGTACTTGATGACCAGCGGTGTCCCCTACCTAACTATGGCGGGGACAAGGGCATTTAATGCCGTCTGAGTGCTAACGGTGCAAGAAGCGACCGTTAGGTGCGCCACGGTTGCCACGATGGCCTCCTTGTCGGCTCCGCTTGCCACCTCGCCCGCATGGCTGTGCGGCGTCTTGCCACGTGCCCACAGGGCGGCCACAGGGTGACATGTCGCTGGATCTTGCTGGAGTTTGGGTGTAGGGTGGCAGCCTTGCGCGGCAAGTGCCTTGCAGTGACCCTTTTCTTCTTTGTCTTGCGGCAAGCTTGCGGTTGTCGGGTCTTACCCGATCTGGCGTGGGTATAGCGACAAGTCTTGAAACGCCTTGAGTGGTCTTCCGGCAAGCTCTTCTTGCCGGGGCCTTTGTCTTCTCTGGCAAGCTTCTCTTGCCGGGATCTGTGTCTTCTTTGTTGATACTTTGTTCTTGAATGGCAGTAATGGGCAACGACGGAGGGTCTTGGCGGGCGCCCGGCAAGCCTTGCCGCGGGGGTGCTGCGACTGCCCGTGCACAAGTTCGGGGTGCTAAGGTACCCCCCTACTTTAGTACACCGACACGAGGTGGTCATATTCTTTTCGTTCGTGAAGCTCTTTTTCCATGTCTTTCAACCCTCAAGTCCTCGTAATACTCCTTGTTCCTCTTTTCTAACGGATTGTTTGCAATCTCGTTCATCTTTGTTGTACTCTTTCTTTTAATTTGTTCAACCTCTCAAGGTTCTTTGGTTTCACTCGTTGGTCAAAGAAGCAACTTAGTTTTACCTCTTCTCTTCCTCTTCCATTTTCCCTCCGGTGCCATCCTAGATCTCGGGATGAGATCCTCTCGTAGTGGTGGAGTGTTGTAATGCCCCGGATGTAGCTTTCCATATTCGTAACTCCAACTCCTGCCTTTTTCGGAGATGTGATATGATTTTTCCTTCGTGGTTGGGTTTTTGTCTTTTGTTTTGCATTTTGTTCATGTCATGCATTTCATCTCATCGCATCATTCGCATTGCATCGGCATCGTTTTCATAAAACTTGCTTTCGCTCGTAGTTGTCGCTTCTTCCTTGTCCCTGTTGACCCCTCTCAGATCAACCGGACCGCTCTCTTCTCTCTCTTTTCTGAGCCCATCCAAAACCCTTTGTCTCCATGGGTTTTCGTCAAACCCCTCTTGCATGCGTCCGAAAACTCCCCTGAACCCGACCCGGGCAGTCGTTACCATTGTGTCCGGATCATCCCCTAACATCTACAAAATATCTCCGTTTTCTCTTTTGGACTCCCTAGCTATTTTTTTTCGCGACCGTCCGTTTTCGATCCGAGGGACCGAGATAGCCCTTAACCTAATCCGTGAGGTATATATAGTCCACCCTTAGTCATTTTGGACAAACCCTAACTTCTAGGCAGTTTGTCCCTGCCGCCGCCGCCGCCGCACTCACCTTCCGCCTCGGGATCTCCCCAGATCCATCTCGTAGCCACCCACAGGCTAGCCGTCTCCCCTCGATCCCCATCCCACCAGTCCTTCCGATCAAAATATCCACCAACCACAGCCGCCACCTCCTCGGTTCCCGAGGCCCAGCCTCCTCTCGCTCTCGTGCGTGAGCATGCGCCCGAGGAGCTCGAGCAGTGGAGCCCCGATCCCGCAGCGCCAGGCACCCCTGCATTCTCCCTTGGGATCCTTCCCGATCCGCTCCACCCGAGCCAACCCGCAGCACCACCTCAACCTCCCGCTCGATCCGGGGCGTCCCCGCGCTGACAGACCCCCTCTTCCTCGCCTCGTCGCCGATGAGCATCCTCCAGGCCAGGCCGCCCGCTCCTTCTCCCTGTCCTCCTCTTCTCGTTTCTCCCCTTCTCTGACCTCTTCCTCATCTCATCCCTCTCTCGTTCCTCTTCACAAGGAACCGACGCCATGGACGCCCATGCTCCGCTCCGAGACAACCGTCGCCGCCCTTCCTTGTCAGATCCGGTCGTGTCCCGTCGGATCTCGCCGCCCCGCCATGTTCCTGGAGCCACGGAGCCCGTTCGTCCTCTGCTTCGTCCTGGACCGCACCAAGTCCCCGCCGGCCTCGCGTTGACCTCCTCGCATGCGGGCCGCACCAGCCACTGTCGGCGACCACCACCAGAACCTTCTTGCCGACCCGCCGCTTCCATCGCCTGCTCGCCGCCGTTCTGCTTCACGCCGCGCCACCGTCCCCCTCGTCCTTCCACTCGTCGCCGGAGCGCCAGTCGAGTCCACCGCCGCTGCGTCCTACGCTTCGAGACAGCGCCCTTCGCCCGCCCCTTCGCCCGTTGACCACTCCCTCGACCGCACGCGCCTGGGCCACCTCCCCATCGCCAGTTTTGGCCCAACCGCTCCTTTGCTTCAGCCCGGCAGCGCCCTGCCGGCCTGCCTCTTCCACCGACCGGGCCAGGCCCAATGTGAGCAAAACCCCAGCCCAGCACCCAGCAGTTTCAGCCCAGTGTTGTTTTTTTTCCTGTTGCTGCAAATTTAGCATTATCCCAGGATTTACCAGTTTTACAGAAAAGTCCTTCATGTTCATGCATTAACAACTCATTAACCATGCATCGGATTAAAATGATTTTAACATGTAAAATGCTTAGAAATTTGTGTAGTTTAATAATATCCCACTTTCATCCATGTTTAAAATATTTAAAATGTTGTTTGTTTAAATTTGCTAAATGCCATGCTAAAATGATTTAATTCATAACTAAATAACCATAGCTCCGTTTAAAATAAACTTTATATGTAAATGGGGTGGAAAAATGCCTAGTTTAACATGGTCCACTTTATTTTCCTGTTTAACAACCTTAAAATATGTTTTAGGGCAGAACAGTACCAAATTCATAAATTGCATATGAGGATTTTCCGGAATTGTTGTTTGTAGTTCCGGCCTCATTTAAATTTGCCTAAATAGTTAGTTTACTTATGCCTCACCCCTTGCCATGTTTAACAACATTTAACATTGTTGTGTACCTAAATGAGAGCGAACTAAATAACTCGGATGTGGTGTTTCGTCAATATGCAACTCGTTGCATATTGAGCTCCATAACTTATAGTATTGTGTGTTGCACTTTGCCATGCCATGCCTCATTAAGCGGACATGCATCATACTTGATTGTGCATCATGCCATATTTATGCTTGTGTTTACCATGTTGTTTCTTTCTTTCGGTGTTGCTTCTTAGTCGGTAATGTTGCGATTGTGAGGATTAGATTCGACTATGTCCGTTTGTCTTCTTCATGGACTCGTTCTTCTTCCTAGCGGGATTTCAGGCAAGATGACCGCTACCCTGGATCTCACTACTATCATTGCTATGCTAGTTGCTTCGTTCTATCGCTATGCTGCGCTACCTATTAGCTGTTTATCAAGCCATCCCATGTTGCCATGAACCTCTAACCTTTGACACCTTTCCTATGCAAACCATTGCCTGGCTATATTACCGCTTTGCTCAGCCCCTCTTATAGCGTTGCTAGTTGCAGGTGAAGTTGAAGATTTCTCCATGGTGGACAGGGTTATGTTGGGATATCACAATATCTCTTATATTATTAATGCATCTATATATTTGGTAAAGGGTGGAAGGCTCGGCCTTATGCAGTGTTTTGTTCCACTCTTGCCGCGCCCGAGTTTCCGTCATACCGATGTTATGTTCCCGGTTTTGCGTTCCATACTGTGGTCGGGTGATTTATGGGACCCCGACAGTTCACTTTGAATAAAACTCCTCGGCAAAGGCCCAACATTGGTTTTACCATTTGCCTCACCACCACCTACTTATCCCTTTGGAGTCGCTCTCTCGGGTCATCTTTATTCAGCCCCGGGCCAATGCTTGTCTAAGTGTTGGTCCAAACTAGAAACCCTTTGCGGCGCCCCTCGGAAACTTGAGCTCTGGTTTTAGTTATACGGATTGCTCATCCGGTCGTGGCTGAGACGAGATCTGGCGGCTACAATCGAGGATGTCGGCACGCCGGGTGGACTTCTGGTCTTGTTTTACCATTGTCAAAATGTCTTGTAAACCGGGATTCCGAGGTGATCGGGTCTTCACGGAGAAGGTCTATTCCTTCGTTGATCGCGAGAGCTTGTCATGGGCTAAGTTGGGACACCCCTGCAGGTATAAACTTTCGAGAGCCGTGCCGCGGTTATGTGGCAGATGGGAATTTGTTAATGTCGGTTGTAGATAACTTGACACGAGATCGAATTAAAACGCATCAACGCGTGTGTAGCCGTGATGGTCTCTTCTCGTGAGTCCGGGAAGTGAACACGGTCTCGGGTTATGTTTGGCGTAAGTAGGAGTTCAGGATCACCTCTTGATCGTTGCTAGCTTCACGACCGTTCCTTTGTTTCTCTTCTCGCTCTCATTTGCGTATGTTAGCCACCATACTTGCTTAGTCGCTGCTGCAACCTCACCACTTTACCCCTTCCTTACCCATTAAGCTTTGCTAGTCTTGATACCCATGGTAATGGGATTCTTTGAGTCCTCGTGGCTCACGGATACTTCAAAACCAGTTTGCGGTGCCGATGAAACCGTGCGGTGGACGATCTCGAGCTCAAGGAGGAGCTCGATGAAGATCTTGCCCTTTGTGTTGTTTCGTTCTAGTTGATCGATGAGTGGAGCCCAGGTTGGGGTCGATCGGAGACCTTTATGCATTTGGGGTTCTTCTTTTATTTTGGTTCCGTAGTCGGACCTTGATTGTATCTGGATGATGTAATGCTTTATTCATGTATTTGTGTGAAGTGGAGATTGTAAGCCAACTATGTATCTCTTTCCCTTATGTATTACATGGGTTGTGTGAAGATTACCTCACTTGCGACATTGCTTTCAATGCGGTTATGCCTCTAAGTCGTGCTTCGACACGTGGGAGATATAGCCGCGTCGAGGGCGTTACAGGTGTCCCAACTTAGCCCATGATAAGCTCTCGCAATCAACGAAGGATATACCTTCTCCCAGGAAGACCCGATCAGTCTCGGAATCCCGGTTTACAAGACATTTCGACAATGGTAAAACAAGACCAGCAAGACCGCCCGATCTACCGGCAATCCCGATAGGAGCTGCACATATCTCGTTCTCGTGGCAACACCGGATAAGCTAAGCGTACATGTACCGAGCGTACCCAAGTTGCCAAGGGATGGTCCCAAGACGGTGCTCTAGTTTGGACCAACACTTAGACAAGCATTGGCCCGGGGCTATAATAAAGATGACCCTTGGGTTAATTACTCCCAAGGGAAAAGTAGGTGGTGGTGAGGCAAATGGTAAAACCAAGGTTGGGCCTTCTTTGGAGGAGTTTTATTCAAAGCAAACTGTCAAGGGGGTCCCATAAATCACCCGATCGCATAAGGAAGCATAAAATCCGGGAACATAACACCGGTATGATGGAAACTAGGGCGGCAAGAGTGGAACAAAACACCAGGCATAAGGCCGAGCCTTCCACCCTTTACCAAGTATATAGATGCATTAGTAATATAAGAGATATAGTGATATCCCAACCAAAATCCTGTCCACCATGGAGAAATCTTCAACTTCACCTGCAACTAACAACGCTATAAGAGGGGCTGAGCAAAGCGGTAACATAGCCAAGCAACGGTTTGCTAGGAAGGGTGTCAAAGGTTAGAGGTTAATGGCAATTTGGTAGGCTTGAAGAGCAAATGATAGGTAACGCAACATAGCGATAGAACGAAGCAACTAGCATAGCAATGATAGTAGTGAGATCCAGGGTAGCGGTCATCTTGCCTGAAATCCCGCAAGGAAGAAGAACGAGTGCATGAAGAAGATGAAGCCACGAAGACGAACCAAGCGTAGACGAACGTATCCTCACGATCGCAACGAAAACGGGAACTATTGAGAATAAGCACACAACACGGTAAACACACCACACATAGACAAGACATGATGCACAGCAAGCATGATGCATGACATAGCTACACGAAGCTACTCATGGCAAGAGACGATGCAAACAAGAACAACACATCAAGGCAAGTTTAAATGAGGCCGGAAACAACCTATAACAATTCCGGTAAGTCCTCATATGCAAATTCAGAAATTGGTCCAGAACTGAATAAACCTTATGTTCAAGTTGTTAAACAGCAAGTTAAGATGCACCAAGATGATCTACACGAGATTCTAGTCAAGTTACATATAAAGTTCATTAGATTCGGAGCTACGGCCTAGAAGATATGAGCAAAACAAGTTAAGCATGGCATTGATGCAAAATGCATACAAACATCAAGCAAACACCTCAAAACAAGGATGCAACAGGATAATATGAAACAACATGCAAAATAAAGCAAGTTTCATATAGAGCACACTCAAAACGGAGCAACGGTTCAACGCATACACTATACAAGTCATAACAACAATCTATCCAGAACAGCAACTAGGCATCTAGCAAGCATCAAATCAATAAGCTACAGTACCACAACATAAGAACAAAAGGCATGGACATGAAGTACAGGTAAAGCGTGACAAAACATGAACACTGAGCTATCTCCAGAAACAACTAGAACATGCTCAAAAGGACATGGGAAGATTGCAAATAATAACAGTTTCAGGCTTTAGCAGAAATAACATCAGGTTGCAATGTTTAGAGCTATCAAACAACATGTTACAGGAACTTAACATGGCAAACGAAGGCATGGCATGAATCTATTAATTGCATAGAACTAAAGTCCCTTACTGACCATGAGCCAAAAAGGATCAGAAGATATGACGGCACCCATCTAAACATAGCAAGTTATATGACAGATTCATACACGGCAGGAACAACAATAAGTAGGCATGTTGGTGAGCTTGAACCACTCACCACAGAGCAATACATGGCATGGAAAGGCAACCAACAGTAAGAAACCATGTTTATGAAGCTAAGCATGGCAAGAGCAAGTTCATAGGGTGCATGGATCACTAGCAACAATCATGTCAACATTGAACTTAATGTTAACAGGTAGACAGCAACATTATTTAGCAAGTTTGGAGCAAGATAACAACAAGTTACAGCAGGCTATAAATGCAACCAGGGGCATGAACGGATAGAGCATGACATGTATAACAATTCATCCTTAGTGAACATCTCCAGATTATGCATAGAATGACTAGTAGCAGCAGGTTTACATAGCAACAAAATATGACAGAATCAGCCTAGCAAAACAGCAACAGCAAGTACCCTACTTAACAAGCTCGATGCACTCAGCACACAACTCACAAAAATACATGGATGACACCACTGTGAATATGGCATGACATAGATCAAAACACATGTAGACATCAACCTCATAGGATGCACACATCAAACATGGCAAAAATGACAAATGAGCATGTTATAACAGTTCCAGCAGATTAACATCAACATGGACTCTTGCAACGATGATTCAGGCATCAAGATGAGCTCAAATGAACATGGCCCAATGGAATGAAATGAAGTACTCGTTGAGACGAACAATTTGACATAATACATGGAGTTATGATGCGATGAACATGGCATGAAAATGTAAAAATTCGGGGACTTAGCAGTTTTTCGGAAATAAAAACAGATGAGCGCAATATAGTACAATACACCCAGGGCGACGGGTAGGCAGCAAGAGAGATGGGATGGTGCTGGGCTCACCATGGGCCAAGCCTAGGACGGCGGGCGGTTGATCGGGCCGACTGGTTCACTGGGCCGGAAGCGGGGCCCACGGGCGCTGCGCGCACGCCTCCGCAATCCCGATCGGGATGAGGCCATGGCGGCGGCGGCGGCCGGCGGTGACACCCAGCGACGAGGCGGCGAGGGGAGGCAAGCGAGGAGGGCCGGATCTTGCCGGAATGGGGAGATCCGGGGTTGGGGATCCCGGATCCGGCGACGACCGAGGCCGAGGAGACCGGTGACGAGCTTGGCGGCGGATCCTGCGAAGAATGGCGGTAGCCGCAAAGCTTAGAGGAGAGAGAGAGCACGGGAGAAGGGAGGAGAAGAGGAGGTGCGGTGCACTAGCCTGACGGTCGGTGGCGGCGGAGCCAGGTCCGGCGAGGCGGCACGGGGTCCGGTGAGGCGGAGGGGAGGAGGTCGAGGCCGCCCTATCCTTCCTGGCTCGGGGACGAGGGGAGCGGGCGCGTGGGCGGGCGGGCGCCTGGAGGCCAAGCGGCGGCTCGAGCCCGGGCGGGCTGTGCTGGGCTGTAGGGCAGGAGGTGGTGGGCGCGGGCGACGTGGCAGCCCCCAGTTGGCTGCGGCGGCGCGACCAGTGGCGTGGCGCCAAGTGGCGCTGAGGAGGTGGCCGGCGGCGGAATTTGAGGTGGAGGCGGTGGAGATCCCGAGGAGGAGGGGGATTGGCTATGGCTGGGGTTAGGGAAGGGGTAGGCTGCCCAAAATGGAAGGAGGAGGGGTTTAAAAAGGTAGGGGTTAGGGTTAGAGGGTGCTAAGGGGTTTTTTTGGAGCCTCCGATCTTGATCGGACGGTTCCAGACGCGAGGGGGGTAGGCTGCGCCTAGGAGGGTTTAGTGGGATGTGCTAGAAAGGCCAGGGGCTGAAGCAGAGAAGAGAGAGAGAGGCCCGACAACAGTTTTGGAGACCGAAACGTCCGACGAATATACCGGCTATATCGCGGTTATATATATAACGGTTGGGCTATCAAACGAGCTCCGAATGCGACGAAACTTGACAGGCGCTCTGTCTGCACTATAATAAGAACGCACGCCAAGTTGCATCGCATTCCGAGAACATTTTTCGGCCACTTACAAAATAATATGTCGGAGGCACCGGGGCGCGTGCGAGTGAGAAAGGGCTCGGAACGGACAACGGAGAGAAGTGACGGAACCCGAACGGATGCAAGTTTTGAAAAACATGCAGATGAAATGCAGACGATGACATGGCAAATTGCAACACGCAAGAAGATGACATGGTAACGACGGCGAATAACTGGCGGACACCTGGCGCATCGAATCCGGGGCGTTACACAACAGGTCTATGTATCTTGGCATCGGGTTTAGCAATATTGGCAGCTTCCTCATAGAAGTAAATAACATGCCCATCTATATTATCAGCCAAGAGATCTTTAACCATAGCAATACTAGGTTCAACTTTAATTTGCTCAGGAGGTGTATATATTCTAGTATTACTCTTACAAGAAACAATTGAAGTTTTAGAATGATCCTTTATCCTAACAGGGAAAGGTGGTTTCTCAACATAAGTAGTAGGAACAATAGGATCATTATAAGTGATAGTCTTTTCTTCAACCATAACAGGTGCAACTACTTTTACTTCAATGGGCGGATTATATTTAAACCACTTATCCTTAGGGAGATCAACGTGAGTAGCAAAAGATTCACAGAAAGAGGCTACTATCTCAGAGTCAAGTCCATATTTAGCGCTAAATCCACGAAAAGCATCGGTATCCATAAAAGATTTAACACAATCAAACTTAGGTGTCATACCTGACTCCTTACCATCGTCGGAACCCCAATCTTCAGAGTTGCATTTAATTCTTTCCAATAAGTCCCATTTGAATTAAATAGTCTTCAGCATATAAGAACCAACACATGAAGTATCGAGCATGGTGCGATCATTGAGAGAAAGCCGAGCATAATTTTTTTGAATAATCATATCTCTTAAGAGCTCATGATTGGGGCATGAATATAACATTGACTTAAGACTCCCCCAAGCTTGAGCGATGCTTTCTCCTTCGCAAGGACAAAACTTATATATGTAATTACAATCACGATGAACAAGATGCATAGGATAGAACTTCCGGTGAAATTCCAATTTCAATCGTTTATAGTTCCAGGATCCCGTATCATCACATAGCCTATACCATGTCAATGCATCTCCCTTCAAAGATAAAGGGAAGACCTTCCTCTTAACAACATCATCAGGTATACCTGCAAGATTAAATAATCGACAAACTTCATCTACATAGATAAGGTGTAAATCGGGATGCAATGTTCCATCTCCTACAAAGGGATTAGCTAGCAGTTTCTCTATCATACCCGAAGGAATTTCAAAGTAAACATTTTCAGTAGGTTCAGTAGGTTGAGGAGCAACTCTTTGCTCTACTGGTCGGGGCGAAGATGCCCCGAACAAGCCCCTCAAAGGGTTAGTTTCCATAGTAACAAGTGACAGAAAATTTCAGCACACTTTATAAATGTTTCCTTACCAAGTTCCACTCACCAAAGGCGCTTCACTCCCCGGCAACGGTGCCAGAAAAGAGTCTTGATGACCCACAAGTATAGGGGATCCATCATAGTCCTTTCGATAAGTAAGAGTGTCGAACCCAACAAGGAGCAGAAGGAAATGACAAGCGGTTTTCAGTAAGGTATTCTCTGCAAGCACTGAAATTGTAGGTAACAGAAAGTTTTGTGATAAGATAATTTGTAACGGATAACAAGCAATGAAAGTAAATAAAGTGCAGCAAGGTGGCCCAATCCTTTTTGTAGCAAAGGAAAAGCCTGGACAATTTCTTATAATGAGAAAAGCGCTCCCGAGGACACACGGGAATTATCGTCAAGCTAGTTTTCATCACAGTCATATGATTTGCGTTCGGTACTTTGATAATTTGATATGTGGGTGGACCTGTGCTTGAGTACTACCCTTTCTTGGAAAAGCGTCCTAGTTATGATTAACCACTATTGCAAGCATCCGCAACTACAAAAGAAGTATTAAGGTAAACCTAACCAAGCGGGGCGGGTCAACAGCTCGTGGCTGAACCGGCGCTCCTGTCACTGGTATTTCACCAGACCGGTTCATCATAGGCGGGTCACTGGTCCCTGCCCAGGTGTTGGGGATATGACTATTGAGTTAACTCGCCCAGGAGGGGCCGGGTTAAGCCCATGGCGGTTTATCAAGACAAAGCCATGGAGATGCTAAAGATGGCGGTTCACTACGCAGACTCGTTGAGGGCCCGAAAGCCCAAGGGCAACTTAAGGCCTAACAAGCGTAAACCGCCATATTAGTATAACTTGTATTATAAGGCATGCATAGTTAGTCACCAAGCCGGACACGTTGCTTATGAGCCAGTTGGGACTCCGTGAGCCATCGGGCGTCAACCTGTGTATATAAAGGGATGACACGGCGGTGACTTAGGGCAAGAAAACAAGAGATCAAAAGCTAGGTCAAGCGTATTCGTTCCTTGGTAATCGAGACATAAGCAATACCACCTCAAACTGGATTAGGCTTTTACCTTCACCGCAAGGGGCCGAACCAGTATAAAATTTCTGTGTCCTTTGTCCCGTTTAACCCCTTTAAGCTAACCTAGTTGCAATGGCTCCACGACTAAGTCCTCACACTAGGACATCTGCCGTGACAATTCCACGGCACACCCACCGTGGGGCCAGCACATGGTGGTTTCGAGTTCTGGAAGGGCAGCTTCAAACGGATCAAGGGATACATTGTGGGCTGGATGACCAAGAGTCATCACAGCAAGCTATGCATCGACAATGCAGGCTAGGTCCCCAAGGCCGACTCAATTGAGTAAGGGTACTGGGTCCCCTTAGCGGAATTCACGTCTTCATTGGAAAGATCCGCGAACCGGGCCCTGAGCCGGACACCTGCACCGACACCATCGAGACGTCTCAGCGTGCACGACCCGCCCGAGTTCGGCCCGCCGTGAAGTGTGCCTTCGTGGGATTCATCCATGGAGCTTGATCTAAGGATAGATCTGTATCTGGTGGTGAGACGGTCGTCTACTCTGATGGTGAGTCGTCCACTGGTGAAACCGAGTCATTGTATTAACTACAAGACGGCCGGCTTGGGGGCTATTCCGATGGTGACAGTATTCCGGACCCCTATGAGCCGCCGAATAGGGTTGCGATCTTCATGGCCGGTAGATAGCCAGTGCAGAACTCTTAAACTGTGGCAGCAATGATTTCCGGGTCAGCAACAGCAGCGGCTGCCAGCGCAGGAGGCCCTGTGCGCCCGCTGGCTCGGGTTTTGGCTGACTTGCTGGACCATTTGACAACATTGCTAATAGCGGAGGTTAACCTGGCAAATCAAGTTTAGCATAACGCGGATGTGGCAAAGTTGCACGATTAGATAGCACAAGCCAAGGAGGAGCTAAACGCAGAGAACATCAGGATGGCCACGGAGCGAGCTGCTTTAGATGCTTAGGCCCACTGGATTTAGTCAGAGTCCTTCTGGCTCACAATGGATCAAAACGCTTCCAATGAAGTTATGAGGAGGAGGCATCAAACTCGTTTGCCTTCAGTTTACAAGGCGAGAAACCTCTTCAACACGCCTAGAGCAGGGACCAGTAACCAGCCGGAGATAAACCGGGTTGAAGTACCTAGGGTTGGAGAGCCGGCTCAGCCACGCACGACGGAGCCACCTCGTTTGAATACTGGTCCGCCTCAATATGTACCGACGCCACCGGGTCATTATTCTAACCCTTTTGATAACATGATCATGGCGGCGACACGACAGGCGGCTCTATCGGTTGGAGGTGAATCATGGGAGCAATGAAAATACGACGAGCCGGAGAACTGCTCCAGACGGCTGTGGCTCAACAGGCGGCTTATTCATACAGTCGGGATCGCACCCACTCCACGCCACGTCTAAGCAAAAGTTATAGTAGGCATATTGAGGAGACAGCTGTATCAAGAAGTGGACGATCCCGCAACCCGGCCCGTGGACGTGACCCGGTGCACGGTGAAGCTAATGCTCAGACTTTTGTGGATCAGGGTAGAGCGCATCAGGAAGCTGAGCTGGCGGCTCAGTACGCGGCTTGTCAATATTCTCCGGCGCATCCGACAGCTTCGGTTGAGACAGGCGTGACCATAAGGACTTTGGGTGTGTGATGACACACAAGTATAGGGGATCTATCATAGTCCTTTTGATAAGTAAGAGTGTCGGACCCAATGAGGAGCAGAAGGAAATGACAAGCGGTTTTCAGTACGGTATTCTCTGCAAGCACTGAAATTATAGGTACCAGATAGTTTTGTGATAAGATAATTTGTAACGGATAACAAGCAATGAAAGCAAATAAAGTGCAGCAAGGTGGCCCAATCCTTTTTGTAGCAAAGGACAAGCCTTGACAATTTCTTATAATGAGCAAAGTGCTCCCAAGGACACATGGGAATTATCGTCAAGCTAGTTTTCATCACGCTCATATGATTCGCGTTCGGTACTTTGATAATTTGATATGTGGGTGGATCGGTGCTTGGGTACTGCCCTTTCTTGGATAAGCATCCCACTTATGATTAACCCCTATTGCAAGCATCCACAACTAAAAAATAAGTATTAAGGTAGACCTAACCATAACATGAACTAGTGGATCCAAATCAGCCCCTTATGAAGCAACACATAAACTAGGGTTTAAGCTTATGTCACTCTAGTAACCAATCATCTACTTATTACTTCCCAATGCCTTCCTCTAGGCCCAAATAATGGCGAAGTGTCATGTAGTCGATGTTCACATAACACCGCTAGAGGAGAGACAACATACATCTCATCAAAATATCGAACGAATTCCAAATTCACATGACTACTAATAGCAAGACTTCACCCATGTCCTCAGGAACAAACGTAACTACTCACAAAGCATATTCATGTTCATGATCAGAGGAGTATTAGTATGCATTAAGGATCTGAACATATGATCTTCCACCAAATAAACCAATTAGGATCAACTACAAGGAGTAATCAACACTACTAGCAACCCACAGGTACCAATTTGTGGTTTTGATACAAGATTGGATACAAGAGATGAATTAGGGTTTTGAGAGGAGATGGTGCTGCTGAAGATGTTGATGGAGATTGAACCCCTCCCGATGAGAGGATCATTGGTGATGACGATGGTGATTATTTCCCCCTCCCGGAGGGAAGTTTCCCCGGGAGAAGAGCTCCGCCGGAGCCCTAGATTGGTTCTGCCAAGGTTCCGCCTCGTGGCGGCGGAGTTTCATCCCCTAAGCTTGCTTATGATTTTTTCGAGGGTAAAAGCCTTCATATAGTAGAAGATGGGCACTGGACGGCCACCAGGGGGCCCACGAGACAGGGGGGCGCGCCCAGTAGGGGTGGGCGCGCCCCCCACCCTCATGGCCAGTGTATGGGCCCCCTCTGTCGGATTTCGGGTTCCAGCAGACCCTTGAGGTTCGAACTCTAGGGTGCGCGCGGAGATTACGCCCTCTGCCTGCCTGCTCCTCACCGAATCGCTAGGATCTAAACTACACAGAGATCAACACAAGAGACACAGGGTTTATACTGGTTCAGACCACCATTGTGGTGTAATACCCTACTCCAGTGTGCGGCATGGTGGATTGCCTCTTGGGCTGATGATGAACAATACAAGGAAGAACAGCCTCGCGAGGGTCTGTTCTTGATTGGTTCTACTTGGTTCTGGCTCTTGGGTTATCGATCAGGTCTTGCCCCTTCTATCCTAGATGTATGCCGGATACCAGATGATCCTCTACCCTGGGGGTGGCTGATCCTATTTATAGGCAAAGGCCCTGGGCCTCTTCCCAAATATTGAGCAGGAAGGGCGCCAACAATTGGCCATTTTGAAGGGGAACAACGGGTACACTTATCCTGACTAAAGTTGGTCCTTGCCTGTCAAAGGCTCTGGTGGTGACGCCGGCTTGGGCTCCACGGTGACCTCCATCCTGCCGTTGGACTGGTCTTGGTCTTGTTGCACCAAAATGGATGTCTTTGCTTGATGCTCTCGCCTGCGCTTGCTCCCTTTGCACCAAAGAGGAAAGGAGGAAACTGCACGGGCTGGTGCCCGACTGGCACCCTTGGTCGTCATGGCTTGCGTCATGGGCACCTTGCGAGGTACCCTGCCTTGAACTCTCCGCCTCCTCGCGAGCCAGCCTGATGGGGCCGTGCCTGAGGAAGCTCCTTATCGTCCGCCCAGCAATCTCAGCCCCTGCGAGGTCTTGAGCTTGTGTTCTTTGAAGGTGGGCGTCTTTGGGCCCCTCTTTGAACCACGCCGTAGGCGCGGCGAGGCAAGTCTGGGGACCCCGTTCCCGAAGCCGGCAGATAGCCCAGGCCTGGCGCCCGAACAGCCAGCGAGGCGAAAGGGCAAGTGTGAAGTGTCGCGGGCCCTAACAGCCTGCGGCCTTGGGTGCCGCGTGGCGGTTGATTGGACGTGGGCGTCTCCGCTTCCCCACGTCGCCTCGGCAACTGCACGGACGCGACTAGTCCCTACATGCAAAGCGGGTCATGATTACCTGCGATCGTGGTGGTCGATGGTTGGCCTTCGCCAGCTATAAGTACGGAAGGGCGTGCACCCTTCCGGTCTATCCCCTCTTGCTTCTCCTTCTCCTTCATGTCTTCGCCAAGGAAGTTCTCGGCCGCAGAGAAAGGGAAGGCTCGCCAGGTTGAGTCTACCTCTCCCCCGCCCAAGCGCGGTCGAGGCCGCCCTCGCAAGCATCCTATGGTCTCCACGGTGGCCCCCCGCGGTCGCCGAGGCGGCTCTCTGCGCGCGATGAGCGACTAGCCATGGTCGGGGGGCGTGCTCCGGCCGTGCGACCCCCGAGGCCGTGCCTCCATACTGTGGAGG
This sequence comes from Aegilops speltoides, assembly GCA_021437245.1. NCBI lineage: Eukaryota > Viridiplantae > Streptophyta > Magnoliopsida > Poales > Poaceae > Aegilops > Aegilops speltoides. The sequence goes on along the minus strand of CM038147.1, from coordinate 367,720,619 downwards.
TGCTACCGGAGTTCATTGTGTGGGCGGCGGAGCCAACCAGTGCCCGGCTTCAGCTCCCTCGCTTCTTCCTTGGTGACCTCCCAGCCGGTGCCTTGGGCGGCCTCTGGCTCCAGGCAGATGGCTGCTGCAGCCGGGCCTCATGGGCTTCGCTGGAGGTCTCCGCCGGAGCTGGCCTTGACCAGGTGGCGAGCGTTTGCCAGCGTGTGAGGCTGAGCCGCCGGTGCACTCTACACTTCAAGTTTGTGGCGGCGCCACCCTCTATGTGAGGTGTTTGGGGAAAGATAAGTCGCCGTGCAGGTGCTGTGTCTGAAAGGCGACGACCGCGGCGAGGCCAGCCCGGCGAGGCGGAGAAGGACATCGCAGGCGTGTGGTTGGCGGCGTCAAGAGACTCCTCAAGCTTCACCAGCTCTTCTTGGTAGCGACTCTTCTAGCGGCGGCCGCGGCCAGCCCCCGTGCCGTCGCGCCCGCCTGGAGGGCGGCAGCGAGTCTGCCCGCCGTCGCGCCCCTGTGAAGCGCGAGAGGGAGTCCGCCTGAGCTTCGGAGGCGGCTCGAGTCTTCCCTGAGGGCCAGCGTGCGGCAAGCTTCACCTGCTTTGTTATTTTCTTTCTTTTCTCCTGCGCAAAAAGAATACAACAGTGTGGGGCCCCGTGAGGGCGCGTTTGGGTTATTGTTGTCAATTATCATACTGTTTCTGCTGTTTTGGTATTGTTCCTTTCTGTCGCATGCCCGCGCGTAGGTAATTCCCAGCCTCAGCTGTGGGGCGATCGACCCAGGCCCCGTATTCGAGTCACGGTGCCCGTGAGGCATGGACTGGAGGGGCGCTCCTGTAGCGGACCCGGGCCGTGAGACCTTGAGCGATTGGGACAGAAACACTCGCGAGGGCTCCCGGGGCTTCCACCTCGCGAGCCCTCACGCAAGAGAAATCGAGGCAGGAGAGCGAAAAAGTCGGAGAACCACAAGTCGAAAGGCGGCGATAGTTTCGATAAAACTCCAAATAAGAAATGAACTTGCCAACTACAGAAAGCAAATGAAAAAGCCGCGTCCGGCACCTAGTCTAGTCTTCGACGTCTTCTCACCAGGGCGGAGCTAAGTGCTGCCACTGGGCGTGGGAGGGAGCCCCAGGGCCTGAGGCCGGCACCCCCGAGACTCCGGGGCGTGTATAGCCCCACTCATTATTACGTGAGAGTGTCACGGGGCGGCGAGCTTCACAGGCACCGGGCCTTCTTCACAGGCTCCGGGCCTTTCTTCGGGGAGGCAAGCTTCACGGGCATTGGCCCTCTTCTCAGGCTCCGGGCCTTTTCCAAAACGTGACAGCTTCACAGGCGTTCGCCTTCTTCACAAGCTCTGGGCCTTTTCCAAGAAGATGATCTTCAAAGGCATTCGCCTTCTTCACAGGCTCCGGGCCTTTTTCAAAAAGATGGTCTTCACAGGCATTCACCTTCTTCACAGTCTCTGGGCCTTTTCCAAAAAGATGGTCTTCACAGGCATTCGCCTTCTTCACAGGCTCTAGGCCTTTTCCAAAAAGATGGTCTTCACAGGCATTCGCCTTCTTCATAGGCTCCGGGCCTTTTTCAAAAAGATGGTCTTCATAGGCATTTGCCTTCTTCACAGGCTCTGGGCCTTTTCCAAAAAGATGGTCTTCACAGGCATTCGCCTTCTTCACAGGCTCTGGGCCTTTTTCAAAAATATGGTCTTCACAGGCATTCGCCTTCTTCGCAGGCTCTGGGCCTTTTCCAAAAAGATGGTCTTCACAGGCATTCGCCTTCTTCACAGGCTCTGGGCCTTTTCCAAGAAGATGGTCTTCACAGGCATTCGCCTTCTTCACGAGCTCGGGCCTTTTTTTAGGTAAAACCTCCGGAGTCTTTGGATGTTCCGCGATTACAGGTGGCACCCCCTCCCGAGTCTCCAAGCGCCGGGGCGGACACTGAAACATGAACATCCTTGAACGGGCCCTCCCACATGGGAGAGAGCTTATGCAGTCCCTCCCTGGAGAGAACCCGCCTGAGCACGAGGTCCCCTACCTCAAGAGTCCTGGGGCGGATGTTGCGGCAGTGGTATCGCCGCAGTGCCCGTTGATACCTCGCCACTCGCAAGGCGGCTTCTCGGTGACGCTCCTCCCCCAGCACGAGGTCCATCCCCCGCATGGCGTCCTGCTGCGCTTCGTCGAACGCCAGGACCCGTGCGGAACGATGTCTGACCTCGTGAGGGAGGACCGCCTCGGCTCAGTAGACCAAGAAGAATGGGGTCTCTCCAATTGGCTTGGTTGCGGTCGTGCGGATAGACCACAACATGGACTGAAGCTCATCATGCCAGCCTCTGCCGCAGGCTTCCAGCTTCTTCTTGAACATTCTGGTCTTGAGGCCCCTCAGGACCTCCGCGTTAACCGCTTCGGCCCGGCCGTTGCCGGGGTGCACCAGCAGGCGTAGCATATCTGCGTTCCAAGGTTAGCACAGTATGTTTTGAAGAGGTTACTGGTGAACTGTGAACCGTTGTCGGTGATGATGCGGTTCGGTACCCCGAACCGGCTCACGATGGCCTTAATGAACTTCACCGCTGAACCTGCGGGGATGGTGCGGACGGCTTCCACCTCGGCCCACTTGGTGAACTTGTCCACGGCGACGTAGAGGTAGCGATAGCCCCCTGGCGCCCGAGGAAATGGGCCCAGGATATCAAGCCCCCAGACTGCGAATGGCCATGTGAGGGGTATGGTCTGCAGACCTCCTGCCGGCTGATGGATCTGTTTTGCATGGAATTGACAGGCTTCGCAAGCCTTTACCAGCTCGACGGCGTCACTGAGCACAGTAGGCCAATAGAAGCCGCTGCGGAATGACTTTCCCACGAGGGTTTGTGATGACGAGTGGTGCCCACAGTCTCCACCGTGTATATCCGCCAGCAGCTCTTTCCCTTGCTCCTTGGAGATGCAGCGTAGGGACACATCATTTGGTCGCTTCCGGTAGAGTTCCCCATCCCTGATGCAGTACGCCGTAGCTTGCCGCGCCACACGCTCCGCTTCCTCTTCCTTCTCCGGCAGGGTCCCTTGCGTTAAGTAACTCCGGAGCTCTGTGATCCAGCACCCCTCCTGAGGTTCCATTGTCAGGAGTAGGCGCGCTCCTGAGGCCGGGCCACAAGCCGGGGCTCCCGAGGCAGGTGGCTGGGGGAGCTCCTCCCGAGGCTGCATCGCGTTTGATAGTGACGGCATGGCAGAGGGCTTGAAGAGCCGCTCCTCGAAGACGCCATGCTACTGAGGTAGCCGCCTGGATGCTGATTTGGCGATGTCGTCGGCCTCTTGGTTAGTGCCGCGGGGCACGTGCTATAGCTCCAACCCCCAGAACTGCTTTTCCATCATGCGGACCTCGGCAAGATAGGCCTCCATGTGCTCATCTCGTGGCTCGTATACCTTGTTGGAGAAGTTGATGAGGAGCTGCGAATCTCCCTTGATAGTAAGGCGCTTCACTCCCAGGGCAGCGGCGGCCTTCAACCCCGCTATCAGTCCCTCGTATTCTGCTATATTGTTGGAGACCTTTTCACCCTGCTGGAAGCAGAGCTGCACGACATAGTACAGCTTGTCCTGAGTGGGAGATATGAGCACTGCCCCAGCCCCAGCGCCATGCCTGGAGAATGCCCCGTGAAAGTACATGACCCAGCCTTCTGGCGCCTCGCACCCCGGGGAGAGGGATCGGTCCTCGCCGGTCTTGAGGTCCGGTGCTTCCGTCCATTCAGCCACGAAATCTGCTAGTGCGGCACCCTTGATGAACCTGGTCGTGCTGAATTCGAGCTGAAACGCTTGCAGTTCAATGTTCCACTCGGCGACCCTTCCGGCCGAGTAAGGGCTCCTGAGCACCCTTTCCAAGGGGTATGCTGAGACAACCTTGATCGGGTGACCCTGGAAGTAGTGCCGCAGCTTGCGCGAGGCCACCAGCAGTGCGAGGAGGAGCTTCTGTGGCATGGGGTAGTGTGCCCTTGCATCTCGCAACACCGTGCTGACGGAGTACACCGGGTGCTCGACGAGGCTTGGAGCATCGGTACTGGCGGCGCCCTCCGGAGACCATGGCGCTTGCTAAGGCGATGGGGCCTCCGGAAGCTGGTTGCCTGGGGGAAGGGCCTCTCCCTCTCCCGGCGCGTTCCCCTGCGGCGGCTGATCTTCCTCAGCCACAGCAGTGATCTTTGCGAGCCCTTCTTGGTCCTGCTTTGCCGTTGCACGGGTAGCTGTTGTGGCCTTGGTCCGGCGCTCCTCCCTAACCGCCACCAGGGCCGCGCTGGCGGAGTAAGGAGTGGCGGCAAGGTAGAGTACCAAGGGCTCTTGAGGGCGTGGGGCCACCATCACCGGAGGGCTGGTTAGCTATCTCTTGAGATCTTGGAATGCCTTGTCGGCCTCCTCAGTCCATTCAAAGGGCCCCTTTTTCTTCATCGGTGGAAGAAAAGCGGCTTCGCTCCCCTAACACAGAGATGAAGCGCCCAAGGCGATCCACGCCAGTGAGCTTCTGCATCTCCTTGAGGGTCTTTGGCAGGCTCATGTCCTCGACCGCCTTGACCTTCTCTGGGTTGGCCTCGATGCCTCGGTGGGACACGAGGAAGCCCAAGAGCTTGCAGGGGACTCAAACACACACTTCTCGGGTTGAGCCGCGGAGCTCTCGTTGAGGTTTGCAAAGGTTTCCTCCAGGTCTTGTATCAGGGTCTTCGCCTCACAAGACTTCACTACAATGTCATCGACGTAAGCTTCTACATTCTTCCCGAGTTGCGGGCCCAGGGTGATGTGCATGAGCCGCTGAAAGGTTGCCCCCGGTTGCGCTGCCCGAAGGGCATGCATGTATAGCAGTACACCCCACACGGGGTCAGGAAGGCCGTCTTCTCTACGTCTTCCATCGCCATCTTGATCTGGTGATACTCGGAGAAGGCATCCAAGAAGCATAACACGTCACACTCAGCGGTGGAATCAACGATCTGATCGATGCGCGGGAGCGGGAACGGATCTTGAGGGCATGCTTTGTTGAGGTTGGTGAAGTCGACACACATGCGTTCCTTCCCTCCCTTCTTTGGTACAACCACATGGTTGGCCAACCAATCTGGATATCGGACCTCGCGGATGACCCCCGCGACTTCTAGCTTGCGGGTCTCCTGAACGATGAAGGCCTGCTTTTCAGTGGACTGCCGCCTTGCTTTCTGCTTCATGGGGCGCATGTTGGGGCACATGTTGAGGTGGTGCTCGATCACGCCCCGTGGGGTCCCTGCCAACTGATCGGGCTCCCAAGTGAACACCTTCTTGTTTGCACGCAAGAACTTGACTAGGGCTTCCTCCTGCTCGGGCCCGAGGTGGGCGCCTATGGTGAAAGTGGCGCTAGTGGACCCGTCCTCGTCGACGGGTATCTGCTTGGTCTCCGCCTTGTCTTGGGTGAACAACTGTTTCTTCTTGGCTGGAGCAGCTCCCTTGGGCTTGGGGGCCCCCGCGTCGGCGAGCTGCGCCGACGCCGCCGTCTTGAAGGCAAACTTAAGCGCTCGCAGCGCATCCCCGGCGTCCCCAGGCACAGTGAGGACTCCGCTACTCCCGGGCATCTTCATAAGGTTGTATGCCGGGTGAGTCGCGGCCATGAATTTTGCCAGTGCTGGATAGCTGAGGATGGCATTGTAGGGGAGGCCGATGAGGGCGACATCAAAATCAACCAGCTCCGTGCGGAAGTTGTCATAGGTGCCGAAGGATACTGGGAGCCGGATCTGCCCCAAGGAGTTGGAAGACCCGCCCCCGACGCCCATGAAGGACCGGCTGGGCCGCAGCCGCTCCCGTGGTATGCGGAGGAGGTTGAAGGTCTCGACTGAGAGCACGTTGAGGCCCGCGCCACCGTCGATGAGGTCTGGTGACAGCCACTGGCGGATGGTGGGGGTGCCTGCATGGGGGCGCACGGCGAGCCGAGTTGGAGGGATGGTCCTCGAGTGAAGGATGGCAGCCTCTGGCTCCGGCTGGTCCAGGGGAGCCCCCTACCGCGTGGAGGCGGCGCTGACCCAGCGGATGAACGACTTGACATGGTAACTGGAGGGCGGCACCTGCGAGCCGCCCAGGAGGGCCGCGACGACCCGGGAGGCCGGCGTGGCGTGGTGGACGAGGTCGCGCGGCTTCCGCCGAGAGGCCACGAGAAGACGCAGGGGCGAGACCCGCTGCTCGTTCCCCACCGAGCCGGTGGCGGTGTTGACGGCGGGCGACGGGGAACGACGAGGGCGCCCGCCGACGGGAGCCGTCTGGGCGACTCGAGCGGCGAGAGCAGCCCGATGAGCGTCAGACATGGATGTGACGGTCGGAGAAGAACAGGACGACGGAAGGCAAATTCCGGCGCACCCCTACCTGGCGCGCCAAATGTCGGATTTCAGGTTCCGGCAGACCCTTGAGGTTCGAACTCTGGGTTGCGCGCGGAGATTACACCCTCTACCTACCTGCTCCTCAACGAATCGCTAGGATCTAAACTACATAGAGATCAACACAAGAGACACAGGGTTTATACTGGTTCAGGCCACCATTGTGGTGTAATACCATACTCCAGTGTGCGGCGTGGTGGATTGCCTCTTGGGCTGATGATGAACAATACAAGGAAGAACAGCCTCGCGAGGGTCTGTTCTTGATTGGTGCTACTTGGTTCTGGCTCTTGGGTTCTCGATCAGGTCTTGCCCCTTCTATCCTAGATGTATGCCGGATACCAGATGATCCTCTACCCTGGGGGTGGCTGGTCCTATTTATAGGCAAAGGCCCTAGGCCTCTTCCCAAATATTGAGCGGGCAGGGCGCCAACAATTGGCCATTTTGATGGGGAACAGCGGGTACACTTATCCTGACTAAAGTTGGTCCTCGCCTGTCAAAGGCTCTGGTGGTGACGCCGGCTTGGGCTCCACGATGACCTCCATCCTGCCGTTGGACTGGTCTTGGTCTTGTTGCACGAAATGGATGCCTTTGCTTGATGCTCTCGCTTGCGCTTGCTCCTTTGCACCAAAGAGGAAAGGAGGACCTTTGCAGGCTGGCGCCTGATGGCGCCCTTAGTGCGTCATGGCTTGCGTCATGGGCACCTCGCGAGTACCTGCCTTGAACTCTTCGCCTCCTCGCGAGCCAACTGATGAGGCCGTGCTCGAGAAGCTCCTTGTTGTCGCCCAGCAATCTCAGCCTGCGAGGTCTTGAGCTTGTGTTGATGAAGGTGGGCCGTGCTGGGCCCCTCTTTGAGCCACGCCGCATGCCGCAGGCAGGCAAGTCTGGGGACCCCCGTTCCCAGAACGCCGACACCCTCTGGTACTTTCTTTGCTCAATAATTCTTTTTAATTCCAAAAATGACTTTCGTGGAGTTTCAGGACTTTTGGAGCTGTACAGAATAGGTTTCCAATATTTGCTCCTTTTCTAGCCCAGAATTCCAGCTGCCGACATTCTCCCTCTTCATGATAAACCTTGTAAAATAAGAGATAATAGCCATAAGTATTGTGACATAATGTATAATAATAGACCATAAAGCAATAAATATCAATATAAAAGCATGATGCAAAATGGACGTATCAGTGTGCCGTGTTTAGTGTCGGCTCTGCGCAATGAGCATTTGCCCAAGGATTTCAAGGGTCCTCGCAAAGTGACAAACTATATAGCTAACTTGCCCCCTGAAGCATGGGTCGAGAGTTATGAGATGGCCATGGCATTCCTGGATGTTAGTGATGTTGTATGTGCTAAGTATTTCACAATGATGTTGGATGGAACGGCTCGTACTTGGTTGAAAGGACTCCCTGCCAACTCCATTGGGTCATGGGCCGAGTTAAAAGCCTGTTTTATTCAGAATTTTAAAGATACGTGCAAGCAGCCTATGTCAATTGTGGATTTGGACGCATGTGTCCAAGAAAAGGGTGAATCCACAACCCATTGGGTGCGCCGGGTCTCAACTATCCTGCACCCATCGGACCGCATCAATGCTGGCTCAGCAGTTGTCGGTGGGAAACGACACCTCTTCTGTAGTTGCGGGGCATGGAATCGTTAGACGAGCGGGACTAGGGGATGGCACACAGAGGACTTACCCAGGTTCGGGCCGCGAAGATGCGTAAAACCCTACGATCCTGCTCTGGTGGTTGTATTAGTGTTCTTGAGCTCTCGAACTAGCTCCAGGTGCTGCGACATTCAAAAGAGCCGAATCCCCTCTCAGTATGCCATGGGCCTCCTTTTATAGGCGAAAGGGGCTGCCACAATGGCACACAGGAGGTGGAAAGTGCTACAGCATTGTGAGGTAATCGCTAGTATTACAGGACAAGACGCATTAAATGCGGGGCTTAGGTGCCCGTCTCTTTATTGGGGGACGGGGGTCAGGCCCATCCCGTCCGTCGCCGCTCCTCCTTGCTTCGACATGCTCCCCAGCTAGCAACGCATGCATCGCCATGTAGGTAGGCAGGCAACTGAGGTGGCGCGGTGGTGGAGCCTCCACGAAGGTCTGCATGCTGCCACGCAGGTGCCTGCCCAGCTGGTTGGGTTGGTGGCTGCGCATGAATGGTGGTAGGAACTTGGCTGGTGCCGGCCTGGCAGTGGCCTTGCCGGGACGCTTGGCGACGGTCTTGTCGGGTGGCCCGGCAAGGGTCTTGCCGTGGTGCGCTGGCTTCCCCGGCAAGGATCTTGCCGGGGGGTCCTGTGGGTTTCTTCGGTGGGGATGGCTACCTTCCTATCCCCATTTGATCTTGATTGCTCCGTGTCTTCACAAAGATCTGCATGCCAACATGGAGGTGCCTCCCGAACCCGGTCCCAACACGACTGCTCAGCGTCGGTGGGCTCGAAGGCGGCTCGCTCAGCGGGTGTGGACGAGCTGCTCCGGCAAGGATCTTGCCGGGGCTGCTGGGGCTGCCCTCGGCAAGGGTCCTTGCCGGGGCAACCTGCATTGCCCGTGCAACCTTTGTGGTCTTCGTCCTTTGTTGATTTGCTTCTCTTGTCCCTGTGGCCTTGGCTTTTCTCCGGCCTCCCTCTCTTGCCTTGCTCATGTGCGGTCGTGGTAGGAGGCTCTGACTGCCCGTGCACAAGTAAAGGGGTCAAAAGCTAGGCCCCTACTTTTGTAACCGGCAGAGCCCCGACTGGGTCACACATAGGCAGCAGCGTTGTTGGGCCAGCCCGAGCGGTCTTGTGATCGATTGAGGATGATTTTACCGCGCCCACTATTCCGCCCGCTGCGCTTCCCCACGACCTGCGTTGAACGCGCGACGTGGGGGTCATGCGCGCGCATGACGTGGGCACGCTGGCGTCACTTTTCGGTGGACAGTAGAGAGGCGGCTTCCGTGTCTCTTCGAGACCGCAGGGTCGCCTCCCATTTACTGCCCTTGCTCGGGAACCTTCGTTCCACGCGCCCCATCGAGCTCGCTCCTTGCACCATGTTCGCTGCATGCAAAGCGAATGACAGGCGCAGGGGTCGTGGATAGTCGTGCACGTGCGGGTCGATTCCCACGCGCCTTCAATGGAGTGGGCAGGGCGGTCGACGGCCCCGCACACTGTCATCTCAAGAGGCCGGATTGGCCGAGAGGGGGCGGCCGAGCCTCGCCCCCGCCCCTTTATAAAGAGGGGCACGGAAGGGGTGGTGCCTCCAACCTTTTGCCGTCTGCCTCTTCCCACCTCTGCTTTCTTTCTTCTTCTGCCATGCCGAGGGGGCGTGGCGATACTTCATCAGTGGCGGCGAGGGTTTCGGCCAAACAGCGCATCACTCCTCCCCAAGAAATCGTAGTGGTGGAGCCGGCCGCTAGAGGAAGGGGAATGGGGCGAGGCCGAGGCCGCCGTGGAGCCCGGGGGAGAGGAGGACGGGGCGGCAGATCTGCCTCGCCCCCTCCAGCAGCCCTTCCTCCGATGGAGGGCAATACTGGGGATAATCCCTGCAAATTCTTCATTAGGCTGCGCCACCCGCCACACCGTCGCCTTCGCCTTCTGACCCTGTTTGCACGGGAGATGGAACTGGATCCGCCACAGGCGTTGCGGCTACACATGAGGGGTTGCGGGAACATCGACACGTGGGTCGACGTCGAGTTCCCCGCCCCTCACGTCATGTATCTTCACCGAGGGTGGAAGACCTTCGCTCGCCTTCACAGCTTGACGGACGGGCTCGCTCTCCATTTCAAACTAATGGAGGGCGGCCTCCTCTCCGTTAAGATCTTCGGGCACTTCGGGACCCGCGTGAGGTGCTGCGTAGAGAGCTCCTCTGATGATGAAGAGTTCTCCTCAAGCGAGAGTGGTGAGGAAGACAACGGCAGCGACGACGAGGGCAGCGGGCGGCAGGATGGCGGGTCCGACTAGGTGTCGGGCGCCGCACCGAGTGGCACCGGCGACCCCATCATCTGTGTTGCCGTCTCCTTGAACTTCTCGGGGTCGCCTCCTTAGGCGGCTGGTGCAGGGAGGCTGCGGAAGAGGTAGAGGACGAGCGGCGAGGCCGTCAAGTCGGAGTACGCGGACACCAACACCTTCGTCGCATGTTGGCGTCCTGCCGCCTCGTCTTTGAGCTCTACCTCCGGCGCGGCCATCACCATCCAGCCCTTGGACGGCCACCGAGATGTTCTCTCGGTGTCTTATGCCACTCATAGCTCGCCTAGGCGCCCCTTTTGCCCTTCTGCTTTCTCATTCCATTTCCTGAGGAGAGGGACAAGAAAGGGATTACGGGCACCTTATATCTTTTTAGTCTTGTAAGCCTTCGGGCCTTTGCTAGCTTTAGAACTTGTAATCCCCCCTTTTCATGTTTTTCATTTCGTTTGGACTGTACCTGTACGGGATGTTTTTTAATGAAAAAAGGGATGTTCGCCAGGGATTTTCATTCATGGGAGGAACCCACGACAAGGGTGAGTCCTTGTCATCCTTAAGATTAACGGTTTTTTGGCAACAGGCCTTGTCGTCCTCCCACCTCGCTTGACCTTTCCCACGCTCTTGGCGGAGGCAGGGATGAGCTGGTCTTAGGCCTCTCGTTCCCCTCCTTTGCTGCCGCGGCTACAACCAGATCCAGACCCAGGAAATAATCCTTGTTTGCCGAAAAGGGGGATCACGGTAGCTTAGAGATAGAACGGGGTTTCATGCATCCCAGTCCATAACGAAACACATAATAAGGGATAAAAGACTTATCTGTTCTTGCAGCCCCCAGCGATGTTGGCTTGCCGCGGAAGGATCCTTGTTCTTGCAGCCCCCGGCACTCTGGCTTGCCAGGGCCCGGGCGCCGGTCCATTCCTTTTCTTTTAGGACAGCTTGGCAAGAATACTTACGTGCCCTGCGAACCAAAGAAAGACAGAAAAGAACAGAGAGACGCGCACTCGACCTCTAAGCTAGGGGTTAGCCGCTGCTAAGCACTATCAACCCTAACCGAGGAAAAGACTCAACCTAGCATGCATGCTATAACTTAGGGCGCCAGCGCTTCGTTTATTTATGCACAGGGTCTGCGCCTGGCTTTGTACAAAGGGTTACATGCCTTGCCAGCAAGGCTTGTACAAAAGGGTGGCTTGCCGGGAGGCCTGGTAGCCGCGCCTTATGGGTAAAACTTGCGAAGATGCTCGATGTTCCATGAGTTGCTCACTGGAATGGCATCTTCGGTCTCCAGCCGGACTGCGCCGGGCCTGATGACTCGCGTTACCCGATAAGGGCCTTCCCACTTTGGTGTCAAATTGTTGGAATTCTTGGCCGACTGAACGTGCCGAAGAACAAGGTCGCCTTCCTCAAGGCTCCAGGCATGAACCTTGCGGCTAGGGTAGCGCAAAGCTTGCTGGTAGCGTGCTGCTCTCACAGCCGCCCGGATACAATCTTCCTCAAGGAGCGTTTCCTCATCTTGCTGCAATTGCTCTTGCTCAAGCTCATCATAAGCAAGCACTCGAGGTGACCCGTATATGAGTTCCGTGGGGAGAACTGCCTCTGCCCCGTAGACCAGGGCAAAGGGTGTCTGGCCGGTGGCTCGATTTGGCGTCATTCTGATCGACCAAAGAACCGTCGGCAACTCATCAATCCAGTGCCTTCCACCCTTGCGCAGCCTGTCAAAAGTCTTCGTCCTTAGGCCCCGCATGACTTCTGCATTTGCCCTCTCCGCTTGGCCGTTGCTCCATGGATGTGCCACGGAAGCAAAACAGAGCCTGCTGCCGAGATCCTCAACGTATTGCACGAAGGCGTGACTCGTGAACTGTGTGCCATTGTTGGTGATGATCCTGTTGGGTACCCCAAAACGGCACACTAGTCCCTTGAAAAACTTGATGGCTGACTGTGCTGTCACCTTCCTCACTACTTCCACTTTTGGCCACTTTGTGAACTTGTCGATTGCGGCGTACAAGTACTCAAAGCCCCCGACTGCACGGGGGAAAGGGCCCAAGATTTTGAGCCCTCAGACCGAGAAGGGCCAGGAGAGAGGGATAGTTTGAAGGGCTTGAGTTGGTTGATGAAGCTTCTTCGAATGGAACTGGCATGCTTCACACTTGGTTACTAGTGTCGTCGCATCGTGGAGGCCAGTGGGCCAGAAGAAACCTTGCCGGAAAGCCTTGCCGACAAGGGCCCTCGACCCTATGTGGGAGCCACATATGCCTCCATGTATCTCCGCCAACAGCTTTAGTCCTTCCTCCCGGGAGATGCACATGAATTTCACCCCGTTTGGCCTTCTTCTTTACAATATGCTATCAACGAACTGGTACAGAGCAGACCGGCGGGCTACTCTTTCTGCCTCGTCCTGCTCCTCAGGAAGCTCCCCTTTTTGAAGGAATCGGACAATGTGCTGGCCCATGCTGGAGCCTGCGGCTCGACGGCAAGGACCCAAGGCATTTCTTCTGCGGCGGGAGCGGCCGGCTCCACGGCCATGACCTGGGGTCCTGCCGGAGTCGGTTGCCCTGTGGCAGGATCGGCATCCATGGCAACATCTTCACCAGCGGCTCTGGGGAGCTCGGTGGGGAAGTACTTGCTGGGGCCTAGCTTCCTCCGCTTGCTCTGCCCGGTCAATGGCTCAACGGATGGTTGGGTTAACTGAGGCACAAAAGTACCTGGTTCCACAGGCAGCTTGAGGGCAGCGCGCTTTGACAGGTAGTCGGCGATGTTGTTCTCCGCTCGAGGGACATGTTCCGCCTGTATACCGCCAAAGTACTCGTCCAGTTTCCTCATCTCATCTACGTAAGCTTCCATCAACGGGCTTTTGATAATCTTTGTTGACCTGTCTGATGATGAGCTGTGAGTCGCCCCTGACGATGAGCTTCTAAACTCCGAGGTCTGCCATGATCCTGAGACCGGCGAGCAAACCCTCGTACTCGGCGGTGTTGTTGGTCGACATCTCCCGGGGAAATGCATCTGGACGACATACTTGAGGTGCTCTCTGATGGATGCGACAAGTAGCACACCAGCGCCGACGCCTTGTAGCGAGAAGGCACCATCGAAGTACATGATCTAGTTGCAGCTCGCTTCCTTGCCGGGGAGAGTGGTCTCCTGTACCTCTTCGTCAGGCGTCGAGGTCCATTCCGCAACAAATTCCGCCAAGACTCTGCTCTGAATCGTCGAGGTGCTTTCAAACTTCAAACCGAATCTCGACAGCTCCAGGGCCCATTCCACGATCCTCCCCATTGCATCTGGGTTGTGTAGTATCCGTTGTAATGGGAGGCGGGTGACTATCGTGATCTCATGCGCTTGGAAGTAGTGGCGCAGCTTCCTCGAGGCCATAAGGAGGCCGAAGCAGCTTTTGCACACCTGAGTACCTCGACCTAGCCCCCTGCAAGAGGGAGCTAACGAAGTACACTAGGTGATGTACCATTTTCTTTTTCTGCACCTCCTCACCCGGTCGTGTGGGTCCTGTCGTGCTGGTGCCGGCCCTTGTCGGGGACTCGATCTTGCCGGGATCGAGCCCTGCTGGAGAGGGTTTTGGTTTGCCTTCTATTGGCTCTGCCACTGTTGCTGCCTTCTCGTCGACCTCTCTCTGCGCCACTAGTGCGGCGCTAACCACTTGATTTGTTGCCGCTAGGTAAAGCAGCAACGGTTCTTGTGGTTTGGGTGCAACAAGCACTGGGGTAGAAGAGAGGTATTTCTTCAAATCTTGCAGCGCTGCCTCGGCTTTTGGGGTCCACTCCACTGGCCCTGCCTTCTTCAAGATCTTGAAGAAAGGTAGGGCACGCTCCGCGGACTTGGAGATGAACCGCTCATGGCAGCAACGCAGCCAGTGAGCCGAAGCACGTCCTTGATCCGCTTGGGTGCCTCAATCTGCTCGATGGCCTTGATCTTATCCGGGTTTGCTCCAATTCCGCACTGGGACACAAAGAACTCGAGAAGCTTGCCAGACGGGACGCCAAAGACACACTTCTTAGGGTTCAATTTGAGGTTGATCTTGCGCAGGTTCCTGAATGTTTCCTCCAGATCTTGCACAAGTGTTGCTTTGTCCTTGGTTTTGACCATTGTGTCATCCATATAAGCTTCCATATTTCTATGTAGCTGGGGTTCAAAACCAATTTGGACTGCTCTTGCAAAGGTCGAGCCAGCACTCATCAACACGAAAGGCATTCGTAAAAAGCAGTACGTACCACATGGGGTGATGAATGATGTCTTTTCCTCGTCTTATTTCGCCATGAAGATCTGGTGGTATCCCGAGTAGGCGTCAAGGAATGATAACAAGTCACATCCATCTGTGGAGTCAACAATCTGGTCGATGCGCGGTAACAGGAAGGGATCCTTTGGACAGGCCTTATTGATGTCGGTGTAATCAATAAATAGCCTCCACTTCCCATTTGCCTTGCGCACCACCACCGGATTGGCCAACCACGTCGGATGGAGTACTACCCTCACCAAGCCTGCTGCTTCTAGATTTTTGATTTCCTCCGTGATGAACTCTTGTCTTTCCAGAGCTTGCTTCCTGACTTTCTGTTTGACGGGTCGCGCATGAGGACAGACAGCAAGGTGGTGCTCAATCACCTCCCTGGGAATGCCGGGGATGTCGGAGGCTTGCAATGCAAACACGTCGACATTCGCCCATAGGAAGGTGACGAGCTCGCTTTCCTATTTGCCGTTAAGGGTGGAGCATATGGTGAACGCTTCCCCTATGCCATCCTCCTTGACGGGCACCTTCTTAGTCTCTGGTGGTGCAGCCCTGGACTTCTTGCTCTTGCCGGCGGAACTCTCTGGCATGTTCTCAATAGAAGCGCGACACCCCAAAGAGGTGCGCTCGCTGGAGTGGGTGCGAGGAATCTTGCCGGTCTTTTTCTCCTCCGGGGCTCCGTCGGCAGGAGCGGGTGCCTTAGCGGCAGCTGCTGCAACTGCTTCCCGGTAGAGTTGGTCGGCACAGATCAGCGCATCTTCCTTGTCGGAGGGGGCGGTGATGATGTTCATCGGCCCGGGCATCTTCAGCATGTTATAGGCGTAGTGTGAAGCCGCCATGAATTTGGCTAGCGCTGGGCAGCCAAGGATCCCGTTGTAAGGCAAGGGGATCTCGGCCACGTCGAAGACAATCCTCTCTGTCCTGTGGTTCAGCTCGCCTCTGAACGTCACGAGCAGCGTGATCTTCCCCTTTGGCTGCCTCCTCACTGGGTTGACCCCTTGGAACGTACCCATCAGGGATCTGCAGCCTTCTGACCACAATTGGCGAGATCAAGTTCAGGCCAGCAGCGCCGTCAACCAACATCTTCGTCACCTTGAGGTTGCGGATTGTTGGTGAAACCAACAACGGCAAGCACCCGACCGCAGTGGTGCGGTCAGGGTGGTCCTCGGTGTCGAAGATGGTGGGGTGCTGGACCATTTCAGCGACTTTCGTGCATCGAATGATGGTTCCACTGCTGCGACCTCACGCGCCCACTGCTTGAGTTGGCGGTGAGACGTATGTAGCGAGGCTCCACCATCGACGCACATGGCCTTTGTGGCTTTCTGAAACTCGTGATCGCCGTTCTCATCGTCCTCGTCATGATCATCGTCTTCCTGCTTCTTGTCGTGGCCCCGGGCGGGCCTCTCTTGCTTATTATCCTTGCCGCGTCGGCCTCCTTGTCCGCCATGTTTCTTGTCGGATCCCTCAGCACCATCTGGGCCTTTCTCCTTGTCCCGCCGCTCAAACTCGGCTTTCTGCTTCTCGGCGAGTACCTCTACCTGGTGGCAGTTTTGGAGATCGTGGGCCTTGGTGCGGTGGATCTTGCAGTACTGCTTGTCAGAGCCTCCTGGCTTGTCACACCTGGCAACCTCCTTGCCGGGTTGCTTGCCTTGGCCTTCTTGATGGTACCGGTGTCGTCGGATCCCTCAACGGCAAGCACGGCCTTGCCATTGCGCTTCCTATTACGGCGTCGGCCTTTCTTTGCTGGGGTGGCGGTATCGCCAGTGGAGTCGGTTTCCGCACTGGCATCTTCACCGGGGTACTTCCTTCCTTCCTCGGCACGGGCGCACTGATCGGCCAGAACATAGAGTTCGGCCACATCCTTAACCTTGTTCATCGCCAGTTCTTCACTCATCTTGCGATTGCGCACGTTCTGGTGGAACGCACTGATCACGGCGGCAGGATGAACATCGGGGATGTTGTACTACACCCGGCTGAACCTTTGGATGTACTTGCGCAGGTTTTCTCCTTCCTTCTGGGGGATGATGTGTAAATCACTCGCCTGGCCATGAGCTTGGTGACCTCTAGTAAAGGCGCCAACAAACTCATGGCACAGATCCGCCCAAGAAGAGATGGAATCCACCGGCAAGTGCATCAACCATGACATGACATTAGGCTTGAGTGCCAACGGGAAGTAGTTGGCAAGCACCTTATCGTCGCGGGCCCCAGCAACTTGCATCGCGATGGTGTAGATGTTGAGGAACTCTGACGGGTGGGTCTTTCCATTGTACTTCTCGCCAATGTCAGGTTTGAACGTACGGTGGCAGGGCCAGTGGAACTGCCGCAGCTCACGGGTGAAGGCCGGACAACCCACCTCGTAAGGTAGGCCACCGTAGCCTCCCAGCGCTGGGTGGTCCATAGCGGGTACTGCCCGCCTGTCCGACTGGTGGCGCGCATCGCGTCGGCGCTCGATCGTAGTTCGAGCGTCCTCATGAGCCCACTCCCGGAGGACCTGGCGCTGATCGCGGTTGGTTCGCGGGTCGGACGACGCGATGGAGATATCACCACGAGTGTCGCCGCGGTGGGCCGAGGCTCGGGGCGGTCGGGATGGAGGCGGGGCATACACCGTGGCCGCGTCGCCTCCGGCGTGGTCTCCGCTAGCACATGGCAGCCCGGCGGAGCGATGGCCAACGGGTTCCGCCGGCCGCGGCCCGTCGTTGTTGACGCTGCCGACAAGGCTCCGGACGGTGGCCCTCCATTCGTCAAGCTTCTCCATGGCGGGAGGAAAATCGAGGAGCAGCTGTGCGCGTGCTAGTGCTTCCACTGGTGTGGGTGGCGGCGAAAGCTGGGTGGACCGCGATGCGCTCGACTCCTAACCATGTTAGAAGGAGCTGCATCACGGCTCCGCAGCCGTTCGCCACCTCCATCAGCACCCTGTTTCACATGCTGGACCTCCTCTTCATGTGATGGGCGCATGGGACTCTTCCCAGGGCGGCACGCAGGATCACCGGTAGGGTGACGCTGCTTATCATGCACAACCTGAGAGGAGCGCGCCATGGGCGCCGGTGTTGGCGTCTTGGAGGTTGCCGTGTCGCCACCTGGAGGGACGGCGGCACCCCTGAGGGGGCCCGTGCCGCCTGCGGGGGGCTCGACTCCGTCTCTGGAGCCCGCGACTGGTGGCTCGTCGCCTGGCGGGCGAACGACGCCACTCACCAGGCCTGAACCGCCAGGGTGATGTGGATGTTCGCGGGCCGCGCCACGGGTTCTCTCCGCGACTGGCCCGCTACTGGTCCGCACCGGTGCCGGCAACTTGGTCCCGGACAAACCGATCGCCGTGGTCGTCTTCTTCTTAGGAGCCATGGCGATGAAGAACAGCTAGGCCAACTGCTAGACCAGATTCTCGCAATAGCGCTGCCCCCTACCTGGCGCGCCAAAGATGTCGGTGGGAAGCGGCACCTATGGGATCACTGGAATCCCTTCTGCGGTTGCGGGGCGCGGAATCGTGAGAAGAGCGGGACTAGGGGATGGCACACAAAGGATTTACCCAGGTTCGGGCCGCAAAGATGCGTAAAACCCTACGATCCTGCTTTGGTGGTTGTATTAGTGTTCTTGAGCTCTCGAACTAGCTATGGGTGCTGCGAGGTTCAAAAGAGCCGAATCCCCTCTCAGTATGCCACGAGCCTCCTTTTATAGGCGAAAGGGGCTGCCACAGTGGCACACAGGAGGTGGAAAGTACTACAGCGTTGCAAGGTTATCGCTAGTATTACAGGACAAGACGCATTAAATGTGGGGCTTAGGTGTCCGTCACTTTATTGGGGGACGGGGGTGAGGCCCATCCCGTCCGTCGCCGCTCCTCCTGGCTTTGACACACGCCCCGGCTAGCAACGTATGCAGCGCCATGTAGGCAGGTAGGCAGCTGAGGTGGCGCGGTGGTGCAGCCTCCACGAAGGTCTGCATGCTGCCACGCAGGTGCCTGTCCAGCTGGTTGGGTCGATGGCTGCGCATGAAAGGTGGTAGGAACTTGGCTGGTGTGGGCCTGGCAGTGGCCTTGCCGGGACACTTGGCGACGGTCTTGCCGGGTCGCACGGCAAGGGTCTTGCCGCAGTGCGCCAGCTTCCCCGGCAAGGATCTTGCCGAGGGGGCCTATGGGTTTCTTCGGTGGGGACGGCTGCCTTCCTATCCCCATTTAATCTTGATTGCTCTATGTCTTCACAAAGATCTGCATGCCACCACGGAGCTGCCTCCCGAACCCTGTCCCAACGCGACTGCTTAGTGTCGGTGGGCTCGAAGGCGGCTCGCTCAGCGGGTGTGGATGAGCTGCCCCGGCAAGGATTTGTCGGGGCTCTTTGAAACTTCCTCGGCAAGGGTCCTTGCAGGGGCAAACTACGTGCCGTGCAACCTTTGTGGTCTTGGTCCTTTGTTGTTTTGCTTCGCTTGTCCTGTGGCCTTGGCTTTTCTCCGGCCTCCCTCTCTTGCCTTGCTCATGTGCGGTCTTGGCAGGCGGCTCTGACTGCCCGTGCACAAGTAAAGGTGTCAAAAGCTAGGCTCCTACTTTTGTACACTGACAACAGTCTTGATGTTAGAGAAGAATTGTCATTTTATGCCCCATTAAGCAGAAGTTAGGGTGGCTCAAGCGCCACTACAGCGTCATGGGAGAGCTGATGGCGGCTCTAGTTAAGTATGATGACTCTGATGGTACCAAGGACCCCGATTTTGATGATGAGAAGCCGGGAAAGGGAAAGAAGAGTGGCAACACCAAGGGGCAGCATCATAATCTGGCGAGTCAGGGGGGCAATGGTAAGCGCCAAGCTAATAATAATTTGGATTTTGTGGCTAATACCAACACGCAAAATAATGGTCAACGTTGTAAGGGAAAGACGCCTCCTCGGTTTGGAGGGTCAAGTTTCAATCTTGAGCAGATGATGAATCAGCCCTGCCTGTAGCATGGCACACGGGAAAGGCCGTCCACTCACCTTTGGAAGGATTGCTTCATCATGAAGGAGTACAAAAATTCCGATCTTTTTCAGAACAATCATGGACCGGGCGGCGGCTCAGTATCCGGCTCTCATGGTCCGAGTTATGGTGGTGGCGGTTCTAATTCCGGTTTCCAAGGTAATCAAGGCAATCAGGGTGGTTTTCATCAACAGTCTGGTCAGAGGAATCAGCAGCAGCAGTAGCGGTCTTGTTATCAGAATAACCCGAAGCAGCTGAATAGTGGGTAGTACAACATCTTCTGCACGAGTTTATGCAAGCGAGATCAGAAGCTCCATAAAAGGGTTGTGAACGCCGTTGAGCCGGTGATTCCCCGTTACTTGCGATGGTCTGAACAACCCATTGTGTGGAGTCAAGAGGATCACCCGCCCTGGGTTGATAATCCGGGTCACTTGGCTTTGGTGGTGGCACCTCAGGTTGGAGGGTACAAGTTTACTAAGGTACTCATGGATGGAGGTAGCAGCATTAATATCCTTTACTATGATACTTTTCTTCGTATGGGGTTGACTGACAAAAATCTTAAGTCGTCCAATACTGCTTTCCATGGAGTGGTGCCTGGTAAGTCGGTGTATCCTGTAGGCAAGCTTGCTTTGGAAGTAGCCTTTGGGGATGAATATGATTCCAAGGCCAAGACGTTAACCTTTGAAGTGGTCAAGATTCAAAGCTCGTATCATGCTCTGTTTGGATGGTCGGCTTATGCCAAGTTCATGGTGCGGCCTTGTTATGTTTATCTCCAGCTCAGGATGCCAAGTTATAAGGGGACCATCATGGTGCATGGAAGCCGGAAGATAGCTTTGGACTGTGAAGAAGGTGACGCTGCTTATGCCGAGTCTGTTTGCGCAACAGAGGAGTAGAAGTTCTACAAGGACAATGTTGACCCGGCAGATATGACATCTTTGAAGAAGCCAACAAAAGATCATGATCCCTTGTTGAAGTTTAAGTCGGTAGATGACACTAAGCTAGTTGATTTCATTCCCGGCGATTCATCTAAGCAGTACAACATCGGTGCTAATCTGGATCAAAAATAGGAAAGCGCGCTCATCGAGTTCATCCATGAGAATCGGGACATCTTTGCATGGAAACCTTCTGATATGCTAGGTGTACTGAGGGAACTCGCTGAGCACACTCTTAATATTGATCCGAAGTTTAAGCCAGTCAAGCAATTCTTTCATCATTTTAATGAAGAGAGGCGTAAGGCCATTGGAGAAGAAGTGGCCCGGCTCTTGGCAGCTGGGTTCATTGTCGAAGTTTTTCATCCTGAATGGTTGGCTAACCCAGTGCTGGTACTTAAGAAGAATGGCACTTGGAGTATGTGTGTGGACTACACAGACTTAAACAAGGCTTGTCCAGCTGATCCTTTTGCTCTCCCGTATTGATCAAATTATTGATGCTACTACGGGTTGTGAGTGTTTGAGCTTCTTAGATGCTTATTTTGGTTATCATAAGATCAAGATGGCAGTTAAGGACCAGGAGAAGACAGCTTTCATTACTCCTTTTGGAGACTTCTGTCATGTGTCTATGCCTTTTAGGCTCAAGAGTGCCCAGTCGACTTACCAGCGATTTGTGCAGAATTGCCTTCATAATCAGATTGGGCGCAATGTTCATGCTTATGTGGATGATATTGTGGTAAAATCCAGAAAGAAGGAAACCTTGATAGATGATTTAAGGGATACCTTTGACAATCTTCGGTTCTACAAGATGATGCTTATCCGACCAAGTGTGTTTTATGTGTGCCAGCAGGCAAGCTCTTGGGCTTTCTGGTTTCTCAACGGGGTATTGAAGCTAACCCGAAAAAAATTAAGGACATTACTTCTCTGGCTAAGCCGAAGTGTGTTAATTGGCGGCGTTCTAGGAACGGGGGTCCCCAGACTTGCCTGCCTGCGGCCCGCGGCGTGGCTCCACCAGTGGCCCAGTACGGCCCGTCTTCATTAACCAACACTCAAGACACTCGCGAGGGGCCAAGCTTCGCGGGGTGGACGATGCAAGGCCTCCTCAGGAGCGGCCTCACCAGGCAGGCTCGAGAGGAGGCGGAGAGATCAAGGCAAAGGGTGAGGGAGTCCTGGATTAAGGGGTCCTCGGACAGCCGGACAATATACATTGGCCGGACTATTGGACTATGAAGATACAAGATTGAAGACTTCGTCCCGTGTCGGATGGGACTCTCCTTTGCGTGGAAGGCAATCTTAGCAATTCGGATATGTAGATCTCCTTCTCTGTAACCGACTCTGTGTAACCCTAGCCTCATCCGGTGTTTGTATAAACTAGAGGGTTTAGTCCGTAGGACAACAACTATCATAATCATAGGCTAGCTTCTAGGGTTTAGCCTCTACAATCTCGTGGTAGATCAACTCTTGTAATAGTCATATCATCCAGATCAATCAAGCAGGAAGTAGGGTATTACCTCCATTGAGAGGACCCGAACCTGGGTAAAACATCGTGTCCCCTGCCTCCTATTACCATTAGCCTTAGACACACAGTTTGGGACCCCCTACCCGAGATCTGCCGGTTTTGACACCGACATTGGTGCTTTCATTGAGAGTTCCACTGTGCCGTCGCGATAAGGCTTGATGGCTCCTTCAACCATCTTCAACGATGCGATCCAGGGGGAGGTTTTCCTTCCCGGACAGATCTTCGTATTCGGCGGCTTCGTACTGTGGGCCAACTCGCTTGGCCACCTAGAGCAGATCGATAGCTACGCCCCTGTCCATCAGGTCAGGTTTGGAAGCTTGAACTATATTGTCTATATTCGTGGAGACTTGATCTTCGACGGATTCGAGCCCATGTCAGGTACGCCGAACAGTCGTGACGAGCATGACTTAGATCTGCCATAAGATAATGTTCGGGAGATTGCACCAGCGGCGGCCCCGGGAATCAATCCAGAGCAGATCGCGCCTTCTGAGGATGGGTGGATGGACCCCGCCACGGAGGCCTCACACACATCAGCGTTGGAGCCCAACACTGATCCAACCTCCTGTGAGGGTGGTGTCATCGGACCCTCGGACTCGTCTCCGGCTACAGGATCTGAACCGCGTACGTCTGTGCCTATTGAATCTGATTGGGCACCTGTCATGGAGTTCACCGCCGTGGATATTTTTCAGCACTCGCCCTTGGGTGACGTGCTAAATTCATTAAAATCTCTTTCCTTGTCGTGAGATTCTTGGCCGAACTATGTCCGGCTCGAGTGGGAAGCGGACGACGAAGAAATTCGTTCCCCACCCACCACCCACTTAATAGCTACTGTCGATGAGTTAACCGACGTGCTTAACTTTAACTCCAAAGACATTGACGGTATGGACGATGATGCAGGAGAAGAACAGGAACCAGCGCCCATAGGGCGCTGGACAGCCACATCATCATATGATATATATATATATATATATATATATATATATATATATAGTGGACACCCACAAAGAGAGCAATGGCGATGAGGCAACGGAAGATAACCCCTTGGAGAAGCAATCTAGGCATCGGCGTCATAGGCGCCGCTCCAAGCCCCGCCATAGCAAAAATAGTGATACCGGCACAAGAGATAACAATCCGGATGGTGCCGAAGACAAAAACAATCCTGCCCAGCCAGGCTTCGAGCAGGCCGGGCAAGAGGATGTGCAAGCTAGCCCTAAGGAACGGGCCACAGATGGAGAATCAGAGAAGGATAATTACATGCCTCTCTCTGAAGACGAAGTGAGCCTTGGCGATGAAGAATTCATCGTGCCTGAGGATCCCGTCGAGTAGAAGCGCTTCAAACGCCGGCTTATAGCCACTGCAAAAAGCCTAAAGAAAAAGCAGCAACAGCTTCAAGCTGATCAAGATCTATTAACTGACAGATGGACCGAGGTCCTGGCTGCTGAGGATATAGACTCGAGCGCCCTACCAAAAGTTACCCAAAGCGCAGGTTGCTACCTGAACTCGAGGAGGAGGCGTTAAAGTCCACACTGCGAGCGCATGATGCGGCTGACCGGCCACCCCGTGGCCGAGACAAAGCAGCATACCAGCCCGAAGTCCAGACCGCACCCCGTCGCCAATCAAACGATAATACTAAGGCTCGGGGCTACACGAAGGACCTGCGAAATGTATTGGAAAACAAGGCAGGACAGTCAAGATCGATCTACGGATCACGGGGGCGCACCACAGCACGTGACGATGACCGTCACACTGGATACAATAAACCAAAGTACGGCCGGGCCAAATACAACAGACCAGACTCACTTGAACTACGTCAGGATGTAGCCCGGCATAGAGGCGCCGCACACCCCCTATGCTTCACAGATGAAGTAATGGATCATGAATTCCCAGAAGGGTTTAAACCCATGATCATTGAATCATATGATGACACAACAGACCCCGCGGTATGGATTGAGGATTTTCTCCTATACATTCACATGGTCCGCGGTGACGACCTACATGCCATCAAGTACCTACCACTTAAGCTCAAAGGACCAGCCCAACATTGGCTGAATAGCCTGCCAGCAAGCTCCATTGTCAGTTGGGAGGACCTGGAAGACGCATTTCTTGAAAACTTCTAGGGCACTTTTGTGCGACCACCGGATGCTGATGACTTAAGTCACATAACCCTACAGCCCGGAGAGTCAGCCAGAAAATTCTAGACTCGGTTCCTAACTAAAAAGAGCCAAATTGTCGACTGTCCGGATGCCGAAGCATTAGCAGCCTTCAAGCATAACATACGTGACGAATGGCTTGCCCGAAACCTCGACCAAGAGAAGCCAAAGTCCATGGCAGCCCTCACGACACTCATGACCCGCTTTTGTGCGGGCGAGGACACCTGGCTGGCTCGTAGCAACATCACACCAAAAAACACCGGCGCTTCAGACGCTACAGATAGCAACGGTAAGCCGCGACACAATAGACACAAGCATCGCAACAATAGTGACAACACCGAAGACACGACAGTTAATGCCGGATTCAGAGGCTTTAAATCCGGACAACGGAAAAATCCATTCAAAAGCAATAGTCCGGGCTCATCCAGTTTGAACCGCATACTCGATCGCTCAAGTCAAATTCACGGCACCCCCGACAAACCAGCCAACCACACCAACAGAGAATGTTGGGTGTTCAAACAGGCCGGCAAGTTGAACGCTGAGCACAAGGAAAAGGGGCTGCACATTGATGACGACGAGGAGCCCCGGCCGCCAAACACAGGAGGGCAGAAGAAATTCCCTCCCAAGGTGTAAACGGTGAATATTATATACACAATCCATATTCCCAAGCGGGAACGGAAGCATGCACTAAGGGACGTCTAAGCAATGGAGCCAGTCGCCCCAAAATTCAACCCATGGTCCTCTTGTCAAATCACTTTCGTTCACAGGGACCATCCTACCAGCATCCATCATGGCGGTTCAGCCACATTGGCCCATGACGCCAGTTGAGGTGGAGGGCCCGAAAAGAAGTCAGGGGCAGCCACCCACTTTGTGCCTCTGGGAGCCGTGACGTAAAACCACCTCCGCTACCATAAATCGGACACCTCCGGGAAGAAGCCCTCTGGCCATGGGGCGTTGGCGTTCCTGCTTATTACAGCACCTCCGCACTCCGCGTGTCGCCCCTCAATCATCGTCGGCTTCACATTGAAGGTCTTGAGCCATAAGCCGAAGTGCAGGGTGACGTGGAGAAAGGCCTCGCACACGACGATGAATGACGAGATATGGAGGATGGCGTCCGGAGCTAGATCATGAAAATCTAGCCCGTAATAGAACATGATCCCTCTCACAAAGGGATCAAGGGTGAAGCCTAAGCCACAGAGGAAGTGAGAAACAAATACGACACTCTCGTTGGGCTCGGGAGTAGGGATGACCTGCCTTGGAGCAGGAAGCCTATGCTTGATGTCGGCGGTTAGATATCTGACCTCCCTGAGCTTCGAAATGTCCTCCTCTGTGACAGAGGAGGCCATCCATTGGCCTTGAAGGTTGGATCCAGACATGATTTAAGATCTGAAGTGCTTAAACTTGGGCTTCGGGTGTTGGGACTCGAGATGCGAAAAGGCGCAAGCGTGGTAGAAAAGAGGGATAGGCCTTGGCCCCTCTATAAAGGGGGTGACCACTTAGGACTTACCTAAAAACACGGAGTCAAGCCAACAGGCGTCGTAGGGTTGCACGCGCTTGTATTGATGGAGGATCCCTCGATAGGGGAAAACGATCTCTGCTTTGGCAAGGTGTGCCAATAAAACTGCCTCGCAACGCGTATCGAGGCAGGTCAAGAAAAACCGGTTCATGTTAGGCCAGGCCACGGCGTAAGGGCACACCGTACAAAAAAATTTGTCAGCAGATCAGATTTGTGAAGTGTTATGCTCTCTACGGTGGTGTGCGGAAATTATCTCGCAAAGATGGACACAATCCTTGATCTCCTTTGGAGTATTCGGAGATGGAACCCGCCTTGCAATGCCGAAGACAAACTGCGGGCCGGACTCATCGTCATTGAAGCTTGGTTCAGGGGCTACTGAGGGAGTCCTGGATTAGGGGGTATCCAGATAGCCGGACTATATACTTTGGTCGGACTGTTGGACCATGAAGATACAAGACTCAATACTTCGTCCCGTGTCCGGATGGGACTCTCCTTTGCGTGGAAGACAAGCTTGGCGATCCGGATATTAGATTTCCTTCTTTGTAAGCGACTCTGTGTAAACCCTAGCCCCCTCCGGTGTCTATATAAACTGGAGGGTTTAGTCCCTAGAGAGACAATCATAATCATCATAGGCTAGCTTCTAGGGTTTAGCCTCTACGATCTCATGGTAGATCAACTCTTGTAATACTCATATCATCAAGGTCAATCAAGCAGGAAGTAGGGTTTTACCTCCATCGAGAGGGCCCGAACACAGGTAAAACATCGTGTCCCTTGCCTCCTGTTACCATTAGCCTTAGACGCACAGATCGAGACCCCCTACCCGAGATCCGCCGGTTTTGACACCGACAGCCTCCACTTCGGTCATGGCCCCTATTGAAATTCATCATGCTTCTATTAGCATCAACGATTTTTTCTTTATATAACACACGGACGGGGTATCACTCACCTATGTTCTCTTCGAGCTGTCTCTTCACGAGGACGAGCTCTTCTTCGGCCCGCCCCAGGTTCCGCTTCAATCCGGAAACCTCCGCAGTGAGGGCGGTGGCGACCAGCAGCGACACCTGCTTATTCACATAGACTAACGTGATTAGACTCTTCGGAATAATATTTTGACCCTCTCTTCGGCATTTCTTTCAAAACACCGAATAGAGCATCAGGGGCTACTGTCTATACTGTGATATTTTCTCATAATTTAATTACTTACCTCAAAGCCCGTCAGGAGGCTGGCGCAGGCTTCGGTCAATCCGCTTTTGGCAGACTGAACCTTCGCAATCACCGTACCCATAAGAGTACGGTGTTCTTCATCAAGGGAAACGCTCTGAAGCGCTTCCACCAGGTAATCCGATGCCTCTGGATGGGCAGAGGTGATCGGCACGGGCGGCTCGCCCCCCTTAGCGAGGGGCTGCCTGCCCGAGTCCGGAACCACTGGAGGTTCCGGTGCACTATCCGGCTGGGGGCCAAGCTTGCTGCGGCCCCCCTCATCAGAATCCATGGGGATCTTCCCCCCGTGAGCCCGGCATCGGGGGTTTCGCCTTGAGGCGCCTCCAGATCTATCTCCTCCTGGCCCGGTATCCTCTGAGACAACACTTCAGTGTCGTCCGCGGGCCGGGGAGTGGAGGCCATCGGGAGCGAATCACTGTTCATCACCGACGAGCTCAAAGACCCATCCGAGGAGGATAAGTCGATGCGGGCTTTGGACGGACTGCACAAACATGTTTTGACATGATAAGAAGCCATAAAGCTAAACATGCCAGAAGTATTATGGTATCCGGATACTTACGACTTCGCCGGGGGCTTGTCCCTGGGTAGCCATTCCTCGTCGCTGTAGGCGGCTGTTGTGGAGTGGTCTAGAGGGAGGGTCCTTCCCTTCTTAGACCCTTTGACCTCCCCGGATGGGGCGGCCTTCCTTTTCTTCTCCCCCTCGGTTTGAGGGAGGGGGTTTTCCTCTTCCTCCTCCTCATTGTCGTTGGAGGAGTTCACCTCGGTGTCTTCGGACGATGAGTCCGACACAACCTTGCGCTGGAGACCTTTCCTGGTCCCCGTGGCCTGCTTCGTGGCCTTCTTCTCTGGCACCTCATAGGGCACCGGAAACAACATCTCCATCAGGAGATCAGTTGCTGGATCTTTAGGCAGCAGAGCTGGACAGTCGATCCGCTCTGCTGTCGCCACATAGTCCTGTTAAATCAGTATGATGGCTTAAATTCCTCCCACGAACATACCGAGTAAAGGCACATCTTGTGAAATGTAGAGAGCTTACCGGATTGGCGGGGCGCTTTGTGCTGAGTCCGCGGTCCTGGGTTGTGGGAGGAGGTACTTCGGCGGCCTTGAAGAACACCTTCCAGACGTCTTTGTGTGTCATGTCGAAGAGCTCTCGCAGCGTCTGGTGTTTGGCCGAATCGAACTCCCACATGTTGAATGCCCGTCTTTGACACGGGAGGATCCGGCGGAATAGCATGACCTGGACCACGTTGACAAGCTTGATCTTCTTGCTTATCATATTTTTGATGCAGTTCTGGAGTCTGGTCAGCTCCGCAGGCGTACCCCAGGCTAAGCCCTTCTTCTTCCAGGAGGTGAGCTGCATGGGGATGCCAGATTGGAATTCGAGGGCCGCCGCCCAGTTGGCATTGCGCGGCTCGGTGATGTAGAACCACCACGACTGCCACCCCTTCACGGTCTCCACGTAGGAGCCTTTGAGCCAGGGGACGTTGTGCATCTTGCCCACCATGGCGCCTCCGCACTCCGCTCGCTGGCCGACCACTATCTTTGGCTTCACGTTGAAGATCTTCAGCCACAGGTTGAAGTGGGGCTCGATGCAGAGGAAAGCCTCGCACATGACGATAAACGCCGAGATGTTGACGATGAAATTAGGGGCCAAATCATGAAAATCCACCGCATAATAAAACATGAGCCCACGGAAAAATGGGTGGAGGGGGAATCCCAGTCCGCGGACGAAGTGGGCGAGGAACACAACCCTCTCGTGGGGTTCCGGAGTCGGAACGATCTGCCCTGCGTCCGGGAGCCGGTGCGCAATGTCTGCGGCCAAGTATCCAGCCTCCCAGAGCTTCGTAATGTCCTCCTCCGTAACGGATGAGGCCATCCACTTGCCTCCCGCTCCTGACATGTTTGGAATGGCTGTACAGAGAAGGTGAGAACTGGGGCGCTGGAGCTCGAGCGTGCGAGAATGGATGAGCGAAGGAGGAAGAAGGCGTGGGTGAAAAAGGAGAATTCTTATCTCTTATAAAGGCAGTAGAAACTATGCGCCTCCCCACTTGCTCGTTAAAATCGCTTATTCCCCAGGCGCCATGATTGATGGCGCGGTTGGGTTACCCATGCCCGTACTGATGAGAATCCCGCGATAAGGGGACACGACCTCTTCTTTGACAAGACGTGTCAAGGAAATCACCTCGCATTATGTGTAGTAGCTGGTTGTGAAAAACGGTTCAAATAATGACCGGACCGTGGTGTGATGTCATGCTATAAAAAGCTGTTAACATATTAGATTTGTGGAATATTGTGCTTTCTACGGTGGTATGTGGAATTTGTTTTGCAAAGCTGGACACAATTCTCGTGTTCAAATTCTTCTATGGAGTATTCGGAGAAGGAACCCGCCTTGCAATGCCGAAGACAATCTGCACGCCGGACTCATCGTCATTGAAGTCTGGTTCAAGGGCTACTGAGGGAGTCCTGGATTAAGGGGTCCTCGAACAGCCGGACTATATACTTTGGCCGGACTGTTGGACTATGAAGATACAAGATTGAAGACTTCGTCCCGTGTCCGGATGGGACTCTCCTTTGCGTGGAAGGCAAGCTTGGCAATTCGGATATGTAGTCTCCTTCTCTGTAACCGACTCTGTGCAACCCTAGCCTCCGGTGTCTATATAAACCGAAGGGATTAGTCTGTAGGACAACAACAATCATAATCATAAGCTAGCTTCTAGGGTTTAGCCTCTACGATCTCATGGTACATCAACTCTTGTAATACTCATATCATCAAGATCAATCAAGCAGGAAGTAGGGTATTACCTCCTTCGAGAGGGACCGAACCTGGGTAAAACATCGTGTCCCCTGCATCCTGTTACCATTAGCCTTAGACGCATAGTTCGGGACCCCCTACCCAAGATCCGCCGATTTTGACACCGACAAAGGGTACCTCGCGAGGTTCCCGTGACGCAAGCCATGATGACCAAGGCCAGGTGGGCTCCAGCGCGCAGTGTCCTCGTTTTCCCTTTGGTGCTAAGGGGGCAAGCGCAGGCGTGGAGTACCGAGGCATCAGGTAAATGTTTCCATGTCGGTGCAATAAGACCAAGACCAGCAGGCCGGCAGGACAGAGTTCATCGTGGAGCCCAAGACGGCGTCATCACCAGCGCCTTTGACAGGTGAAGACCACCTTTAGTCAGGATAGCTTGTACTAGTTTTCCCCTTTCAAAATGGTCATTGTTGGATCCCTTCCCGCTCAATGTTTGAGAAGAGGACTAGGGCCTCTATAAATAGAGCTAGCCACCACAATAGAAAGGGACCAAAAAACCAGAACAAGTAGAACACCTCACCAGCTCAAGAACACCTCTCCCAGGAGGCTGTTCTTCCCTTGTACTGTTCATCATCAGCCCAAGAGGCAATCCACCACCACCACACAGGAGTAGGGTATTACACCACAACGGTGGCCCGAACCAGTATAAATCTTGTGTCTCTTGTGTTGTGAGCTCATCGAGCTAAGCTTAGGGATCGCGGTGAGGCTGAGAGCAAGATTTGGTAGGGGGAAATCTTCGTGCGCACCTTAGTGTTCGAACCTCAAGGGTTTTGCCGGAACCCGAAATCCTACATTTGGCGTGCTAGCTAGGGGTGCACTGGAGCTTCTCCTTCCGTTGACCCGCACTCTACCAACACCGCGCTTCGCCCTCATGGCGGACATTTCGCTTCCGGCTCCGGCCGACCGGCGCCTTGATCTTTGGGGCGAGGGCTCGAGCCTTAGCCCCGCCTTCTGGCGAGTGCGATGGCCGCACAAGTTCAAGCCAGAGATGCCACCGCGCTACGACGGCGCGACAGACCCGGTGGTTTTTCTGCTGGTGTACGAGGAGGCTGTCCTCAAGGCCGGGGCGACGACAAGGTCATGGCCAACTAGCTTCCCATGGCCCTTACTAGCGTCCCACGCGCATGGTTTCTCAACCTGCCGGCATCTTCTATGGCCTCCTGGGAGGAGCTGCTCGACCTCTTCCTCACCCACCATGCGGCACCAGCGACCCCGGTTGTCGCAGCTCTCCTGGGCGACTCGCAGGCGCCACCCTTTGACCGCCACGCCAAGCCGTTCTTTCGCCGGATCAACACCGCCCTCCCGTGGCAAGGAGCTCCCCTGGGTTGGGTGGCACCCAAGGCCGACCTGACCTTCAACGCAGAAGATCAGCCCGTCACCGCCGCCTGCTTGGGTGCGCTCCCGATGCTCTGCACGCCCACCATCTGCCAAGTGGCCGTCACCAGAACCTTCATCGACGGTGGTGCCGGCCTCAACGTGATCTCAGTGGAGGCCTTCAGCCTCCTCCACGTCCCACTGGAACGATTCTGACCCAGCAAGCCCTTCTCAGGCGTCGGAGGTGGTTCCTCCAGTTCCCTGGGGCAGATTCGCCTTCCCATGACCTTCGGCACCCGCGACAACTACCGCACAGAGCTGATCGACTTCAACATTGCTCGCATCGGCTGTCGAATATCGGGTTCCAGCAAAACCCTTAAGGTTCAAACTCTGGGGTTGTAACGCCCCAAGACCGATGCTCGAGTTGCCTTCCATTTATTTTTAATTGTTGTCATGTGTTTATTTTGTTTGTTGCATTATCATATTTATTTTTGCATGTTTCATTCCTCTATGTTGATGCCATGACCATGTTGAGTGCCTTGTCTTATTTTGCTTCTTGCAACATGTTCATCTTTTATTATACTGCATTATGCCATCCTTGTTTGTTTTGCCATGCCTATCTCTTGTCATATTGCTTTTGGTCATTCATGTTGTTGCCATGAGCATCATGTGCATTGCACTCAGCCTTACGTTACATGTTACTTTATTCTTGCGTGTGCATCAGCCCTTGCTATCTCTCTCTCAAGCCATGCCCTTGTATCATCACCTCTCCCTTCCTTCTTCCTTCATGTTTTTGCAAGCGACATTATTCCCTCCTTCATTAATGTTCGTTCTTTTTCTGATGCTAGTTCATCATGCCTAAACCCTCTCTGCCAATTTTCAACTATTTTGGACTTGATTTGGTTGGAATCAAAATTGCCTCAAGTTTGAATTTAATTCAAACTTGCGATAATTTTCTTTCTCTAAAATTTCCCAAACCAATTATTTCAAATAGTGCATAATTCCAGCGTCTTAGGGATATTCTTATACCTCTCAAACCCCCCTTGCGTGCGCGTCCGAAACTTCCCCGAACCCGACCCGGACAGTCATCACCGTTGGGTCCGGATCATCCCCAAACATCTACAAAACATCTCCGTTTTTTAATTTGGACTCCCTACCTATTTATTTCTCAACCTTCTGATTACGATCGGAGGGACGAGATGGCCCCTAACATAATCCACGTGATGTATATATAATCAGTCCAATCCCTAAAACCTAGGCTGTCTGTCCCATCCCCATCCTCCCGCCGCCAATCTCTCCCTTGGGATCCTCCCAGATCCCTTTTTCACCAAACCAGCGCAGCCAAGCCTCTACCTTCTCCTCCAAATTCCAACGCCGCCGTCACCCTCTCCATTTCCCTCGGGATCACCAGCAAGCCAACCACTAGCACTCACCTCCAGATCAACAAATCCATCCATCCCGCAGCCACCCCGCGCGCCTGCAGTGCGTTTGCCCGAGCCCCTGTGCCGTGCTCCTCCTCTGCCCATGCGCCCGAGCTCGCCCATTGTCGCGCGCCTCCAACCTCGACTCCTCTGCTCCGATTGTCCTCGCCGTTGACCAGGCAAAACCAGCTAAACCCGCGCCCCTGCTCCCTTCTCCTCGCTGATGGCTTCGCCTGCGCCGGGGCACACGTGCAGCCGCAGACCAAGCCGCCTCGCGCATCGCATTGCTGACCACCTCTCCGGCAAGGACCGTGCCCTTCCTC
Source organism: Aegilops speltoides (assembly GCA_021437245.1). Taxonomy (NCBI): domain Eukaryota; kingdom Viridiplantae; phylum Streptophyta; class Magnoliopsida; order Poales; family Poaceae; genus Aegilops; species Aegilops speltoides. Next base: position 367,688,000 of record CM038147.1, on the reverse strand, counting down.
TCCATCCACCTCTCTGTTTTCTTCTTGATCACCGGCAGCGCTCTCTCTCAGAGTCTCTCATCTCTCTCGCTTCCCTTCACAGGGAGCCGCCGCCGCCATGGTCTTTCCCAAAGGCGTCGCCCATCTCCGGCTAGATCTGACGCGAGGGACCAGATCCGGCCCGGATCGACCTCCCAGAGCCCTCATCGCCGGCCTCCCCTGCTTCTGCGTGCGGGGACGACGACGACCAGCGCCAGCTCCCCTGCACCGCTAGTCCTCTGCCGCGGCCTCTGCTTCGTTTGCATATCGAGGAGACGAGCGCCTCGCCCACGTTGACCCCGTCCTCGACCGCGCTGGCGTGGACCAGCTCCAGTCGGCCCGACTCCCTCCACAGATCCAGCCGGCCCAGCTTACTCTGCCCCAGCCCAGCACCGAGCCGGCCCAAGTGCCGCGGTGAGAACCCCAGCCCAGCACCCAGTCAGATTCGGCCCGTGTTGTTTTTTTTCCTGCGCTGCGATTTTGTCTATTATTCCAGAGTTTACAGTTTTGCAGAAAAGCCCTTGCACATCATGCATATAATAACTCATTAACCGTGCATCGGATTAAAATGATTTAAATATGTAAAATGCTTAGAATTTTGTGTAGGTTAATAATATCCCCATTTCATCCATGTTAAACATGTTTAACTTGCTGTTTGATTTAATTTGCAAGAATGCCATGTTTAAATGATTTATTTCATAACTAAATAACCGTAGCTCGGATTTAAATGTTCTTTATATGTAAATGGGGTGGAAAATTGCCTAGTTTAACATGGTGCACTTTATTTCCCTGTTTAACAACATTAAAATATTGTTTAGGCAGAACAGTACCATTTCTAAAATACGCACATGAGGATTTTCCGGAATTGTTATATGTTGTTTCCGTCCTCATTTAAACTTGCCTAGGTAGGTAGTTTTCATATGCTTCACCCCTTGCCATGTTTAATAACATTTAATATTGTTGGCTACATAAACGAGAGCGGACTAAATAACTTGCACGTGGTGTTTTGTCAATATGCAACTCGTTGCATATTGAGCTCCACTTAACTTGTAGTATTGTTTGTTGCATTTTGCCATGCCATGCCTCATTAAACCGGACATGCATCATACTTGTTTGTGCATCATGCCATGTTTATGCTTGTGCATTTACCATGTTGTTTGTTTCTTTCCGGTGTTGCTTCTTAGTTCCGGTAATGTTGCGATTGTGAGGATTCGTTCGACTACTCCCGTCCGTCTTCTTCATGGACTCGTTCTTCTTCCTAGCGGGATTTCAGGCAAGATAACCGCTACCCTGGATCTCACTACTATCATTGCTATGCTAGTTGCTTCGTTCTATTGCTATGTGCGCTACCCATCACTTGTTCTTCAAGCCTCCCAAATTGCCATGTCAGCCTCTAACCTTTTCACCCTTCCTAGCAAACCGTTGCTTGGCTATGTTACCGCTTTGCTCAGCCCCTCTTATAGCATTGTTAGTTGCAGGTGAAGTTGAAGATTGCTCCATGGTGGACAGGATTATGTTGGGATATCACAATATCTCTTATTTAATTAATGCATCTATATACTTGGTAAAGGGTGGAAGGCTCGGCCTTATGCCTGGTGTTTTGTTCCACTCTTGCCGCCCTAGTTTCCGTCATACCGGTGTTATGTTCTGGATTTTGCGTTCCTTACGGGTCGGGTGATTTATGGGACCCCTTGACAGTTCGCTTTGAATAAAACTCCTCCAAAGAAGGCCCAACCTTGGTTTTACCATTTTCCTCACCACCACCTACCTTTCCCTTGGGAGTAATTAACCCAAGGGTCATCTTATTTTAGCCCCCCGGGCGGTGCTTGTCTAAGTGTTGGTCCGAACCGGCAGATCGGGGCCACCTCGGGCAACTCGAGGTCTGGTTTTACTCGTAGGCTGACCTATCCGGTGTTGCCACGAGAACAAGATATGTGCAGCTCCTATCGGGATTGCGGCGCATCGGCGGCTTTGCTGGTCTTGTTTTACCATTGTCAAAATGTCTTGTAAACCAGGATTACGAGGCTGATCGGGTCTTCACGGAGAAGGAATATCCTTCGTTGATCGCGAGAGCTTATCATGGGCTAAGTTGGGACACCCCTGCAGGGTATAAACTTTCGAGAGTCGTGCCCGCAGTTATGTGGCAGATGGGAATTTGTTAATGTCCGGTTGTAGATAACTTGACACCAGATCCGAACTAAAATGCATCAACCGCGTGTGTAGCCGTGATGGTCTCTTCTCGGCAGAGTCCGGGAAGTGAACACGGTTTCTGTGTTATGATTGACGTAAGTAGGAGCTCAGGATCACCTCTTGATCATTACTAGTTGACAACCGTTCCTTTGTTTCTCTTCTCGCTCTCATTTGCGTATGTTAGCCACCATATATGCTTAGTCATTTCTTTGCAACCTCACCACTTTAGCCCTTCCTTTCCTTTAAGCTTTGCTAGTCTTGATACCCATGGTAATGGGATTGCTGAGTCCTCGTGGCTCCTGATTACTACAACAACGATTGCGGTACAGGATTATGCGATGATCTTGGCCGAGAGCGATGTTTGCTTGTTTGGAGTTCTTCTTACGCTTCTTCTTGATCGGGGATAGGTTCGGTAGGCCTTTGGGCTAGCGAGGTGGATGTCGTTTGAGTTTGTTTGTGTTTCATCCGTAGTCGGATGGTGCTCTTATGTAAGATGATGTTGTATTCGGGTGACATTATATGTCTTATGTATGTATCCCCATCTATTATGTAATGTTGATGTAATGATATCCACCTTGCAAAAGCGTTTCAATATCGGGTCTATCCTTGGTGGGACCTTGAGTTCCTTTTGGATAGGGTCGCATATTGGGCGTGTTTCAAGTTGGTATCGAGCCTCGACAAACCCTAAGAGCCCCTTGATTGATCGTGTAGTTTGGCCGTTGTCGAGTCTAGAAGAAAACTGATTTCGGAGTCTAGTTATATCGGAGAGTAGGAATTCTTTTTACTCCTCAGCCCCTTCATCGCTCTGGTCAGGAATCTTGACGTAGGTGTTTTGAATTACTCCTCTTCCCTTCCAAATTTTCTTTAGGTTCACGCAGTTGGTTTTTCGATCGTTGGTTCTCAGCTCTTTTCATCCGGTGCATTTCTCGTCAAGTTGACTCGAGCCTCTTCATCTTTGAGTTCAATCCTCAGTTGTTTTCTTTTCCCACCCGTCCTCCCTTCTTCTCGGAACCGGAGTCCGTAATCGAGTATCCTTCCTACTCGTGCGAAGTCTTTGTTTTCTTTCCTCAATGATTTCAACTGGTGTTTTCTCTTCAAGAAATTCGTCGGTTTCCCCTTCCAAGTTACCTTTGTTTTCCCGCCCTCCCACCCTATTCTTCCCGGAGTTTGAGTCTCTTTCGACCATCTATTTCATTCGCACGGAGCCTCTTCAGTCTTAACTCAATCATTTCAACCGATGAATTCTCGTCTCATTCATCATTCTTCATCTCTTTTCTTCTTCGGTGGATTCAATTCAAGTTTTTCGGGTTGATCATATTCTTTTCCTCGGCTCAAGTGTTCTCCTTGCTCGTTTTCCTCTCGCCATTCAATCATTCCGGAGTTCGGAAGACATCTCAGGAGATTCGTCCGTGTTCCAATTAATTCGAGGTGGTCACCTCATTGAAATATTTCATTGTTCCGGTGCATCATCTATCTCTTCAACAATCCTTTCCAACGGTGTTTTCTATTAGTGGGCCCTAACCCACAGGTCTTTTCCCAGGATCTTACCTGACTCTTCTAATTCCCCCGGAGTTATTCTCAATTCCTTTTAAGTGTGATGTAAGAATGGATCCCATCAGTCACTTGCCTTCTCCAAGATCTCTTTCAAATCATTTCATTGTTGGCTTAACCTCTTCGCTTTTCCATTCTCCCGGAGTATCTCAGTAATTTTGGTGTTGTTTTCCGTCGCCATTTGAAGAACGAAGAAGAGTTTTTCCTCTAAATCTTGTCCGTTCCCCAGAGATTCGCGGTGCTAGCTCGATGTTATCCAATCAAATTGTTTCAAGTCATGCAAATTCTTTTCATCCATCCGGAGCATTTTAGGAGTTGCTTTCTCTCTTGATCATCCGGAGGCCATCTTTTCGGAAGATTTCTTCGTTCTAAGTTTTCAGATTCGTTCTCCAATTATTCTATATCCGTGCCCTTTCGTTCGTCTCAACATTCTTCCGGTGCTTCGTTCAAGTAGTCTTCAATCAGTTCACGATCTCTTCGTTCGATTGTCCCTAAATCCCCTCAAGCATATTTGTTCTTCTAATTCTTCCCAGTGATTATTTCATTGTCATTTCTTACGTTGGTTCATTCAAGATTTATTTCCGTTCTTTTCATATATATTCATTCGTTCTTTTCAATCCTACCGGTGGTTCAAGAAGACTTTCTCAAATTTTCGTGCTATATTCCCCTTAATCTTTTTTCCAATGCAGATAAGTAGTATGCAAATCCATTGCTTCGCATCAATTTAATTGGTGAAGGATATGCATAACATAATTCTTATTATTGTTTCATCCAAGTGATCTAGTTTCTTCTTTCCATCGTTGTTCATCATGTCACATTTCATGGTTCGAGATACTCCATCTTTTCTTTTCTGGAGTTCCAAGTTTTCCGCATTATCTCATCATGAAGCTCCACCTAAATCATTGCAAGGCTTCACCTTGTGTTTTCAAGTTCTCTTTCTTTTTATCATCCTTCTCTTACCGGAGTTCTTGGGGGCTCTACATGGTGGTTCGTCAAGGATTCCTTTCATTCTTCAGTTGTTCGTCGAGATTTCTCTCGAAGTTATGACCCGCCAAGCTATACTCTAAAATAAACATGGTGCCGAACACATGTTTTTCCTGAGGAGTTCAAGTATTCTTCTTCTTGCATTTCGAAGTGCAATTCCTTCTACCTTATCTTCGAGATGGCGTTATATCATTCTTGACAATTTCCATTCATGTTTCATGAGTCACATGTTGTCAAGAATGAGGTACTCTAAATCCATTAAGCCCTCCATTGGAGTTATCTTGGTAAAGATTTCACCTAAAGCCTTCCCTAAGGAATATTGCTAATTATGGTGCTATCAATGATCCGAATTTTTCTCCTATCCTCTCGATGAAGAAGTTTTTCATCTCTTTGGTGCTCTCAATCAAATCAACGGTTTCCATTAGTGGCCGGTTGTCACCTCATAGTCTCGAGATGTTTTCCATAAGCCCACAACAAGCTTGTGCTTCTCGTTGTTGATTTTCCAACAACTCCGTTCGATTCTTCTGTGCAAGGATGCTTTCCAAGTTCACTTGTGGCAAAAGTTGTCATTTTCTTCTCCGTCCCTTTATCCCAACGGTCTACCTTCTATTCTTTCGTTACGGAGGCATTGTGATGTGGTGCGCTTCACCCATCACCTCGTTTGGTGAGGATCGTCTTCTTTTCTGGCTTATCCATTTAACCGGAGTGTTGTATCATCTCTTCAATATCTTTTCATCTCATCAAGTTTTCTTCTCTTTTCTACCGGAGTGTTGTCCAAATTCTTTCATTCTTGTTCCTTGGCTATCTCATTATACCGAGGTGGTCATATTCTTTTCGTTCGTGAAGCTCTTATTTCCATGTCTTTCAACCTTCAAGTTATCGTAATGTTCCTAGTTCCTCTTTTCTAACGGATTGTTTGCAATCTTGTTCATCTTCATTGTTTTCTTTCTTTCTTTTTGCTCAACCTCTCAAGGTTAATGGTTTCACTCGTTTGTCGAAGAAGCAACTTAGTTTACGTCTTATCTTCCTCTTCCTTTTCCCTCCGGTGCCATCCTAGATCTCGGGACGAGATCCTCTTGTAGTGGTGGAGTGTTGTAACGCCCCAAGACCGATGCTCGAGTTGCCTTCCATTTATTTTTCATTGTTGTCATGTGTTTATTTTGTTTGTTGCATTATCATATTTATTTTGCATGTTTCATTCCTCTATGTTGATGCCATGACCATGTTGAGTGCCTTGTCTTATTTTGCTTCTTGCAACATGTTCATCTTTTATTATACTGCATTATGCCATCCTTGTTTGTTTTGCCATGCCTATCTCTTGTCATATTGCTTTTGGTCATTCATGTTGTTGCCATGAGCATCATGTGCATTGCACTCAGCCTTACGTTACATGTTACTTTATTCTTGCGTGTGCATCAGCCCTTGCTATCTCTCTCTCTCAAGCCATGCCCTTGTATCATCACCTCTCCCTTCCTTCTTCCTTCATGTTTTTGCAAGCGACATTATTCCCTCCTTTAGAGGAAAGTTCGTTCTTTTTCTGATGCTAGTTCATCATGCCTAAACCCTCTCTGCCAATTTTCAACTATTTTGGACTTGATTTGGTTGGAACCAAAATTGCCTCAAGTTTGAATTTAATTCAAACTTGCGATAATTTTCTTTCTCTAAAATTTCCCAAACCAATTATTTCAAATAGTGAATAATTCCAGCGTCTTAGGGATATTCTTATACATCTCAAACCCGCCTTACGTGCGCGTCCGAAACTTCCCCGAACCCGACCCGGACAGTCATCACCGTTGGGTCCGGATCATCCCCAAACATCTACAAAACATCTTCGTTTTTTAATTTGGACTCCCTACCTATTTATTTCTCAACCTTCCGATTACGATCGGAGGGACGAGATGGCCCCTAACATAATCCACGTGATGTATATATAATCAGTCCAATCCCTAAAACCTAGGCTGTCTGTCCCATCCCCATCCTCCCGCCGCCACTCTCTCCCTTGGGATCCTCCCAGATCCCCTTCTCACCAAACCAGCACAGCCAAGCCTCTACCTTCTCCTCCAAGTTCCAACGCCGCCGTCACCCTCTCCATTTCCCTCGGGATCACCAGCAAGCCAACCACTAGCGCTCACCTCCAGATCAACAAATCCATCCATCCCGCAGCCACCCCGCGCGCCTGTAGTGCGTTTGCCCGAGCCCCTGTGCCGCGCTCCTCCTCTGCCCATGCGCCCGAGCTCGCCCATTGTCGCGCGCCTCCAACCTCGACTCCTCTGCTCCGTCCATCATCGCCGTTGACCAGGCAAAACCAGCTAAACCCGCGCCCCTGCTCCCTTCTCTCGTGATAAGCCGCCATGGCAAGGGCACACGTGCAGCCGCAGACCAAGCCGCCTCCCGCATCGCGTTGTTGACCACCTCTCCGGCAAGGACCGTGCCCTTCCTCTCCATCCTCCTCTCTATTTTCTTCTTGATCACCGGCAGCGCTCTCTCTCAGAGTGTCTCATCTCTCTCGCTTCTCTTCACAGGGAGCCGCCGCCTCCATGGTCTTCCCCAAAGGCGTCGCCCATCTCCGGCCAGATCTGACGCCAGGGACCGGATCCGGCCCGGATCGACCTCCCGGAGCCCTCATCGCCGGCCTCCCCTGCTTCTGCGTGCGGGGATGACGACGACCAGCGCCAGCTCCCCTACACCGCTAGTCCTCTGCCGCGGCCTCTGCTTCGTTTGCATATCGAGGAGACGAGCGCCTCGCCCATGTTGACCTCGTCCTCGACCGCGCCAGCGTGGACCAGCTCCAGTCGGCCCGACTCCCTCCACAGATCCAGCCGGCCCAGCTTGCTCTGCCCCAGCCCAGCACCGAGCCGGCCCAAGTGTCGTGGTGAGAACCCCAGCCCAGCACCCAGTCAGATTCGGCCCGTGTTGTTTTTTTTCCTGCGCTGCGATTTTGTCTATTATTCCAGAGTTTACAGTTTTGCAGAAAAGCCCTTGCACATCATGCATATAATAACTCATTAACCGTGCATCGGGGCAAAATGATTTAAACATGTAAAATGCTTAGAATTTTGTGTAGGTTAATAATATGCCCCTTTCATCCATGTTAAACATGTTTAACTTGTTGTTTGATTTAATTTGCTAAAATGCCATGTTTAAATGATTTATTTCATAACTAAATAACTGTAGCTCGGATTTAAATGTTCTTTATATGTAAATGGGGTGGAAAATTGCCTAGTTTAACATGGTGCATTTTATTTCCCTGTTTAACAACATTAAAATATTTTTTAGGCAGAACAATACCATTTCTAAAATACGCACATGAGGATTTTCCGGAATTGTTATATGTTGTTTCCGTCCTCATTTAAACTTGCCTAGGTAGGTAGTTTTCATATGCTTCGCCCCTTGCCATGTTTACTAACATTTAATATTGTTGGCTACATAAACGAGAGCGGACTAAATAACTTGCATGTGGTGTTTTGTCAATATGCAACTCGTTGCATATTGAGCTCCACTTAACTTGTAGTATTGTTTGTTGCATTTTGCCATGCCATGCCTCATTAAACCGGACATGCATCATACTTGTTTGTGCATCATGCCATGTTTATGCTTGTGCATTTACCATGTTGTTTGTTTCTTTCCGGTGTTGCTTCTTAGTTCCGGTAATGTTGCGATTGTGAGGATTTGTTCGACTACTCCCATCCGTCTTCTTCATGGACTCGTTCTTCTTCCTAGCGGGATTTCAGGCAAGATGACCGCTACCCTGGATCTCACTACTATCATTGCTATGCTAGTTGCTTTGTTCTATTGCTATGCTGCGCTACCCATCACTTGTTCTTCAAGCCTCCCAAATTGCCATGTCAGCCTCTAACATTTTCACCCTTCCTAGCAAACCGTTGCTTGGCTATGTTACCGCTTTGCTCAGCCCCTCTTATAGCGTTGTTAGTTGCAGGTGAAGTTGAAGATTGCTACATGGTGGACAGGATTATGTTGGGATATCACAATATCTCTTATTTAATTAATGCATCTATATACTTGGTAAAGGGTGGAAGGCTCGGCCTTATGCAGTGTTTTGTTCCACCCTTGCCGCCTAGTTTCATCATACCGGTGTTATGTTCCCGGATTTTGCGTTCCTTACGCGGTCGGGTGATTTATGGGACCCCTTGATAGTTCGCTTTGAATAAAACCCTCCAAGAAGGCCCAACCTTGGTTTTACCATTTGCCTCACCACCACCTACCTTTCCCTTGGGAGTAATTAACCCAAGGGTCATCTTTATTTTAGCCCCCCGGCCAGTGCTTGTCTATGTGTTGGTCCGAACCGGGCAGACTGCGGGGCCACCTCGGGGCAACTCGAGGTCTGGTTTTACTCGTAGGCTGACCTATCCGGTGTTGCCCTGAGAACGAGATATGTGCAGCTCCTATCGGGATTGTCGGCGCATCGGGCAGCTTTGCTGGTCTTGTTTTACCATTGTCGAAATGTCTTGTAAACCGGGATTCCGAGACTGATCGGGTCTTCCTGGGAGAAGGAATATCCTTCATTGATCGCGAGAGCTTATCATGGGCTAAGTTGGGACACCCCTGCAGGGTATAAACTTTCGAGAGCCGTGCCCGCGGTTATATGGCAGATGGGAATTTGTTAATGTCCGGTTGTAGATAACTTGACACCAGATCCGAACTAAAATGCATCAACCGCGTGTGTAGCTGTGATGGTCTCTTCTCGGCGGAGTCCGGGAAGTGAACACGGTTTCTATGTTATGATTGACGTAAATAGGAGCTCAGGATCACCTCTTGATCATTACTAGTTGACGACCGTTCCTTTGTTTCTCTTCTCGCTCTCATTTGCGTATGTTAGCCACCATATATGCTTAGTCGCTGCTGCAACCTCACCACTTTACCCCTTCCTTTCCCTTTAAGCTTTGCTAGTCTTGATACCCATGGTAATGGGATTCTTTGAGTCCTCGTGGCTCCTGATTACTACAACAACGATTGCAGTGCAGGATTATGAGATGATCTTGACGAGAGCGATGTTTGCTTGTTTGGAGTTCTTCTTACGCTTCTTCTTGATCGGGGATAGGTTCGGTCGGCAGCCTGGGCTAGCAGGGTGGATGTCGTTTGAGATTCTGTTTGTGTTTCATCCATAGTCGGATGGTGCTCTTATGTAAGATGATGTTGTATTCGGGTGACATTGTATGTCTTATGTATGTATCCCCATCTATTATGTAATGCTGATGTAATGATATCCACCTTGCAAAAGCATTTCAATATGCGGGTCTATCCTTGGTGGGACCTTCGAGTTCCTTTTGGATAGGGTCGCATATTGGGCATGACAGGGGTGCACGCGAAGATCTTCTCCCTACCAATTCACGCCCCAAAACCTCGCCGCGATTCTAAGCTAACACGATGAACAACACAAGGGACATGAGATTTATACTGGTTCGGGCCACTGTTGTGGTGTAATACCCTAATCCAGTGTGTGGTGTGGTGGACTGCCTCTGGGGCTGATGATGAACAGTACAGAGAAAGAACAGCCTCGCGAGGTGTGTTCTTGAGCTGGTGCGGTGTTCTGCTAGGGAAAGATCCTCTTTTTTCTACTGTAGTGGCTATCTCTATATATAGAGGCCCTGGTCCTCTTCCCAATTGTTGAGGAGGAAGAGAGCCAACAACGACCATTTTGAAGGGGGGCAGCTAGTACAAGCTATCCTAACTAAAGTTGATCTTCGACTGCCAAAGGCACTGGTGATGACATCGTCTTGGGCTCCACGGTGATCTCCGTCCTGCCGCTCTGCTGGTCTTGGTCTTGTTGCACCGATATGGAAACCTTTGCCTAATGCCTCGGTACTCCACGCCTGCGCTTGCCCCCTTTGCACTAAAGAGGAAACGAGGACACTGCGCTGGCTGGCGCCTGCCTGGCGCCCGCTTGGTCTTGATCGTCATGGCTTGCATCACGAGCACCTCGCAAGGTACTCCTTGTCTTGATCTCTCCGCCTCCTCGCGAGCCTGCCTGGTGAGGCTGCCCCTGAGGAAGCCTTGTGTCATCCGCCCCGCGAGGCTTGGCCCCTCGCAAGGGTCTTGAACTTGGGTTGATGAATACGGGCCGTACTGGGCCATTGGTGAGCCACGCCATAGGCCGCAGGCAGGCAATTCTAGGGACCCCCGTTCCCAGAATGCCAACAGTAGCCCCAAGGCCCAAGGCGCGCTCAGCGAAGCCAACGGGCAAGTGTGGAGCACCGCGGTACCCAACAGCCTGCGGCCTTGATTGCCGCATGGCGGTTGATTGGACGTGGGCGTCTCCGCTTCCCCACACTGCCTCGGCAACTGCCCGATTTGACGAGTCCCTGCTGCTTGCAAAAGGAGTCATGATTACCTGTGATCGTGGAGGCCGACGGTTGGCCTCCCTTGGACTGTAATTGGGGAGGGGCGGAAGCCCTCGTTGTCCATCTCTTCTTACTTCGCCTGCTTCTTCTTCTTCCTCGCTCCCCTTTCAGCGTCCCATGGTGCCCATGAGGAGGTTCTTGGCCGCGGAAAAGGGGAAGGCTCACCAGGAAGGGCCTGGCTCTCCTCCACCCAAGCGCAGCCATGGTCGTCCCCACAAGCATCCCGCGACTCCCGTCGCGGCTCCTCGTGGTCGCGGTGGTGGCCCTTCACTCGGTGGTGGCCGCCCGTGTCAGGGCAGCCCAGTTGGTGGAGGAAGGTGTGTCGTGGCTGCGTGGCCTCCCCGGCCACGCTTTCATTGAATGGAGGTGCTACCGGAGTTTGTTGTGTGGTCGAACAACCCGACCGGCAACTGGCTCCAGCTCCCTCGCTTCTTTGCCGGTGAACTGCCGGCCGCTGGCCCTGGCGGGCTCTGGCTGTGTCACGACCGGTTTTCCAATAAAAGACTTATTGAGAAACCGACCTTTATATAGATCAGTATAGGAAAATCCTCCCTACTGGTAGACAAATCCTTGATACAGAAATCCAGTTGTACTAAATATTATACAGGGTTGAGCTGAGGTTGCTCAACAATTTATTACAAGCACGCCAATATTATACATAAGGGCGGATATGACACAATGGTGTGGTGGCATACTACTGACTCGTAATAAAAGTGGTGGTGGGTATGTCATAGTGAAGTGGGTGACATGACTCCTAATCTTACAGCTCATCGAGCGTCGAAGTGAGGCTCGAAGATTTTATTCGGGTAGTGGAAGCGTATATGATACAAGTGATCGATTCCAGGATCGCACGGGACTGACTGGGACTCCTCTAGGTGTCGGACTCACTATCGTACTCTTCATCCATGTGATCGCCTTCGTCAACATCTGGCCAAATCAACAAGCCAGGTGAGTACTTTGAATGTACTTGCAAGACAGTTGGGACATAAGATATAACAAATGCAAACATGATGCACCATGAGCAGTTAGCAATGCACACTCAAATAATAAATTTGCACGGCATGTTAAATAAAAAGGGAGTCAGGCGGTAGTCCTCCCGAAATCCCAATAAAATAACTGAAAACCGATCGGGTGTCTGAAGCGACACCTCAAAAGGTAAAATAAATTAACATGCCGCAGTCGGGCGTCTGAGCGACACCAATAAAGGGCTTATATTGAAGACTAAATGACAGTGCGTGCCACAGTCGGACGTCTATGCGACATCTCGGAAAGGGCTTATAATGAAAATAAATAACAGTGATGCCACAGTCGGACGTCTGAGCGACATCATGTAAAGGGCTTATATCGAAAGTAAATAGCAGGCGTGCCACAGTCGGACATCTAAGCGACATCACATAATGGGCTTATATCGAAAGTAAATAACAAGAGTGCCACAATCGGACGTCTGAGCGACATCACATAAAGGGCTTATATCGAAAGTAAGTAACAAGAGTGCCACAGTCGGACGTCTGAGCGACATCACATAAAGGGCTTATATCGAAAGTAAATAACAAGAGTGCCACAGTCGGATGTTTGAGCGACATCACAGAAAGGGCTTATATTTCATCATTCGTATTCAATAAATTCATGAAGTTAAATCACTGCAAGGAAATACTCAGTACATAATAATAAACGGGTTAGTCCATCCATAGGAGTAATCATTAAGCCGGATTTAACACTCATGTTTATTCACCGGAGATTGTCACTGAGACTGACACTGGGACTGACAAAGATAAGTTGAACACAGTCCTTGACCATAGATACGGTTACTCGAATGATTTTGACTCTGCAGAGTTTGTACTATTTAACCACAGCCAACGGATTCCAGTAGTCACGAAGGACTAGTTCCCCTTACGGTATTTCAGCAGAAACACATCTAACCAGTACACACCCATTCCACATCACGATGCCAGGAATCACCCTAGGCAATGTTCAAGAAAAACTTTGAGACGGGGAGGCCACAACCTCGAGTAGCATGGGATCAAATTTATATCGCACGCTCTAAGGGGTGCCCCCCCTCTCGGTCCCAACCGGAAACACCCATGCCCCCTAACCGGATGACTGGCTTTAATCCAGGGCCATGGAACCCTCATCACGGCCCCTCTATTTGGTGTGTACGAGTAAAGTGGTTTGCAACTTACTAAACCATATTCTTTGCAGAAAACATGTGGTAGCACAAAAAGGAAACAGATGGTTACGTGACTTGATCCACGTCAACACTGGAATTGAATTGTTTGGCATAAGACTGGCATGCTTCAACAATACCATCTTACCACTTTTCATGTCACCACATGATCATGAAACTCACATCAAATAACCCATCAAGTTTCGAAGCTCACTGCATGCAATGTAACACTTACTGCTATTCATATAAACATCCCATGAAATAACTACTCAAGCAAACATGCAAAACACTCATCATATCAAAGGTTCAAACATGCTTGCCTGGTTCGGAGTAGTCGGAGTCTAGCTCGGTGAAGTTTGCGGTTCCGTCACCTCCTCCGGTATCTACGGTATAAAGAAAATACGTACTAACGTAAATACCGTGTGTGCACAAAAAGCGTTCCAAATATTTTTCAAATAAATATGATAAAACCTAGATAGAGAAATAAAGATGACAGAAAAAGAATCAATCAAAAATCATTTTCTGTTTAAAAGTTATTAAAATTTTAGTCCAGGGACTTATCTGTAATGAAACAGAAAGTTTCCAGGGGCTAGCTTAGAAAAATAGAAAACACTTGGTTTGAAAATACGCCAACCTAGAGGGAACACGTACTCTGCCCGAAGGCGTTTTCATAAAACGGTTCAAAAACAAGAAAAAGCTGACGGGGGGTCCCACCCGTCAGGTTTAAAAGTTGAAACAGAGTTCCCGGCGCCCGAGAGCCGCGGTGGTCGCCAGCGGCGATCCACGGCAAGGTAGGGAGAAAGTAGGGTACCTACGGGTTCCTTGGGTCCTTCCGCACCTGTGGGTGGTGGAGTTGGTCGTCGGTGAGCACCACGTCGACGGCGGCCTCAACTCCGACGGACAGTGGATCGGGTGTTGGTGGATCTCGCCGGGGAGGGCTGCAAAGGTCGAATTGGGGCTCGGGTTAGAGCACTAGGTGCACCAGAGGGTTGCTGACGCGGTTTGGGAGGCGGGGAAGGTCTCACTTGAGTGAATCAAGCCAGAGCCCAAGGCGGATTGGGGCGGCCGAAGTCAGGGAAGGAGACCTCCTCGGGGTCCTCCTAGCGGCTAGGCGGGGCTCTGGTGAGGTGGAGGTGTGGTGCGGGGTCGAGAATGAGCCCGAGGGATCCTTTTATAGCTGGTCCGAGGCGGTGGCCACGAACGGGATAACTCCGGTGACGATTACGGCGGGGCAGTTGTCGGTCAGGTGGTTTAGGGGGCTAGGCATCACCGTGAGGGTCTAATGGTTTCGTTCAAGTGCTAAGTTTGGCCTGCCTTGGTTGATACTCCAAGTTCCTGACGGAACGGCGCACGGAGCTCGTCGGCGACAGAGAGCACGCTTTGCGCTGCTCAGGCCATGGCGACGGTGAAGCAGCATGCACAGGCAAGCAGACAGCCACGCGGAGGCCTCGGGTGGCTTGGGCGGTGCTGGACGGCGCCGAAAGGTGGTGCTGGTTCCTGCTGGCCGCCACGGGTTGCTCTGCCACCGCAGAAGCTGCCGGCGTCAGCGGGACACGTCACCACCGACGATGGTGCCCGTCCAAATGACCATGCGGCGCTCTAGTTAAGGAGGGGGAACAGGGAGCAAGGCGCCACTGCAGTTACTGGCGAGATCGACGCCGTGCTCTGAAGAAAATGACACTGACGGCGAAACAGAAACACTGAAAGTCTGAACTTTCTGAATTTGAACAGCAACAGTGCATGCCAGGTGTTCGATGAAATGATTTTGGCATGTGGGGAAATTTTCTGGAGCTGATCTTTGGTGAGGTGACCTCTCACTGCACCTGGGGGCTGCCTGATTTATCCCAGAATTTTTGGAGAAGAAAAGTATTGAATTTCACCAAAAATGACAAATCTGGTCCAAACTTGCAGTGAGCAAAACTTGAAAATTTTGAACTGTGGAAGAGTGGATCTTGATGGATCAAGGTTGGGGGTGCTAAGGACTAGTCAGAGGAGTTGGTTTGGGATCAAGACTCAAAAGAAATCAGGTACTTCCTTTGTAAGTCACCTAGGTCCAAAATAAAAGACAGAAATGGTTTGGGGGGAAAATAAATGGAATAAAAATCAAAAATGGGTTGAACTTGCAAGGATTGGATATTTGACTTGACCCAAAGTGGAGGGAGGGGTTTTGGAAGAAATTTTTAACATGAGGCATGGTAAAAGAGAATGGTTTGAATAAAGAGGATAAATCATAACCCATAGGATTTCTTTTTAATTGAAAAACTTTCAAAAATAAATTGTGATGAGTCAACACCAATGAAAAGCCTTCAATACCAAACATCAAGGTTGAGGATGACCCAAAATAAAAATTTTGACATAAGAGAAAATTTTGAGAAGGAGAGCCCCTTTTAGAAAGGTTTTAAATAGCCTCCTTCAAATCAAAATAAAAAATTTAAAAACCAAATCAAACAAAATTTGGAGTGTGACAGGCTGCAGGCGGACGGCTACTGAAGTAGGGCCTCCTGGGTTGCGGTGGAGATCTCCGTTGCCGGGAAGGTGGCCCTGGCCCGCGGCGGGCAGACGTTTGCCCGCGCGCGTGGCCTGGGCCGGCGGTGCACCCTCCACTTCAAGTTCGATGGCGACGCGACCCTCTACGTGAGGGTGTTCAGAGAAGATGGCTGCCGTGTTGGGTGCTACCCTGAAGACGATGACGGTGATGAGGTGCTTTGCCTTGGCGACGCCCGCGACGAGGGTGAAGGCGAACCCGCTCTTGGCGGCGGCCGCAGCTCGCCGAGCTTCAGCGGCTCCTCCTCCGGTGACAACTCCTCAGTGGTGGCCGCGATCAGCCACCACGTCGCCGCGCCTGCTTCGAGGGCGGTAGCGGGTCATCTCGTCGCCGCGCCCGGTGAAGCGCGAGGCAGAGTCTGATCGAGCTCGGGAGGACGGTGCAGATCCCTCCTCATGAGCTGTCGCGGGGCGCGCGCCATTTTTATTTTGTTTTCCTCCTTTTCCTGCATTGAGAGAGAGAAGTATGTAGCCCCGTGGGGGCATGCAACAGACTATGATCCCTAATTATTATGCTATTTTTATTGTCCCTCTGTTGTGTTATGGTGTTGCGGTTATGTGCTTGCGCGTAGGAACAACTTAGCTCGGGATGTTTGCCGTAGTTTTCGCCTCGCGAGGTACCTGCTCGAGGCCTCGCCGGGTGTCTTAAGGTCTGTAAAGATTAGTTGGGAGAATAGTTTCCGAACCTTGGTCGCGAGGGTGGCCACCTTAGGTCCGGCGCTTTGTGTCGCGATGCCCGTGGGGCACGAACCGGGAAGGGTGCTCCCGTTGTGAACTTGAGCGAGGGAGCCTCGCGAAAACCAGGCGAGAGAGGGCTCACGAGGGTGCCCGATCAGCCCCCTCACGAGGCTTGAGAGAGAGAGAGAGAGAGAGAGAGAGAGAGAGAGAGAGAGAGAGAGAGAGAGAGAGGCAAAAGCCAAAGACAGAGAACTGGGGCAGAGGACGACAAACAACACTAGAAGCAACTCCAATAAAGGTTCAAATAAGGGAGAACAAGCCAACTGCGGAAAGCAAATGAAAAGCCGCGTTTGGCACCTAGTCTAGTCTTCGACGTCTTCTCACCGGCGCGGAGCTAAGTGCTGCCACTGGGCGTGGGCGGGAGCCACCAAGGCCCAAGGGCGGCACTCTGAGACTCCGGGGCGTGTAGAGACCCAACTCATTATTACGTGAGAGTATCACGGGCGGCGAGCTTCATAGGCACTGGGCCTTCTTCACAGGCACCGAGCCTTTCTTGGGGAGATGAGCTTCATAGGCACCGAGCCTTCTTTACAGGCACTGGGCCTTTCTTCACAGGCACCGGGTCTTTCTTCCAAGGTAGAACTTCCGGAGGTGCTGAATGTTCCAAGCGTTTGGGATGGGCACCCCCTCCTGAGTCTCCAGGCGCGTGGCCCAAGGCCTGGAAACATGAACAACCTTGAATGGGCCCTCCCACATGGGCAAGAGCTTGTGCAGCCCTTCCCTGGAGAGCACCCGCCTGAGCACGAGGTCACCTACCTCAAGAGTCCTGGGGCGGATGTTGCGGCAATGATACCGTCTCAGCGCCTGCTGGTATCTTGCTGCTCGTAGTGCGGCCTCTCGACGGTGTTCCTCCCCTAGCACGACGTCCATCCCCCGCATGGCATCTTGCTGCGCTTAGTCAAACACTAAGACCCGTGTGGAGCGACGTCTGACCTTGTGAGGGAGGACCGCCTCTGCTCCATAGACGAGGAAGAACGGGGTCTCGCTAGTCGACTTGGCGGTGGTAGTGCGGATGGACCAGAACACGGACTGGAGCTCGTCGTACCAGCCCCTGTCGCAGGCCTCCAGCTTCTTACT
Source organism: Aegilops speltoides (assembly GCA_021437245.1). NCBI lineage: Eukaryota > Viridiplantae > Streptophyta > Magnoliopsida > Poales > Poaceae > Aegilops > Aegilops speltoides. Next base: position 367,670,375 of record CM038147.1, on the reverse strand, counting down.
GAAGGTCCTAGTTTTGAGGCCTTTCAGGACCTTCGTGTTGGCGCGTTCAGCCTGGCCGTTACTCCGGGGGTGTGCCACCGAAGCGTAGCATATCTGCGTTCCAAGGTTAGCACAGTATGTTTTGAAGAGATTGCTGGTGAACTGGGACCCGTTGTCGGTGATGATGCGATTTGGGACCCCGAATCGGCTCACGAGGCCCTTGATGAACTTGACTGCAGATCCAGCTGGGATGGTGCGGACGGCTTCCACCTCCGCCCACTTGTGAACTTGTCGATGGCGACATAGAGGTAGCGGTAGCCCCCAGGCGCTTGAGGAAACGGGCCCAAGATGTCCAGCCCCCAGACCGCGAACGGCCACGAGAGTGGGATGGTCTGCAGGCCCTGAGCTGGCTGATGGATCTGTTTGGGATGGAATTGGCAGGCTTCGCAAGCCTTCACCATCTCGATTGTGTCGTTGAGTGTCGTGGGCCAATAGAACCCGCTGCAAAATGCCTTGCCGACAAGGGTCCATGATGATGAGTGGTGTCCGCAGTCTCCATCATGTATGTCAGCCAGCAGCTCCTTCCCTTGTTCCCTAGAGATGCAACGCAGGGAAACATCATTTGGCCGCTTCCGGTAGAGCTCTCTGTCTTGGATACAGTAGGCCGTGGCCTGCCAGGCCACACATTCCGCGTCTTCCTCTTTCTCTGGTACGGTCCCTTGCATCAGGTATTCCTTGAATTCCTAGTCCAGCATCCCTCCTGAGGCTCCAGTGCCAGGAGCAAGCGTGCTCCCGAAGTTGGGCCACGGGTCGGGGCTCCTGTGGTAGGTGGTTGAGGGAGTTCTTCCCAAGGTTGTAGTGTTCTTGATAGTGACGGTACTGTCGAGGGCTTGAAGAGCCGTTCCTTGAAAACGCGAGGCTCCTGAGGCAGCCGCCTGGATGCCCTCCTAGCGATGTCATCAGCCTCTTGGTTGGTGCCGCAGGGCACATGCTGCAACTCCAGCCCCCAAAATTGCTTTTCCATCATGCGCACCTTCGCAAGGTATGCCTCCATGTGCTCGTCCTTTGGCTCGTACACTTTGTTGGAGAAGTTGACGAGGAGCTGCGAGTCACCCTTGATGATGAGGCGCTTCACCCCTAGTGTTGTTGCAGCTTTTAAGCCCGCTATAAGGCCCTCATATTCTGCTATGTTGTTGGAGGCCTTCTCGCCATGCTGAAAACAGAGTTTCACAACATAATAGAGCTTGTCCTGACTAGGGGATATAAGCACTGCGCCAGCCCCCCCCCCCCCATGTCGCGAGAATGCTCCATCAAAGTACATGACCCAGCCGTCTAGTGCCTCGCTTCCTGGGGAAAGTGTCCGATCTTCGCCTGCTTCGATCCCTGGCGCCTCTGTCCATTCTGCCACAAAATCTGCAAGTGCGGCTCCCTTGACAACCCTGGTTGTGCTGAATTCCAACTGAAATGCTTGCAGCTCAATGTTCCATTCGGTGACCCTTCCAGCAGAATTGGGGCTCCTGAGTACCCTTTCCAACGGGTAGGCCAAGACGACCTTGATGGGGTGACCTTGAAAGTAATGCCACAACTTACGAGAGGCCACCAGCAGTGCAAGCAAGAGCTTCTGAGGCATGGGGTATCGTGCCCTAGCATCCCGCAGCACCGTGCTGACGAAGTACACTGGATGCTCGACGAGGGTGGGTGTGCTGACGAGGCCCGTGCCCTCCGGAGGGTTAGGCGCCTCCTGAGACGTCGGAGCCCCCAGCACCTGGCTGCCTGGCGAGGCCCCTTTAGCCCTGGGGGCGTCTTCCTGCTGAGGCTGGTCTCCATCTGCCGAGGTCGTAGTCTTCGCGAGGCCTTCCTGGTCTTGTGCTGCTGCGGCCGGGGCCATGGCCGGTCATGATGCAGCCTTGACCTGGCGCTCTTCCCGAACCGCCACCAGAGCTGCACTGGCGGAGTTGGGTGTGGTGGCGAGGTAGAGCACCAGGGGCTCGAGAGGGCACGATGCCACCATCACAGGAGGGCTGGTCATGTACTTCTTGAGTTCTTAAAGTGCTTTGTCGGCCTCCTGTGTCCATTCAAACGGGCCTTTCTTCTTCATCAGCTTGAAGAAAGGTAAGGCGCGCTCCCCCAGCTTAGAGATGAAGCGTCCTAACGCGGTTACGTGCCCAGCGAGCTTCTGCATTTCTCTGAGGGTTTGGGGCAGACTCATGTCTTCGATTGCCTTGACCTTCTCTGGGTTGGCCGCGGTTCCTCTATGGGCACGAGGAAGCCCAGAAGCTTGCCAGAAGGAACACCAAACACGCACTTCTCCGGGTTGAGCCGCAGGTCCACTTCATGGACGCTCGTGAAGGTTTCTTCCAGGTCCGGGATCAAGGTCTTCGCCTCCCGAGACTTCACCGCAATGTCGTCAACGTAGGCCTCGGCGTTTCTCCCGAGCTGCCGGCCCAAGGCGATGTGCATCAGTCGCTGGAAGGTTGTGCCCATGTTGCACAACCCGAACGACATGCAGGTGTAGCAGTACACCCCGCCTGGGGTCAGGAAGGCCGTCTTCTCCACGTCTTCTATCGCCATCTTGATTTGATGATAACCCGAAAATGCATCCAGGAAGCACAGCAGGTCGCACTCAGCGGTGGAGTCGACAATTTGGTCGATGTGAGGGAGTGGGAATGGATCGTGAGGGCAGACCTTGTTGAGGCTGGTGAAGTCGACGCACATGCTCCTTTCCCTCCTTTTTTGGCACAACAACATGGTTCGCCAGCCATTCGGGGTAGCGAACCTCGCGAATAACACCTGCCGCCTCCAGCTTGCGGGTTTCTTGGATGATGAAGGCCTGCTTCTCGGGGGACTGCCGCCTTGCTTTCTGCTTCACGGCGCGTACATTAGGGCACATATTCAGGTGATGCTCAATCACCTATGGGACCCCCGCTAGGTATTTGGGTTCCCACGCGAACACCTCCTTGTTTGAGCGCAGGAATTTCACAAGTGCCTCCTCCTGGTCGGGGTTGAGATTGGCACCTATGGTGAAGGTGGCGCCGGAGGATCCATTCTCATCAACTAGTACCTGCTTGGTCTCCGCCTTGTCCTGGGTGAACAACTGCTTCTTCTTGGTTGGCGCAGCCCCCTTGGCCATGGAGGTGTCGGTGCCGGCGGGCTGCGCTGTTGCGGCTGCCTTGAGGGTGAGCTTGAGTGCCAGCAGAGCATCTTTGGTATCTCCAGCTACGGTGAGGACGCCGCTGCTCTCCCGGGCATATTCATGATGTTGTAGGCCGGATGGGTCGCTGCCATGAATTGGGCCAAGGCGGGGTAGCCGAGGATGGCATTGTACGGGAGGCTGCTACGTCTTGAGCTTGCGTTGGTTTCCTTGAAGAGGAAAGGGTGATGCAGTAATAGTAGCGTAAGTATTTCCCTCAGTTTTTGAGAACCAAGGTATCAATCCAGTAGGAGGCTCCTCAAAAGTCCCACGCACCTACACAAACAAACAAAGAACTCGCAACCAACGCAATAAAGGGGTTGTCAATCCTTCACGGCCACTTCATGAAAGTGAGATCGATAGAGATAGTATGATAAGATAAATATATTTTTGGTATTTTATAATATAGATTGGAAAAGTAAAGATGTAAATAAAAGTAGATTGAAAGCTTATATGATAAAAGATAGACCCGGGGGCCATAGGTTTCACTAGTGGCTTCTCTCAAAATAGCATAAGTATTACGGTCGGTGAACAAATTACTGTCGAGCAATTGATAGAAAAGCGAATAATTATGATATTATCTAGGCATGATCATGTATATAGGCATCACGTCCGCAACAAGTAGACCGACTCCTGCCTACATCTACTACTATTACACCACACATCGACCGCTATCCAGCATGCATCTAGAGTATTAAGTTCATAAGAACAGAGTAACGCATTAAGAAAGATGACATGATGTAGAGGGATAAACTCATGCAATATGATATAAACCCCATCTTTTTATCCTCGATGGCAACAATACAATATGTGCCTTGCTGCCCTGCGCCCTTGGGAAAGGACACCGCAAGATTGAACCCAAAGCTAAGCACTTCTCCCATTGCAAGAAAGATCAATCTAGTAGGCCAAACCAAACTGATAATTCGAAGAGACTTGCAAAGATAACTCAATCATACATAAAAGAATTCAGAGGAGATTCAAATATTTCTCACAGATAAACTTGATCATAAACCCACAATTCATCGCATCTCGACAAACACACCGCAAAAAGAGTTACATCGAATAGATCTCCAAGAAGATCGAGGAGAACATGGTATTGAGATCCAAAAAGAGAGAAGAAGCCATCTAGCTAATAACTATGGACCCAAAGGTCTGTGGTAAACTACTCACAACTCATCGGAGGGGTTATGGTGTTGATGTAGAAGCCCTCCGTGGTCGATTCCCCGTCCGGCGGAGCACTGACGAAGGCTCCAAAATGGGATCTCATGGATACAGAAGGTTACGGTGGTGGATTTTTTTTCGTTGGCTCCCTGGATGTTTTCGGGGTACGTGGGTATATATAGGAGGAAGAAGTAGGTCGGTGGCCGCCCGAGGGGACCACGAGATAGGGCGGCGCGCCCTGTAGGGGTGGGCGCACCCTCCACCCTCGTTGCCGCCTCGGCTGCTTCTTGACTTGCACTCCAAGTCCTCTAGATCACGTTCCTTCCAAAAATCATGCTCCCGAAGGTTTCATTCCGTTTGGACTCCATTTGATATACCTTTTCTTCAAAATACTGAAATAGGCAAAAAAAACAGCAATACCGGCTGGGCCTCCGGTTAGTAGGTTAGTCCCAAAAATGATATAAATGTGTAAAGTAAAGCCCATAAACATCCAAAAGGGGTAATATAATAGCATGGAACAATCAAAAATTATATATACGTTGGAGACGTATCAAGCATCCCCAAGCTTAATTCCTGCTCGTCCTCGAGTAGGTAATGATAAAAACAGAATTTTTGATGTGGAATGCTACCTAGCATAATTCTCAATGTAATTTTCTTTGTTGTGGCATGAATGTTCAGATCCAAATGATTCAAAACAAAAGTTCATATTAACATAAGAAATAGTAATACTTCAAGCATACTAATCAAACCAATCATGTCTTCTCAAAATAACATGGCTAAAGAAAGTTCATCCCTACAAAATCATATAGTTAGGCTATGCTTCATTTTCGTCACACAAAAATGCTCCCAAATTCTACACCCCCAATGACAAGCCAAGAAATTGTTTCGTACTTAAATAATCTCAAACTTTTTCAACTTTCACACAATACATGAGCGTGAGCCATGGATATAGCACTATGGGTGGAATAGAATATGATGATGGGGATTGTGTGGAGAAGACAAAAAAAGAGAAAGTCTCACATTGACGAGGATAATCAACAGGCTATGGAGATGTCCATCAATCGATGTCAACATGAGGAGTAGGGATTGCCATGCAACGGATGCACTAGAGCTATAAATGTATGAAAGCTCAACAAAAGAAAACTAAGTGGGTGTGCATCCAACTTGCTTGCTCACGAAGACCTAGGGCATTTTGAGGAAGCCCATCATAGGAATATACAAGCCAAGTTCTATAATGAAAAATTCCCACTAGTATATGAAAGTGACAACATATGAGACTCGGTATATGAAGAACATGGTGCTACTGAAGCACAAGTGTGGAAAAAGAGATAGTAACATTGCCCCCTTTTCATTTATTTTCTTTTTTTCTTTTTTTCTTTTTGTTTGGGCCTTTCTTTTTTTGGCCTTTCTTCTTTTTTTTCTTTTTTTCTTTGGCCTTTCTTTTTTTTTGGCCTTTCTTTTTTTTTCTTTTTGGGGACAATGCTCTAATAATGATGATCATCACACTTTTATTGATTTATAACTCATGAATTACAACTCAAAACTAGAATAAGATATGACTCTATATGAATGCCTCCGGCGGTGTACCGGGATGGGCAATGAATCAAGAGTGACATGTATGAAAAATTATGCAAAGTGTCCTTGCCACAAATATGATGTCAACTACATGATCATGCAATGGCAATATGACAATAGTAATGCGTGTCACGATGATAAATGGAACGGTCGAAAGTTGCATGGCAATATATCTCGGAATGGCTATGGAAATGCCATAATAGGTAGGTATGGTGGCTGTTTTGAGAAAGATATAAGGAGGTTTATGTGTGATAGAGCGTATCATATCACGGGGTTTGGATGCACCGGCAAAGTTTGCACCAACTCTCAAGGTGAGTAAGGGCAATGCACGGTACTACTACGTCTTGAACTTGCGTTGGTTTTCCTTGAAGAGGAAAGGGTGATGCAGCAATAGTAGCGTAAGTATTTCGCTCAGTTTTTGAGAACCAAGGTATCAATCCAGTAGGAGGTTCCTCAAAAGTCCCACGCACCTACACAAACAAACAAAGAACTCGCAACCAACGCAATAAAGGGGTTGTCAATCCCTTCACTGCCACTTGCGAAAGTGAGATCTGATAGAGATAGTATGATAAGATAAATATATTTTTGGTATTTTATAATATAGACGCAAAAAGTAAAGATGCAAATACAAGTAGATTGGAAGTTTATATGATAAGAGATAGACCCGAGGGCCATAGGTTTCACTAGAGGCTTCTCTCAAGATAGCATAAGTATTACGGTGGGTGAACAAATTACTGTCGAGCAATTGATAGAAAAGCGAATAATTATGATACTATCTAGGCATGATCATGTATATAGGCATCACGTCCGTGACAAGTAGACCGACTCCTGCCTACATCTACTACTATTACTCCACACGTCGACCGACTCCTGCCTGCATCTAGAGTATTAAGTTCATAAAGAACAGAGTAATACATCAGGCAAGATGACATGATGTAGAGGGATAAACTCAAGCAATATGATATAAACCCCATCTTTTTATCCTCGATGGCAACAATACAATACGTGCCTTGTTGCCCCTGTTGTCACTAGGAAAGGACACCGCAAGATTGAACCCAAAGCTAAGCACTTCCCCCATGGCAAGAAAGATCAATCTAGTAGGCCAAACCAAACTGATAATTCGAAGAGACTTGCAAACATAACTTAATCATACATAAAAGAATTCAGAGGATATTCAAATATTTCTCATAGATAAACTTGATCATAAACCTACAATTCATTGGATCTCGACAAACACACCACAAAAAGAGTTTACATCGAATAGATCTCCCCAAGAGAGGGGGAGAACATTGTATTGAGATCCAAAAAGAGAGAAGAAGCCATCTAGCTAAGAACTATGGACCCGAAGGTCTGTGGTAAACTACTCACAACTCATCGGAGAGGCTATAGTGTTGATGTAGAAGCCCTCCATGGTCGATTCCCCCTCCAGCGGAGTGCCGGCGAAGGCTCCAAGATGGGATCTCGCGGATACAGAAGGTTACGGAGGTGGAAATTCTGTTTCATTGGCTCACTGGATATTTCCGGGGTACGTAGGCTTATATAGGAGGAAGAAGTACGTCGGTGGCCGCCCGAGGGGACCACGAGATAGGGGGCGAGCCCAAAGGGGGTGGGCGCGCCCTCCTGTCTCGTGGCCGCCTCGGCTGCTTCTTGACTTGCACTCCAAGTCCCCTGGATCACGTTCGTTCCAAAAATCATGCTCCCGAAGGTTTCATTCCGTTTGGACTCCGTTTGATATTCCTTTTCTTCGAAATACTGAAATAGGCAAAAAAAACAGCAATACGGGCTGTAGGTTAGTCCCAAAAATGATATAAATGTGTAAAATACAGCCCATAAACATCCATAAGGGGTAATATAATAGCATGGAACAATCAAAAATTATAGATACGTTGGAGACGTATCAAGCATCCCCAAGCTTAATTCCTGCTCGTCCTCTAGTAGGTTAATGATAAAAACAGAATTTTTGATGTGGAATGCTACCTAGCATAATTCTCAATGTAATTTTCTTTATTGTGGCATGATTTTTCAGATCCGAATGATTCGAGATAAAAGTTTATAAAACATAAAAATAATAATGCTTCTAAAAGAAACACACCGCAAAATAATAATGCATAGCCAAAGAAAGCTTATCACTACAAAATCATATAGTTAGGCCATGCTTCATTTTCATTACACAAAATACTCCCATCATGCACAACCCCGGTTTCAGCCTAGCAATTGGTTCATACTTTTTAATGCACTTCAACTTTTTCAACTCTTACGCAATATATGAGCGCAAGCCATGGACATAGCACTATGGTGGTATAGGTGGTGGTTGTGAGGACAAAAGGAGGGAGAAGATAGTCTCACATCAACTAGGTGTATCAACGGGCTATGGAGACGCCCATCAATATATATCAATGTGAGTGAGTAGGGATTGCCATGCAACGGACGCACTAGAGCTATAAATATATGAAAGCTCAAAAAGAAACTAAGTGGGTGTGCATCCAACTGGCTTGCTCACGAAGACCTAGGGCATTTTGAGGAAGCCCATCATTGGAATATACAAGCTAGGTTCTATAACAAAAAATTCCCACTTAGTATATGGAAGTGACAACATAGGAGACTCTCTATCATGAAGATCATGGTGCTACTTTGAAGCACAAGTGTGGAAAAGGAGATAGTAGCATTGTCCCTTCTCTGTTTTTCTCTCATTTTATTTTTTTTATTTTTTATTTTCCTTTTTTTCTTCCCTCCTTTTTTTCTTTTTGGCCTTTCTCTTTTTTTTCTTTTTTTTTCTTTTTGTAAAGTCCGAAGTCTCATCCCGACTTGTGGGGGAATCATAGTCTTCATCATCTTCTCCTCACTGAGACAATGCTCTAATAATGAAGATCATCACACTTTTATTGATTTACAACTCAAGAATTACAACTCAAAACTAGAACAAGATATGACTCTATATGAATGCCTCCGGCGGTGTACCGGGATATGCAATGAATCAAGAGCGACATTTATGAAAATTATGAAGGTGGCCTTGCCACAAATACGATGTCAACTACATGATCATGCAAAGAGCAATATGACAAAAGTAATGCATGTCATATGAACGGAATGGTGGAAAGTTGCATGGCAATATATCTCGGAATGGCTATGGAAATGCCATAATAGGTAGGTATGGTGGCTGTTTTGAGGAAGGTAAATGAGGGGTTGATACCGGCGAAAGTTGTGTGGTATAATAGAGGCTAGCAAAGTGGAAGGATGAGTGTGCATATATCCATGGACTCACATTAGTCATAAAGAACTCATATACTTATTGCAAAAGTCCAGTTGCCCTCGAAGCAAAGTACTACTACGCATGCTCCTAGGGGAAGGGTTGGTAGGAGTTAACCATCGCGCGATCCCGACCTCCACTCATGAGGAGGCAATCAAAAGAGCACCTCATGCAACAAATTTGTCACACAACTTTTACCATACGTGCATGCTACGGGACTTGCCAACTTCAACAAAAGTATTTCTCAATTTCATAATTACCCACTAGCATGACCCTAACATTACTACCTTTATATCTCAAAACAATTATCAAGCACCAAATTGATCATAGCATCCAATTCACTTCCTATGATAGTTTTTATTATACCCAACTTGGATGCTCGTCATCTAGGACCAAATTTGTAACCATAACAAATACCAAGCTGTTATAAAAGACCCTCAAAATAATATAAGTGAAGCATGAGAGACTGCTAATTTCTTCAAAATTAACCCACCGCCGTGATCTAAAAGATATAAGTGAAGCACTAGAGCAAAAACTATCAAGCTCAAAAGATATAAGTGAAGCACATAGAGTATTCTAGCAAATTCTAATCAAGTGGGATTCTCCCAAAAGGTGTGTACAGCAAGGATGATTGTGGTAAACTAAAAAGCAAAGACTAATATAATACACGACACTCCAAGCAAAACACATATCATGTGGAGAATAAAAATATAGCTCCAAGTAAAGTTACCAATGAACGAAGACGAAAGAGGGATGCCTTCCCGGGGCATCCCCAAGCTTAGGGTTTTGGCTATTATTGAATATCTTGGGGTGCCTTGGGCATCCCCAAGCTTAGGCCCTTGCCACTCCTAATTCCATAGTCCATCAAAGCTCTACCCAAAACTTGAAAACTTCACAACACAAAACCCAACAGGAAATCTTATAAGCTCCGTTAGTGAAAGAAAACAAAACCACCACATAAGGTACTGTAATGAACTCATTATTTATTTATTTTGGTGTTAAACCTACTGTATTCCAACTTCCCTATGGTTTATTAACTATTTTACTAGCCATAGATGCATCAAAATAAGCAAACAACACACGAAAAACAGAATCTGTCAAAAACATATCAGTCTGTAGCAATCTGTAACTAACGCAAACTTTTGGAACTTTAAAAATCCTACCAAAATAGGAAGTCCTAGACAATTTATCTATTGATCATCATCAGAAAGAATCAACGCAAAAGCACGTTTCTGTGATTTAAAGAAACTAAATTCGTGCGCACAAAGTTTCTGTTTTTCAGCAGAATCAAATCAAGTATCATCATAGGTCATCCTATAGGTTCTACTTGGCACAGACACTAATTAAAAGATAAAAACACATCTAAACAGAAGGTTAGATGAAAAATTTATTACTAAACGGGAACAAAAACAAAGATCACAAATAAAATTGGGTTGCCTCCCAACTAGCGCTATCGTTTAACGCCCCTAGCTAGGCATAAAAGCGAAGATAGATCTAAGTAGTGCCATCTTTGGCACTCAATTCCTCAATAGAGCACTTATAATCTTTAGGGGTTTCTCCCTTTTTAGCAATGACTAAACCTTTAGGCAAAAGTTCAATAAATTCATTTGTAGCAAAAGGTTCCTTAACGATGGAGAGACAATTGGGATGAACACTTATGGATTTAAGATCCGCGTCTCCCTTACTAGAAGATTCACCCTTATTTTTAGGAACATAAATAAACTTGGCAGTCTTGGTAGGGGGTTTTGGAGTGTTTTTCATGGAAGAAAACGCGGAACCTAAGTTGGTAATGATATCCTCAAGTTTACCAATTCTTGCAGAATCTAGATCTATTTTTTCATTAACTATAGGTTCTTTCTCTTTAAGATTTTTCAAAGTAACTCCAACCCTAGATCCATATTGATTAATGTGATTATGAATCTTTTTATCCAAATTTTCAATCAACTCAACAGTAGAAAATTTATTTTCAATAATATCAAGCCGTTGCATAGCGTGCTCTAAAGTTAAAATAGTTCCATTAACCAAAAGAGGTGGTGGGCCAAACAAATCTAACATAGCATTATAAGCATCAAACGTATGGCTACTCAAGAAATCCCCTCCGGCAACAGTATCAAGAACACATTTATTCCAAGGAGTAATGCCTACATAAAAATTGCGAAGAATAATGGAAGTAGAAAGCTTCCTAGTAGATCTATTTTGAGCATTGCAAATTCTATGCCAAGCATCTTTTAAATTTTCTCCCTCTCTTTGCTTAAAATTGAGAATTTCATGTTCGAGGGTAATAATAAGGATAGGAGGACTAGCCATAACGACAAGGTAAACGATCTAACACACGAGAAAACGGAAAAGGCAAGCGAAAGAGAGAGGAGAAGATTGGGAAAGAGAGGGCAAATAAAATGGCAAGGGTGAAGTGGGGGAGAGGAAAACGAGAGGCAAATGGCAAATAATGTAAATGCGAGGGAGATGAGTTTGTGATGGGTACTTGGTATGTCTTGACTTGAGCGAAGACCTCCCCGGCAACGGCGCCAGAAATCGCACGTTGGCGGGAGGTCGAATCTTGACTTGACTTGGTGGAAGCCTCCCTGGCAACAGCGCCAGAAATCCTTCTTGCTACGTCCTGGGCTTGTGTTGATTTTCCTTGAAGAGGAAAGGGTGATGCAGCAATAGTAGAGTAAGTATTTCCCTCAGTTTTTGAGAACCAAGGTATCAATCCAGTAGAAGGCTCCTCAAAATTCCCACGCACCTACACAAACAAACAAAGAACTCGCAACCAACCCAATAAAGGGGTTGTCAATCCCTTCACTGCCACTTCATGAAAGTGAGATCGATAGAGATAGTATGATAAGATAAATATATTTTTGGTATTTTATATTATAGATGCAAAAAGTAAAGATGCAAATAAAAGTAGATTGGAAGTTTATATGATAAGAGATAGACCCGGGGCCATAGGTTTCACTAGAGGCTTCTCTCAAGATAGCATAAGTATTACGGTGGGTGAGCAAATTACTGTCGAGCAATTGATAGAAAAGCGAATAATTATGAGATTATCTAGGCATGATCATGTATATAGGCATCACGTTTGTGACAAGTAGACCGACTCATACCTACATCTACTACTATTACTCCACACATCGACCGACTCCTGGCTGCATCTAGAGTATTAAGTCCATAAAGAACAGAGTAACACATTAAGCAAGATGACATGATGTAGAGGGATAAACTCAAGCAATATGATATAAACCCCCATCTTTTTATCCTCGATGGCAACAATACAATATGTGCCTTGCTCCCCTTGCTATCATTGGGAAAGGACACCGCAAGATTGAACCCAAAGCTAAGCACTTCCCCCATGGCAAGAAAGATCAATCTAGTAGGCGAAACCAAACTGATAATTCGAAGAGACTTGCAAACATAACTTAATCATACATAAAAGAAATCAGAGATTCAAATATTTCTCATAGATAAACTTGATCATAAACCCACAATTCATCGGATCTCGACAAACACACCGCAAAAAGAGTTTACATCGAATAGATCTCCACAAGAGAGGGGGAGAACATTGAGATCCAAAAAGAGAGAAGAAGCCATCTAGCAAATAACTATGGACCCGAAGGTCTGTGGTAAACTACTCACAACTCATCGGAGGCTATGGTGTTGTTGTAGAAGCCCTCCATGGTCGATTCCCCCTCCGGCGGAGCACCGGCGAAGGCTCCAAGATGGGATCTCGCGGATACAGAAGGTTACGGCGGTGGAAATTGTGTTTCGTTGGCTCCCTGGATGTTTTCGGGGTACGTAGGCTTATATAGGAGGAAGAAGTACGTCGGTGGCCGCCCGAGGGGCCCACGAGATAGGGGGCGCGCCCAGAGGGGGTGGACGCACCCTCCTGTCTCGTGGCCGCCTCAGCTGCTTCTTGACTTGCACTCCAAGTCCTCTGGATCACGTTCGTTCCATAAATCAAGCTCCCGAAGGTATCATTCCGTTTGGACTCTGTTTGATATTCCTTTTCTTCGAAATACTTAAATAGGCAAAAAACAGCAATACGGGCTGGGCCTCCGGTTAGTAGGTTAGTCCCAAAACTGATATGAATGTGTAAAATAAAGCCCATAAACATCCAAAAGGGGTAATATAATAGCATGGAACAATCAAAAATTATAGATACTTTGGAGACGTATGAGGTACCGAAGATTCAAGCAATGATGGAAAGGTAAAAGTGCGTATATTCCATGGACTCAACATTAGTCAAAAGAACTCATATACTTATTGCAAAAATCTAGATGTCATCAAAAATCAAGAACTACGCGCATTCTCCTAGAGGGAAAGATTGGTAGGAAAATACCATCGCTCGTCCCCGACCGCCACTCATAAGGATGCACAATCTAAGAACACCTCATGTTTCAAATTTGTTACACAACTTTAACCATACGTGCATGCTACGGGACTTGCTAACTTCAACACAAGCATTCTTTAAATTCATAATCCTCCAACTAGCATGACTTTAATATCACTACCTCCATATCTCAAAAACAATTATCAAGTATCAAATTGATCATAGCATCCAATTCACTTCCTATGATAGTTTTTATTATACCGAACTTGGATGCCCACCATTCTAGGACCAATTTTATAACCATGGCAAATACCATGCTGTTCTAAGAGACTCTCAAAATAATGTAAGTGAAGCATGAGAGACTAGCAATTTCTACAAAATTAAGCCACCGCCGTACTCTAAAAGATATAAGTGAAGCACTAGAGCAAAAACTATCTAGCTCAAAAGATATAAGTTTAGCACATAGAGTATTCTAATAAATTCCAATCAAGTGGGCTTCTCCCAAAAGGTGTGTACAGCAAGGATGATTGTGGAAAACCAAAAAGAAAATACTAATATCATACAAGACGCTCCAAGAAAAACACATATCATGTGGCGAATAAAAATATAGCTCCAAGTAAAGTTACCGATAAATGAAGACAAAAGAGGGGATGCCTTCCGGGGGCATCCCCAAGCTTAGATTTTGGCTATTCTTGAAAATATTGGGGTGACATGGGCATCCCCAAGCTTAGGATCTTGCCACTCCTTATTCCATAGTCCATCAAATCTTTACCCAAAACTTGAAAACTTCATAATACAAAACTCAACAGGAAATCTCATAAGCTCCGTTAGTGAAAGAAAGCAAAACCACCACATAAGGTATTGTAATGAACTCATTCTTTATTTATATTGGTGTTAAACCTACTGTATTTCAAGTTCTCTATGGTTCATACTACTTAATACTAGCCATAGATGCATCAAAATAAGCAAACAACACAGGAAAAACAGAATCTGTCAAAAACAGAACAGTCTGTAGTAATCTGTAACCCACGAATACTTCTGAAACTCTAAAAGTCCTACCAAAATAGGAAGTCCTGGGAAATTTATCTATTGATCTAAAGAAAAAATTATTATCGCAAAATAACGTTTCTGTGATTTAACAAAACTAATTTCATGCGCGCAAAGTTTCTATTTTTCAGCAGAATCAAATTAACTATCACCATAGGTTATCCTATAGGTTCTACTTGGCACAAACACTAATTAAAACACAAAAACACATCTAATCAGAAGGTAGATGCAAAATTTATTACTAAACATAAAAAAACAGAATACACAAATAAAATTGGGTTGCCTCCCAACTAGCGCTATCGTTTAACGCCCCTAGCTAGGCATAAAAGCGAGGATAGATCTAAGTAGTGCCATCTTTGGCACTCAATTCATAAGTAGCTCGCATGATAGATTCATAAGGTAATTTAATTTTATTTCTTGGAAAGTGCTCCATGTCTTTCCTTAATGGAAATTGGAATCTAATATTCCCTTCCTTCATATCAATAATCGCGCCAATCGTTCTACGGAAAGGTCTACCAAGAATAATAGGGCAAGAAAGATTGCAATCTATATCAAGAACGATAAAATCTACGGGAACCAAGTTTCTATTTGCAACAATGAGAACATCATTGATCCTTCCCATTGGCTTTTTAATGGTGGAATCCGCAAGGTGCAAATTTAAAGAGCAATCATCAAGATCATGGAAACCTAGAATATCACATAAAGTTTTCAGAATTGTGGAAACACTAGCACCCAAATCACACAAAGCATAACACTCATGATCTTTAATTTTAATCTTTATAGTAGGTTCCCACTCATCATTAAGTTTTCTAGGTATAGAAACTTCCAAATTAAGTTTTTCATCAAAAGATTTCATCAAGGCATCAACGATATGTTTGGTAAAAGCTTCATTTTGACTATAAGCATGAGGAGAATTCACAACAGATTGCAACAAGGAAATACAACCTTATAAAGAACAATTATCATAGTCAAATTCCTTGAAATCCAAGATAGTGGGTTCAATGCTATTTAAAGTCTTGACCTCTCCAATCCCACTTTTAGCAAATTTAGCATCAAGATCTAAAAACTCCGAATCATTGGGACGCCTTTTAACTAAAGTTGAATCATCTCCAGTCCCATCATTATTAAGATTCATATTGCAAAACAAAGATCTAATAGGGGATACATCAATAACTTTAAGATCTTCATCATTATTTTCACGTAACTTTTCTGGTTTAGCAGCCATCTTATTGACTAAGGTAGCTTGCTTATCAGAAATTTGGGCTATAGAATTTTCAAGCCGGTTAATTTGAGAGTTCAAAACATAAAATTCTTTAGACATATCATCAAGCTCCTTGTTCATAAACCCCAAAAAACCTTTTTGTTCTTTAAGCTCTTTTCTGAAGAAATTATTGTGCTCAAATTGTAAAGTCATAAAACTACTAACGTTTGATTCAATCTCTTCCAACCTTCTAAGAAGGAGGTCGGTACTCTTAGGCAAAGCCATAAGGGCAAACAGGCGCACAAAAATATAAGCGAGAGAAAGAGGAGGAGATTGAGAAAGAGAGGGCAAATAAAACGGCAAGGGTAAAGTGGGGGAGAGGAAAACGAGAGGCAAATGGCAAATAATGTAAATGCGAGGGACATGAGTTTGTTATTGGGTACTTGGTATGTCTTGACTAGAGCAAAGACCTCCCCGGCAACGGCGCTAGAAATCCTTCTTGCTACGTCTTGAGCTTGTGTTGGTTTTCCTTGAAGAGGAAAGGCTGATGCAACAATAGTAGCGTAAGTATTTCCCTCGTTTTGAGAACCAAGGTATCAATCCGAAGAGGAGGCTCCTCAAAAGTCCCACGCACCTACACAAACAAACAAAGAACTCAAGAACCAAGCGCAATAAAGGGTTTTCAATCCCTTCACGGCCACTTCATGAAAGTGAGATCTGATAGAGATAGTATGATAAGATAAATATATTTTTGGTATTTTATAATATAGATTGGAAAAGTAAAGATGCAAATAAAAGTAGATTGAAAGCTTATATGATAAAAGATAGACCCGGGGCCATAGGTTTCACTAGTGGCTTCTCTCAAAATAGCATAAGTATTA